>JAVHYY010000301.1:65000-110011 GCA_035221665.1 Okamejei kenojei | reverse complement strand
GATGCTTATGAGAAAAATGCTGGTGGGGTTTTGAGTTGGTTGACTGGACAGGTTGGGGTGTTGGGTGTGAGAGGAGGTAAGTGAAGGTTTTGAGTGATGAGTGATGTGAAGCAGATATGCAAGACGATGCAGTTTAATATGGATATAAATGTGAAGTTATGTGCTGCCAAAACCAGGAAGGGCAGATTACTATCTGATTGGTGTCAAGTTGGGAAAAGGGGAAGGAATTTTGGATAGTACAACAGGGATCTGGGGGGGCCTCTGTTCACCAGTAAATGAAAGTTAAACTTGTAGGCTAGGTCCCCACGCAGGCTGTGAAGGAAATCGAATGGCATGTTGAGCCATTCATAACATGAGGAGTTGAGTATAGGAGCAAAAGAGGTCCTTCGCAGTCGTATTGTGCTCAGCTTTGTGTCTCCAAATCGAGGAAGGACATCTTGCTATTGATGAAGGTCCAGCAGTAGGTGGATATTCTTGATTTGATGAGTCCAGCGAGAGATAGGCGACGTTTCGGGTCGTGACCCTTCTGAAGAAGGGTCTCAGACCGAGGAATAGTTGCCTATCCTTCGCTCCTTAGATGCTGCTGCACCGCTGAGTTTCTCCTGCTTTTTGTGTTCCCTGCAGTAAAAAGTTGGGGAACCGCCATCACTCTTCACAACCTTCTGTCCAGCCAACTGAGACCAAAGCGCACTGGGATAGCCACCAAGTGGTCACAGGAGGGAAGGCAACCTTATCTCCATTACACAGCTAATTCTTCACCAGATAAAAGCTGTCCAGGGTTCTGAGCTCCCAGAGGAAGCATAGGTGAAGCTCACAGACTTGGTTACTGGGAAGTCTGGCGTTTCAATGCCCGCATGTGCAGAGGGGGCTCCGCCAGAGCCCAGCTGTGAATGTGGAGCAGAAAACAACAGACCATGTCATCTCTGGGTGCCCGCTTTACCACCCACCAATTGAGCTCTGTCAGGGCCTTGCAGACATTGACGCACGGAGACAACAACCAGGCTGTGCAACACCGGCTTGAGAATCTAACTATTCATTTGGTTTATGTTTCACTCGCAATAAAGAAGAGATGTGCCCAACTGTTGGACTGAAAGGCCGTGTGGTGCAGCAGCTCTGGGCCTCCGTTTCTAATGCCCCTGTCGGTGGGAGGCGAGGTTGCAGCACCTTGGTGTCCGACTGCAGCGCCATGTCGGTGGTGAGGCCGCGGTGCAGCGTCTCATGGTCCTGCAAACTGCAGTGCAACCAGGCGGAGGGAGGAGGGGGGGAGGGCCATGGTGCAGCATCTCTGGACCTCCGACTGTAGCACCATCTGGTGACTGGAGGCCACGGTACAGCGCCCCTTGTCGTTTGAAGGCCATGTTGCAGCACCTGTAGTCCTCCCTCTGCAGCACTCTCTGACGGCGGGAGGCTGCGGCGCACCGTCTTTGTTCCTCTTGTCTGCAGCGCCCACTGGCACCTGGAGGCCACGGTGCAGCATCTCTGGTCGGGCGGCGGGAGGGTTGAGTTTAGTTTATTGTCACGTGTACTGACGTGCAGTGAAGCGCTTTTTTGTTGCTTGCTAACCAGTCAGCGGATACACAACACATGATTACAATCGTTCACGTCCGCAGTGTACGGACACGGGATTTAAAAGGGGAATAACGTTGAGTGCAAAGAACCTTGTGTGACTCCAGCGCGGGAGAGGACTATATAGGTCATAAGTGATAGGAGTTAAGGGAAATATAAAATAGGCCATTCGGCTTCATCAAGTTATTACGCCATAAACACAGGGGGGTTGTGAATCTGTGGAATTCTCTGCCTCAGAAGCAGTGGAGGCCAATAAGCAGTTTGGTATTCCGAAAATCGCAAGGAATCATTGATTTGTCAAAGGTCATTTGTACATAAGAAAAAGCGAACGAAGCGCTGCAGACATCAGCTGGTATAAATTCTCTATTCTTTATTCAATAATTTATGTGTAAAGATATATTTAATTGAGGAGCGGGCGGTGGCAGGTAGCGGAAAGTGGGGTGGGATTTGTAACAGCGGGAGAGAGAGGAGAGGGGGCAGATGCGAGGGGTGAGGGGAGTAGAATTCTCGGCAGCTGAGCTGCTGCGCACATACATACCAGGCACTCATCCACAGATAGGATCCAAACCGGGTCCCCGGCACGCAAGCGCTGCACGAAACCGTCCCGGGACGTCCTATCCCCCCGAATCGTTCCCATCCACGCCGGGGGGCGGCCGAGATGTCCGGGGTGACCTAGGTTCGACGGGGACACCGGGCCCAGAGCAGTGGCAGCCCAGGTCCACAGCCAGCGCGGTGAAAGAAATGACCAACCCCAAGCCCTAAACCCACTCCAACTCCCAAGGAACCCGTTCCCCGATGAGCCGGGGACTGCCAGCTGCACTCGCCGCCCCACCAGTGGCCGCCGGCCATCTCTCCCGGGTGCCGGCGAAAGCCGAGCACCAGCCATCAACGGGGGGACACAAAACGCTGCAGCAACTCAGCGGGACAGGCAGCATCCCCGGAGAAAAAGAACGGGTGATGTTTCGGGTGGAGACCCTTCTCCAGAGGTGTTGCCTGACCCGCCGAGGCACCGCAGCACCCCATGTGCATGACCGGCGCTCGGCCCCCGCCGGCATCGAGGTGGCCAACCGACTACCACTGGACAAGGCGAGAGGCACAGCCGATGGTCCCTGGACCGCCCAAGAATAGGCTCCTGGGAGCTGGAGCAGAGACCGAGCTTGGAGCCAGCGCACCACCCCTCACCCCTACACGCCGGCTGCAAGTACGGGGCCGGGAGCCCCACCGGAACAAACCGGCGGGAGAGGCAGAGCCGAGCTGGAGCCATGTATCCCCCCTGCGATCGGCTGCAAGCCCGGGACCACCACTACCGGAGGGGAGATGGGGACGGACAGCGGCAACTCAAACAGCGCCGCAGTGCACGGAGACCTGGGCCCGACACCGACCATGGACAGCACAGCCGCTGAGAATGTTTATAGCGTGTGACCTTTGACCTGGGCTTATGCGCATTATGAATACCGAACTCACTTATTCCTGGATGTTTCAAGGCTAGATTTTAGTTGATTTAGCTCTAAGACTAACGGAATCAAGGGATATGGGGAAAAAGGGAAATGGGGGCGGCGTGGTCGGTACTACATTCTGGATGATAAGCCTTGATCATATGAATCGGGTGTGATGGCTCAAGGGTTCTGAATGCCTACTGCCACCTATTGCCTGTTACTTCTCCCAACTAACAATGATCTATTCTACAATTTTTCTTGTACTCCTTTCCATTTGTCTGTTTTCACTCTTACACTTCCATATCCCTGTTCCTTCCAATCAGACTGAGGAATGTCACGACCCGAATCGTCACGCAGTCCTCTCTCCACGGATGCTGCCCGACCGGATGAGTTGACTCCAGCATGTGTGACCTTCTTGCCTTTGATGCACCCCCCCCAAGTGACTCTGCGCGAATGGCAGCAGAGTACGTGGACGGCAGTCCCCCTCGGATTGGCTGGCTGGTGATGTCAGGCGCACTGGTCGTGCAGCACCCCTTCTGCCACTTGCTTCCTCCACCCCCTCCTTCCTCCCCGTGCCCCCCTCCTCTCACACCCTCACGCAACCCCTTCTTCCCCCCATCATCCCTCATATCCCTCTCCCTTCTCCCCTCCCCTCATTCGCCGTCCGCACCCCACTTCCCCATGCCCCCCCTTGCTCCTCACAACCTCTGTCCTCCCCTCCTATCTCCCCCATTCACCCCTCACTCCCCCCAACTTCACCCTTCCCCCCCTCCACACCCTCCGCATCCCCCTTCCCTCCCTTCAAGCAACCAGTTAGTTAACGTTCACAGTTTAGTAATGTCCTGTTTGCTAGGTTGTAGACCCTCTGTGTTTCCCTCGCAATTGAAATAGACAATAGGGGCAGGAGGAGGCCATTTGGCCTTCGAAAGGCCAGCTCACCGCCATTTAATTTGATCATGGACCTGAGCATCCCAATCAAGTTACCCTGTTCCTGCCTTCTCCCATATCCCCTGACTCTGCTATTTTTAAGGAGCCCTATCTAGCTCTCGCTTGAAAGCATCCAGAGAACTGCACCCAATCGCCCTGTGAGCAGAGAATTTCCCAAATAAGCACCACTCTCTCTGGGAAAAATGTGTTCCTCGTCTCTGTTCTAAATGGCTTACTCCTTTATTCTTAAACTGTGGCCCCTGGTTCTAGACTTTCCAAATACATCGGGAACATGTTTCCTCTGGCCTCTTGGGGTTATTCTTCGTGTCCAAACCTTAAGCAATCTTATATGTTTTAATGAGAAATCCTCTCATCCTTCTAAACTCCACAGAGCACAGGCCCAGCTTGCCCTCCATTCTCTCGAGCATATGGACAGTCCAACATTCTGGGAATTAACCTTGTAAACCTACGCTGCACTCCCTCAATAGCAAGAAGGTCCTCCTCAAATTAGGGGACAAACTGCACACGCGACTACAGATGTGGTTCACTGGGTCTGTACAACTGCTAGAAGGACCTCTTTGCTCCTATACTCGATTCCTCTTGTTATAAAGCCCAACATGCCATATTCGCTTTCTTCACTGGCCTGCGGTACCTGCGATGCTTACTTTTGGACTGATGAACAAGGACCCCCAGATCCCGTTGTACTTCCCTGTTTTCCCAACTTGGACGCCATTTTGATAGTTAATCTGCCTTCCTGTTTTTGTACCAAGTGGATAACCTCACATTTATCCGCATTAATCGTCATCTGCCATGCATCTGCCCACTCCCTCAACCTGGGTCACGTCACACCTGCATTCTCATAGCATCCTCCTCACATAGTTCCACTGCCTGCCACCCAGCTTGTGTTCATCTGCAAATTTGCCTAATGTTACTTTGAAAATCCGTTCATCCCAATCATGATGTATATTGTGTAATATGGCTGCGGTCCTGCCATGAGCCTTGAGGTTCCCCACTTATCACTGCCTGCCATTCAGAAAGGGACCTGTTAATCCTGCTCTTTGTTTCCTGTACCTCCAACAACCTTCTCTATCCATGCCTTACTCTACCCCCCAACACCACGTGCCCTAATTTTGCCACTAATCTCCTATCGTGGGGACCTTATCAATGCTTCTGATAGTCCAGGTACGCACTGGTTCTCCTGACCTTTTTTATAGTTACATCTTCAAAAAATTCGAGATTAGTCAAGCATGATTTCCCCTTCGTAAATCCATGCTGACTCGGACCGATCCGTTACTGCATATACAAATGTTAGGCTATTTCATCTTTTCTAATTGACTCCAGCTCTTCCCCACCACGATTGTCACGCTAATGGTCTATAATTCCGTTTTCTCTCTCCCACCTTTCTTTAAAACTGGGATAACATTAGCTACCCTCCAATCCACAGGAACTGATCCTGAGTCTATATAGCATTGGAAAATGATCACCAATGCATCCACGATTCCTAGAGCCACTTCCTTTAGTGGGAATGCAGACCATCAGCCCTGGGAATTTATCAGCCTTCAGTCCCATCAGTCTATCCAACACCATTTCCTGCCTAATGTGGATTTCCTTCGGTTCCTCCGTCACCCCAGATCCGCTGGCCACTACTATATCAGGAAGATTGTTTGTGTCCTCCTTATTGAAGATGGATCCAAAGTACCTGTTCAACTCATCTGCCATTTCCTTGTTCCCCATAATAAATTCACCTTTTTCGGTCTTCAAGGGTCCAACTTTGGTCTTAACTAATTTTTTTCCTCTTCACACACCTAAAGAAGCTTTTACTATCCTGCTTTATATTTTTGGCTAGCTTACCTTCGTACCTCATCTTTTCTCCCCGTATTGTCTTTTTGGTTATCTTCTGTTGTTCTTTAAAACATTAAACAATCCTCTTGCTTCGGGCTCATTCTTTGCTACGTTGTACTTCTTCGCTTTAATTTTTATTCTTTATACCCCTCCTGCAGGATTTAGGAGCTGTTGCTGTGGATGGAGGGACGGGGACGTGAGCGGCCATTGAGGGCGGCCAGGGTGCCGGTGAGGCCCCGCCATCTGCTCAGTGTGTGGGCTGATCTTCGAGGGGCTGAGCTTGAGTGGAAGAGCACATGGCAGGGCACAACAAGGAAAGGTGTTATGAATGCGATGTGTGTGGCAAGGCCTGGCAGAGCCCGAGCTGGCTGGAGACCCACCGGTGGGTGCACACGGGAGAACGCCCCTTCACCTGCTCTGACTGCAGCAAAGGCTTCAAGTCGTTGCGAGGCCTGGAGGTGCACAGGCGCCTGCACACTGGGGAGCGGCCTTATGGCTGCTCCACCTGCGGCAAGAGCTTTGCCCAGTTGTCGGGGCTGCAGGTGCACCGGCGGGTGCACAGCAGTGAGCGGCCCTTCACCTGCTCCGATTGCGGCAAAGGCTTCAAGTCGTCACCGGACCTGAAGGTGCACAGGCGCCTGCACACAGGGGAACGGCCCTACACCTGCAGCGACTGCAGCAAGGGCTTCACCCGGCCCAGTATCCTTCTGCAGCACCAGCGCCTACACACCGGTGAGCGGCCCTTCACCTGCACCCAGTGCGGTAAGGGCTTCACCCAGTCCAGCAGCCTGCTGGAGCACCAGCGCATCCACACCGGCGAGCGCCCCTACACCTACATCTGAACCTTCTGAATTTGTAGTCGGCAGGGCAGTACTCTGCATATCGCCAACTTGGATATGTTGTGCAGACTAACATGCTGTTATTGCCCCCTTAAAACTGTCTAGTGAAGATGATTTGTCTATATTGTTGTCTAGTTTATTCCTTTCCCTTAAGGTTCTTACAAAGAATTAGTTCTTATAAATATCTGTCCTGGCGAATGGGGTTTACTATTTGCATATCATTTCTCTTTCTTGTTCTCCTTTCAGTTGAGTATGTTATGTATCTATCTGCAGTTATGCCCACGATCCCCTTTTGAATCTTGTACAACATGGCTAGTCTGTTCCTTGCCCTTCATGTTTCCAGCGTTTCCCACTCCAGGTCGGACAGCATCTGGGTGACACTGCTACCTCTATTGTAGTTCCCGATGCAAAAGCGTGCTGCTTTCCTCTGTACCCCTTCTAGTTTGTTACTATGACCAGTTTTCTATGGGTCCCAGGCGCATGAAGCGTATTCCAGTAAGGGTCTAACCAATGTTGTATATGCTGAGGTTTTCACTTCCATTTGGGCAGAACCAGACATTTAGTCTAAGGAATCCTAGTGTTGTCCACGTGTTCCCCTCACGAAAGCTTGCTATCAAGATGAACTCCAATGTATGGTTGGGAACTTGTACAATGAAGTATTTGACCACAGAAGTCGTAGTCTCGAGTAGGTGGTTTCTTCTTGTTTGAAATGACCATAATTGAGCATTTGGTTGGGTTGAAGCTCATCTTCCATGTGTTTTGCCATAATTCCCAGGACTTAAGGTCTTCTTGTAAGGAGTTCATATTCTCTACATCAGTGACAGGTGTATATACAAGACAATCATCTGCGAAGAGTCTTGTTTTACAATGTATTGTTCAGGTATGTGAGGGATAAAGTGATTAAACCCCATTAAAGTAAGGAGTTTTAAAGAGAATCCGAACTGAGAGGGGCTGGAGAGAGGATTCTGACACAGCTGTGTCTGAAGGTTGCCAGACCCATCCTTGAGTCCTTGAGTAAGAGTAATAGCATTGTATAGCAGTAGAAGGAGTGATGTAGAGAGATCCATATCAGTGGAAGGGAGTGATAGATGGGACCTTGTCACTATAGCTTAGCTTTTAGTACTGATATAGGAGAACTGAGAGGGTTCACTAGGAGGTGAGTAAAAACTAGGGTAGGTCATGAGCAACTGAGCATGCTTAATAGAATAAATGAATTATTACAACACACCCCTGGTCAAGAAACTGCTCATTACCATGAACATGTTTGAACATGCGATGTTTGATATGGGAGGTGCGACGGGATGTACGGTGGGATGTAACTACAGATTGTGCACCTCAGACCCTGATTGGAGAAGGGTCCAGAGGGGAGGTTGAATGTAAAATTCTGTGTATAAAGGGGGATGACTTCTTTGGCTTCGGTGTGTCTCGATTTGGAGAGGCACCCGGGTCTGCAGAGTCGAGAGGAAATAAAGAACTCTTGCTTCCAAGATTTAGTCTTTGAGCATTAATTGTGAGCACAAAGCGTATCTCGCAAATTGGGGGTTCGTCCGCGATCGCCACTCCGGCTGCTTGGTGGAGGCAAAGAAGGAGGGGAAGGTGAACCCTGCTGATTTCAGCAGTCTCCGATCTCCTTGCTTGCCATCAGCAGTTTGAGCGAGTGATATTCGGTGGGAAAGACTCGGGGAAGCAAGAGGGGGTGTAAGGTAAATACGTACGGGACGGTCGAGCGATTCTTGTGCACAAGGACCCAGGTAAGAAAAGCGACTATTAAGTATTGCCTGGGCGGCCGGGGTCTGTCGGACGGGAATAGTCCGACGAGACGATGGGAAACCGGAACGGGAAAAGTAAGGGTCCGGGGAACCTGGATGTGGCTCATACTGATATGGAGCCTAACATTCCGCCCGATAGTCCGTTGGGGCGAATGTTCGATGGGGTGAAGGGAACACCCGGGGTAAGAGTAAGGAAACTATGATAAAGTTTTGTTACTTTGAATGGCCAGGAGGATCCTATTCGAGGGAGCGCAGTGTGGTGGCCGCGGTTGGGTTCAAATGAGGACTGGGTGGCACAGGCGTTGAATGTTTTTGTGAATGAAAGACAAACGCCGAATCAAATAGAAAAGGAATATGCCAAGTGCTGGAAACCCAATAATGGGATGTTTCCGTTTTAAAGACGGAAAGAGAGCAGGATGAACCTGACTGGCCACCAATTGGTGATGATCACCTACGGAGACTGCCCCCGCCATATGAATCCCAGCCCCCAAATATATCCCCATCAGCGCCGGCTGCATCTGCCCAGGAGGTCCCACTAAGCCAGAGCGGATCGGCAGTAAACCTGTCCGCTCTTGTTTCAGAAGGGACAGATAATAGAGAATTACAGAAAGTAGAATGTGAAGGAGAGAGCCAGTCAGATAAGGAAGAGAAAATAAAAAGTGAGGACAAGGATGGGACGGGTGTCCCAGGCAGTAGTTGGAGGACGCGATCTCAAACGAGGACAGCGGAACAGAGATTAGACCGATCTGTTCAAATTAAGCCCCTCAGGGAGGTCCCGTTAGGGGGAAACACCGGGGGGATGGGATTTGTAAATGTGCTTCTCACCAGTATGGAGGTGAGGAACTTTAAAAAGGAGATGAAAAGTTTATTGGAAGACCCCTTGGGACTGGCTGAACAAATAGATCAGTTTCCTAGGGCCAAAAATGTTATTATGAAAAATATTGAGTTGTTTCAAAAAATCTAATTGAAGTAAGAATGGAACTAATGTGATGTGTGTGTAAAAACCGGTTTGTATGAATGAGGAAGCTTGTATATGTGATAGGTTTGTTTGCTGTGGGCCACATGCTGTAAGGGTATGTGTGTGTGTTCCTTTAAGAAATTGTAAGCAATGGGGGAGGTTATTGTAAGGTAACGGACAACGCTTTGTATCATCGCAACTTAAAAAGGGGAAGTTGGAAAATGTAGGTTGCTTGGCTTCTATAGATTTCTTTTCAGTAAAGTTAATTTGGAAAAATTGTTAGTCGTATGTATTTAAACTAGGAATTGGAATTTGGGAATTGCAGGGAGAATGGTTTGAACAAAATTAGAAATAAGTTAATTGCTGAACAACAAGCAGCTTTTATGGTGTGTTTAGATAAACATTCTGGTTGGAGAAGGGGAATAAATTAATGGGGCCCAGGGAAAAAAAGGAGTTGGCAGACAATGATGTCAATAATGGGAAGTTTGTTTACTTCAGAAGAAAGACAGATGGTCAGACAGGCAGGAGAAGGGGTTGCCGGCTGACACGGAGCAGCAGAGGTGGGAGCAGTAAAATATCCCATTACTGCGCCGGATTGGAGTAACCAAACAGGGGAAGGAAGAAACAGTATGAGAAATCTCAGGGAAATAATAATTAAGGGAATCAGAGAGGCCGTTCCCAAGGGACAAAATTTTGAACGGGCTTTTGAAAATCAGCAGAAACAAGGACGAACCTCCGACAGTGTTCTTACAAAGGTTAAGGAGGAATGTCCAGCAGTATTCGGGGATAGACCCTGATACGGCCGCAGGTCAGCAGTTGTTAAAGGTTAATTTTGTAACAAAATCATGGCCAGATATTAGAAAGAAATTGGAAAAATTGGAAGATTGGAATGACAAACCATTGAATCAATTGTTAACAGAGGCTCAAAAGGTATATGTAAGACGGGATGAGGAGAAAACAGGAAAGGCAAAAATGATGTTGCAAGCAGTACAGCAAGGAGTACAGAAGGGGGGAATCGAAGGTGATAGAGGGCCGGGCGCTCATGGAGACCGGGGAAGGGGAAGCGGTAGTATTAGAGGACGAGGAAGAGGTGAATGGAGGGACCGAAGTTGGGGTCCCCGGGAAAACAAGGAACAAGGATCAGGAGGGTGGTACACGGGGCCATCCTGGTGTTACTATTGTAAACGAAGAGGGTCATTTCAAGAGGGAATGTCCCAAGCGACGACGGGAGGTGTAGTCGTACGCACTCATGGAGGAAGAATAGGGGAGTCAGGGGTTCCGCTCCCTGGGGTGTATGGGATACACACGGGAACCTCTGGTAAACTTGAGATTAGGACCCCATGGAGAGGATATGATATTTATGGTAGATTCGGGAGCAGACAGATCGAGTGTAACTAAGGTACCAGAAGGAATGAGGTTGGGTAAAAAACAGGTTAGAATCTCAGGGGTAGAAGGGAAAGTGATGACATTACCCGAGGTAGAAGGGGTGGTGGTAAAATATGAGGATCGAGAAGTCAGTGGAAGATTTTAAAAGGAAGGTGAATAAATTTGCAAAGGAGGATAAACTATCTGAGAAGTAAAGACATTGAGTTCAGAATGAGAAAGAGGGCAGATCAGAAAGGATTAAAGTGGGAAGCAGAGGGATAAATTGATGAGACTGCTTTAGAAAGAAAGAGCGTGAAAAAGGAGAGACAATGTTGTCAGTAACAACAGACACGGTTGAAAAGTCTGAAATAAGTGATGCACCGACACACAGTGAGTCCTATGACAGAGCCAAACAGGGGCCAGAGATTCCATGCCAATAATAAATATATTTGGGAGAGTTTTTTCTTAAATGCCCTATCGGGAGTGAAATAAATCTGGATCTAAGCCCAGACAAGGCTAGTAAGGAGATAGGTAATGGATAAGGTGTGTTGGGGATGTGAACAGGTACGATAATCAGGAAATAATAATAATAATAATAATAATAATAATAATAATAATAATAATAATAATAATAATATTAAGATAATGGTGAACAGCTATGGTAAGAACATTAAGAAGAGGTATTAAATACACCTAGGCTAGGATGCGGCAGCATTTTAAATACTAGCGCCGTGTTTTTAATCAGATGTTGTAGGCAGATTTGGAAGGTGTTGATATAGTATGTGAATGATTTGTTGGTTTGTTCCACAAGTGAGGAGCAATGTGAGAGAGAGATATTGTAATTATCTTGGAAAAGGTGGCACAGGAGGTCATGATGTATCAAGGAAGAAGTTTTTGTTTTGTCAGCAGCAGGTAGAATATTTTGGACGAGTAATATCTAAAGAAGTAAAAGCTATAGCGCAGGATCAAATTGGAAGCTTGCCTGCAATCTTGCTTAGCTCAATTGGCAGAAATTAAGGCTTTAAGAGCAGCATATGTACATGGAGTCTGGCATATGTTTGGAGCAGTAGGGAAACAGAAAGGCTTTGAGAAAAGCAACGGAGACCCCATGCAAAGTTAGCAGTGTCCCCCTATGAAATGTTATTTGGGTTACCTTATTTGGGAAAGATAGAAGGAATACCCACCATAGAGGGCAGTGATGTATTCTTAAGGAACTATTTACTGGCAGTATCTCGTTCCCTTACAGAATTAAAAGCTAAAGGACTATTGGCTCAAAGCCCACCACTCGACTTTCCGATACATGCTGTAAAGGCCGGCGACTGGGTACTGCTCAAGAATTGGAAGGAGGAGAAACTCCAGCCCAGGTGGACCGGCCCATACCTAGTATTACTGACAACCGAGTCAGCAGTATGAACAAAAGAAAAAGGGTGGACCCACGCGATCCGGGTTAAAGGACCCGTTGATCCACCCGCCCCTGATGAGGAGGAACAGTGGATGGTGAAGCCAGGAAGCAAACCCCTAACAGTAATTTAAAAAAAAAAAGCATTGAATGTATAACTGACAGTATGAAAGGAGCAGTCGTGGTATTGTTTGCTTTGTATGTAATTGTGGTAAAAGGTATTAATAATTGTGATAAATGTTATCATCCTATCCAATACAGAGGGCGGACGACCAGATCATTTACCTATCATTCCCATGTGAACGATGCATGCTATAATGTGAGGACTAGAACAATTTGTGAAGAGGGGGGAAAGGAGTATTTGATGGTAGGCAATAGGGGGGTATATAGGGAGGTTTGGGTACGTTACCTGCCCAAAGGGGCAGAGATGGGTTTGTGTAACCAAGGCAGGACAGTTAGGTTTCCCTTTTCAGATCGTAAAATGGGCAATAGATAAGATGAAAGAGGAAGTAATAAAAGAGTTTACAGAAGTAGTACTCACTAAGCCTCCCCCTCCCTCACCTACTCTGCCTCAATTGCATCAGACACTGTACGAAGAAATAAAGAAGCAGATTGAGGTTCCGAAGGAAAAGAAAAACTGTTTGTGGACTTGGCCCTCCGGATAGCTGGAATCCTGAATGTGCCTAACTGCTGGGTCTGTGGCGGACCACTGATGAGCTCACGTTGGCTGTGGAGGGGATCCTTTATTGAAGTATGGGACCTGATGGAGTGGAACCTGACAGTTGGACAAGACCGAGATCCCCAGGCATGGGTCCTGACAGACGCTCCGGTAGAGACTGAGTGTATCGCTAGGCCCTGGGCAAAGGATGCCGAACTAGTAGGCAGCAGCCCCTGCCAGCGCATCGTCACACAGTGGCCAAATCAGTCCCGAGTGTGGTGGCCAGAGGAGCCTAAATGGTATCTAACTAAGAAATATGGGAAAAAACTGCGCTATCTGGATGAAGACTGATGGAATGGAATCGACTGGACTATGGAACTGCACCGGGAACAACCCTTATCAAGGAATCCCAGTGTAGCGAGACATATGGAACAAGGTTACCTCTAGTGGACCAGCCCCTGAAGGACTGTTATGGATATGCAGATATAAGGCATACTCGGTGTTACCGATAAATTGGAGTGGAACTTGTTTTATTGGACTGGTACAACCTGGATTTTTCCTGTTAAACACCGAAGCAGGCCGTCATTAGGAACACCTGTATTTGACGACCAATATCGGAAGAAGAGGAAAATAGACATTGGAGAATGGAAAGATGATGAATGGCCACCAGCAAGAATCATCTCATACTACGGACCAGCCACCTGGGCACAGGATGGATCCTGGGGCTACCGAACACCAGTATACATGTTAAACCGGATCATAAGGCTTCAGGCAGTACTGGAAGTAATTACCAACCAAACTGCGGGGGCGCTGGAAATGCTGGCAAAGCAGCAGACGCATATGAGAGCAGCGATATACTAGAACAGGTTAGCCCTAGATTACCTCCTGGCAGAAGAAGGAGGGGTATGCGGGAAACTCAACCTCTCTGATTGCTGTTTAAACATCGATGAAAATGGACAGACAGTGATGGACATATCAGAAGGGATCCGTATGTTGGCACATGTTCCAATACAAAAGTGGAATTCGATTATGGGAACCCAATGGTGGGATTCTATCCTCGGAGGAACATGGTGGAGAACGGTGGGACTCGTGTTTCTATGTGCAGTGGCTGGACTGATCTTTATCCCCTGTTGTATCCCTTGTTTTAGGGTAACTTATTACCAGAAGTATAAGTCAGATGCAGGCGGTAGTCATGCCGATGGGGAGAGAGAGGGAAAATACAGAAAATAATGACAATGCAGCCAGGGGAGGTTCATGATTTACAGGAAAAGAAGGTTAGGCCAATGTTACGTCAGTTCGAGTTGAGGGAACTTGAAATGAGGGTTTAATCAGTGTATGCGTAGCAAAAGAAAAAGGGAGGATTGTGAGGGATAAAGTGATTAAACCCCATTAAAGTAAGGAGTTTTAAAGAGAATCCGAACTGAGAGGGGCTGGAGAGAGGATTCTGACACAGCTGTGTCTGAAGGTTGCCAGACCCATCCTTGAGTCCTTGAGTAAGAAGTAATAGCATTGTATAGCAGTAGAAGGGAGTGATGTAGAGAGATCCATATCAGTGGAAGGGAGTGATAGATGGGACCCTTGTCACTATAGCTTAGCTTTAGTACTGATATAGGAGAACTGAGAGGGTTCACTAGGAGGTGAGTAAAACTAGGGTAGGTCATGAGCAACTGAGCATGCTTAATAGAATAAATGAATATTACAACACACCCCTGGTCAAGAAACTGCTCATTACCATGAACATGTTTGAACATGCGATGTATGATATGGGAGGTGCGAGGGGATGTACGGTGGGATGTACCTACAGATTGTGCACCTCAGACCCTGATTGGAGAAGGGTCCAGAGGGGAGGTTGAATGTAAAATTCTGTGTATAAAGGGGGATGACTTCTTTGGCTTCGGTGTGTCTCGATTTGGAGAGGCACCCGGGTCTGCAGAGTCGAGAGGAATAAAGAACTCTTGCTTCCAAGATTTAGTCTTTGAGCATTAATTGTGAGCACAAAGCGTATCTCACAGGTAGATCATTAATGTACGCCATGAACAACAGTGGTCCGAGGACTGTGCCTTGCAGTACTCCTGACAGTACTTGTTCTTCTAAAGAAATGTTTCCTTCCCAAGCCACCCTCTGCGTCAGGTTTGTGAGAAAGTCCCCAATCCAGTTATGTAAACTATTTCTGATGCCATAGTAATCCAGTTTTCCTAGGAACCTTTCATGAGGAACTTTATCGAACGCTTTTGAAAAGTCGAGGATTGCCTTATGTATAGATTTCCCCTTATCTAACGCCCTTGTGATGTCATCAGCAGTGACAATAAGTTGTGTTTCCGTTGAACGTTTTGCTCTGAAGCCATGTTGTGAGTCCACCAGTATCCCATTCCTTTCCAAATGGTCCATGATGTGAGACAGGGCTCTCACTTAACATTTTTCTCTGTTGCCAGCCGAGCAACCTAGGCAGCTTTTTAAGTCGCCAAATGACAGTTTAGGTGGCCATTTAAGACGTCTTGCATGATGCGTGCGATAATGTGCTCGGACGAAGCGCGTAGTTACCAGTCGGAATTATGGTCGATGAAACATTCACATATTATTTTTGCTTCAAATAAAGTCACAAACTAAACATATTCACCAATCAAGACATGATATATACCACAATGACATGCAACTAAATTACAATACAGTATCTCATCTCTTTTTACACGTTGCAATGAATGCAATTTCTATTATTTCGCAATAACCAACCTGATTTCCCGGTGGCTCAACACTTCATCTCCCCCTCCCATTCCGAATCCGACCTTTCTGTCCTGGCCTCCTCCATGGCCAGAATGAGGCCCACTGCATATTGGAGGAAGAGCACCTCATATTTCAGTTGGGTAGTTTACACCCCAGCGGTATGAACATTGGCTTCTCCAATTTCAGGTAGTCCTTGCTTTCTCTCTCCTTCCCCTCACATTCCCAGCTCTCCCACAGCCTACTCTCTGCCTCTTCCTTTCTTTTTCCGCCCCCCACGCCTCCCGACATCAGTCTGAAGAAGGGTCTCGACCCGAAACGTCGCCTATTCCTTTGCTCCATAGATGCTGCCTCACCCGCTGATTTTCTCCAGCTTCGTCTACCAACGGGATCCCACCACTGTCCACATCATCCCATCTCCTCCCATCGGCTTTACACAGAGACCACTCCCTCCGTAACTCCCTGGTCAATTTGTCTCTTCCCACCCAAACCAACCGACTCTCCTGGCACTTTCCCTGGCAACCGCAGGAAATGCTACACTTGTTGCTTTACCTTCCCCCTTGACTCCATTCAAGGACCCAAACAGTGTTACCAGGTGGGGCAGAGGTTCACCTGCACCTCCGCCAACCTCATCTATTGCATCCGCTGCTCTACATCGGTGAGACCAAGCGTAGGCTTGGCGATTGCTTCGCCCAACACCCCTGCTCGGTTCTCTATAACCAACCTGATCTCCCGGTGGCTCAGCACTTCAACTCCCCCTCCCATTCCGAATCCGACGTTTCTGTCCTGGGCCTCCATGGCCAGAGTGAGGCCCACCATAAATTGGAGAAGCAGCACCTCATATTTCACTTGGGCAGTTAACCTCCAATTTCAAGTGGTTCCTGCTTTCTCCTCCGCTTCCCAGCTCTCCCTCAGCCCACTGATTCCGCCTCTTCCTTTCTTCTTCCCCCCCTCCCCTCCCACCACACACCCTCACATCAGTCCGAAGAAGGGTCGCGACTATGTCTCAACAAAACATCGCCTATTTCCTGCACTCCATAGATGCTGCCTCAACCACTGAGTTTCTCCATCATTCTTGTCTACCCATTCACACAAGTTCTGTTATCCAACTTTCCTCACCCACTCCCTGCACATTAGGGGCAATTTTACAGAGACAGGTTAAGCTACAAAGCCAATGCATCTTTGTAATGTGGGAGGAAACCCACACGCTTGCAGGGAGATTGTTCAAATTCAACACAGAGAGTGCCCGAGGACAGGGTCGAACACAGATCTCTGGCATATGAGGCAGCAAGTCCACCAGCTGTGCCACTATATGTTATTTTCCAACACACAAAACATTATACGTTGATTACTTTGGTTACTAAAAAAATAAACTATCCATTTTCAGTCTTAAATCTCTAAGTGACTCTATGCTCCCCTTTACAGCTACTGTATGTTTTAATTCAGTTCAAGACTAGTATATAGCCATAAAGTTGTTGCCAGAGACCCGGAATTGATCCTGAATATGGGTGCTGTCTGTATGGAGTTTGCTCCTTTTCCCTTTGATCGCATGGGTTTTCTCCGGGTGCTCTTGTTTCCTTCCACATGTCAAAGGTGTGCAGGAACCTTTTTCAGACCCTTTATAAAGAGCCTTTATATGAAGAGTTTTATTGTCATGTGTCCCAGATACGTGTCCGCAATACAATGTCTCAACGATTACCTGTAGCACTCATTCCCATAATGATGAAGTGCTTCGAGAGGCTAGTCAGGGAACATATTACCTCCAGAGTCCCCACCACACTTGACCCACACCAGTTTGCTTACAGGCTCAACACAATCATCCCTCAGCACCTGATAAGCAAACTGGGTCCAATGGGCCTCAGCACCCCCATGTGTAACTGGCTTCTGGACTTCCTCACTGACAGACCCTAGTCAGTGCGGGTTGGGAACAACACCTCTAACATCATCTCTCTGAGCACCGGCTCCCCTCAGGGCTGTGTCCTGAGTCCACTGCTGTTTACCCTGATGACCCACGACTGTTGTGCCAGGTTTAGTACAAACCACATCATGAAGTACGCTGATGACACAACAATGGTGGGCCTCATCCGGGATGACAATGAGCTTGCTTACAGGGAGGAGGTGAAACAACTGGTGGACTGGTGCAATACGAACAATCTGATCCTGAATGTCGAAAAAACAAAGGAGGTCATCGTCAACTTCAGAAAAAACTGGCACAGTCACACACCACTTCACATTAATGACAGCGATGTGGAGTTGGTCAGTAGCACTAAGTTGCTGCGGGTGCAGATCACTAACAGTCTGACCTGGTGAAATAACATCACATCATTAGTTAAGAGAGCGCAGCAGCGGTTGCACTTTCTGCGCCGGATGAGAAGAGCTCACCTCCCCCATCCCGCCCTCACCACTTTCTACAGGGACACCATAGAGAGTATTCTGACCAACTGCATCTCTCTGGTTTGGGGACTGTAAAGCCTCCGATTGGAAGTCCGTGCAGAGAGAGGTGAGGACGGCTGAAAAAATCATCGGGACTTCTCTCCCCTCAATCGGGGACATTGCGAGCAAACGTTGCTTGGCTAAGGCCAGCAGTATTATAAAGGACCCCACACATCTCCATCATGGACTGTTCACTTTGCTGCCCTCGGGCAAAAGATATCGTAGCATAAGGAGCAGAACATCAAGGTTTTGCAACAGCTTCTTCCCACGAGCCATCAGACTCTTGAATGCCATGTAATGGGCTGCCACCATTGTCTATTTTATCTATTTATCCATTTTATCTTTTGATCTATTTTATCCTTCTGTTTATTAATGTGTTGCACGGGGAGCCAAATGCAACGGAATTTCGTTTGGAATTTCATATATCGATGTATTTCTAAATGACAATAAAATTTGATTGATTGATAGGACAATGAAATTCTTGCTTGCTGCAGCACAACAGATTATGTAAACATAATACAGAACAGGAGATAAAAGTTCAGTGTGTCTATATACCATAGACTATATATATATATATACACAATAAATAAACAGTTAATGTGCAATAGGTTGTTATTTTTCAGTTTGGTGGTGGAAGGCCCATTCCAGTTTAAATTAATTTGGAATATTTTTGGAGGACCAGGAAACCAAGAAGCAAGAGTTACTCCAGGGAGTTACTCCAGCTCCAGAGAGTGATTGTGCGTTGGTTTTCAGCGGTTGCGGCGGCGATCGGACATCAATGGCGGAGAGCGGAGACCCGGACATGGATACGGATGGCGGGCGGAGACGGAGAGCGACTGAGATAGAGATAGAGAGGGGGGCCCGCTCA
The DNA here is from genome assembly GCA_035221665.1 of Okamejei kenojei. Classification (NCBI taxonomy): domain Eukaryota; kingdom Metazoa; phylum Chordata; class Chondrichthyes; order Rajiformes; family Rajidae; genus Okamejei; species Okamejei kenojei. The sequence goes on along the minus strand of JAVHYY010000301.1, from coordinate 91,233 downwards.
GAGTTCAACGATAGGTGTCCTGGGTGCTTGCCAAGCGGGCCAAAATGGCAGGCTTTTAAGTTGCCCAGAGGGACTGTAGGTTGCCATTGGCACCCGAGCAACCGTTAATTTAGAGCCCTGTGAGAATGTATGATGTGTTCCAAGCCCCCGCCCTCCATCCCATCTATTGCCCTGCTTTCTGCCCCTTCCCTTAACCCCATCCTCCCGCCACTTCCACCGCCTCCTCCAGCACCTTCCTTTACCCCACACCAGGCCCTTCCCCTACCCCCATACTAGCCCTTCCCTACTCCACTCACCCTCTTCTTCCCTTTACCCTCTTCCCCTCCATTCATCCTCACCCACCCCCACAGCCCCTGAGACCCCCAGACAGCCTCACTCACCCCAAAGCCCCTCAGAGACGCCCTCACGTCCTCTTAGACCTCAGCCCCCTTCACAGCCCACGAGCATCAGCCCATCCACACCATCTGGCAGCCCCCCTGCCTGCCCGCCTCACCCACCCCGAACAGCTCCTCACACACCGACCGCAAACTGCTCTCACTGACACCCCAACCCCCCATCAAAGACCTGACACCACATTCATTCAGATCCCCCCATCACCCTTACACCCTCCACAACACCTCACCGAACTCTTTCGCCCTCTCACAGCCCTGCCCGCTCCCCTCCGCCTGCACCGGCCGCGCGCCTGCTCGTCCTCGCCACCTTTCCCGCTTCACCTGAAGCGCGCGCTGGTGGCTGCAGCCGCCCGGGAGACGCGCAACGCGTCATCACATAGAAAGCTGGGGCTGATGGGCCGAACGGCCACGCGGTCAGGGCAGGGGCGGCCGTTAGATTGGCGTTGGGAGTGGAAGGGCGGGGGTTGGGATTGGAAGGGCGGGCGGTTGGGATGGGAAGGGCGGGCGGTTGGGATTGGAAGGGCGGGCGGTTGGGATTGGAAGGGCGGGCGGTTGGGATGGGAAGGGCGGGCGGTTGGGATTGGAAGGGCGGGCGGTTGGGATGGGAAGGGCGGGCGGTTGGGATTGGAAGGGCGGGCGGTTGGGGTGGGGAGGGCGGGGGTTGGGGTGTAACTGGGGCGTTGGTGTTGACGGGCGGCGGCACAGTTGTAGTTAAATATTAACTTGATGCGCGGCGCCTGAGCGACGGGGCTGTGTCGGTTAATTATTAAACCGAGTGTTCACACAACGCGTGGGCCTCCACAGTGTCGCCCCGACCGTCCAAAACGGCCCATTTTGGATTTTAATCATGTTTGCAGCCGACAGCCCAGACCAGCAGAACGCAGCTTGGATCAAACTGGCCACTTTGTGGACATCACAGCCCCACGTGTGGTGTGAAGGGGCTGAAGCCCAGTCCCACATTCACCAGGTCACTGCCGATGCCACCAAACACTACTACGTGGTCAGTGCGTGGGACCGGGAAACCGCCCGGCGACTAATCGAATACCTTCACCAGCCACCAGCCGAAGGCAAGTACGAGGGGTCAAAACGCTCCCCTTGTGCACTTTCTGCCTCAGCCACACTCCTGCACATGGATGGTCCAGGCGACCGGAAGCCATATAACAAACCATATCACAATTACAGCACGGAAACAGGCCCTCTCGGCCCTTCCAGTCCGTGCCGACCATTTGTTTTCCCCTAGTCCCATCTACCTGCACTCAGACCATACCCCTCCATTCCCTTCACGTCCATATACCTCTCCACTTTACTTTTAAATGTTAAAATCGATCCTGCCTCCACCATAGAAACATAGAAACATAGAAATTAGGTGCAGGAGTAGGCCATTCAGCCCTTCGAGCCTGCACCGCCATTCAATATGATCATGGCTGATCATCCAACTCAGTATCCCGCACCTGCCTTCTCTCCATACCCTCTGATCCCCTTAGCCACAAGGGCCACATCCAACTCACTCTAAATATAGCCAATGAACTGGCCTCAACTACCCTCTGTGGCAGAGAGTTCCAGAGACTCACCACTCTCTGTGTGAAAAAAGTCTTTTCATCTCGGTCTTAAAGGATTTCCCCCTTATCTTTAAGCTGTGACCCCTTGTCCCTGGACTTCCCCAACATCGGAACAATCTTCCTGCATCTAGCCTGTCCAACCCCATAAGAATTTTGTAAGTTTCTATAAGATCCCCTCTTAATCTCCTAAATTCCAGAGAGTATAACCGAGTCTATCCAGTCTTTCTTCATAAGACAGTCCTGACATCCCAGGAATCAGTCTGGTGAACCTTCTCTGCACTCCCTCTATGGCAATAATGTCCTTCCTCAGATTTGGAGACCAAAACTGCACGCAATACTCCAGGTGTGGTCTCACCAAGACCCTGTACAACTGAGTGTAGACCCTCCCTGCTCTGTACTCAAATCTTTTGCTATGAAAGCTAACATACCATTCGCTTTTTTCACTGCCTGCTGCACCTGCATGCCTACTTTCAATGACTGGTGTACCATGACACCCAGGTCTCGCTGCATCTCCCCTTTTCTAATCGGCCACCATTTAAATAATAGTCTGCATTCCTTTTTTTGCCACCGAAGTGGATAACTCACATTTTCCACATTATACTGCATCTGCCAAACATTTGCCCACTCAACTCCAGCCTATCCAAGTCACCTTGCAGTCGCCTAGCATCCTCCTCACAGCGAACACTGCCCCCCTGCTTAGTGTCATCCGCAAACTTGGAGATATTGCCCTTAATTCCCTCATCCAGATCATTAATATATATTGTAAATAGCTGGGGTCCCAGCACTGAGCCCTGCGGTACCCCACTAGTTACTGCCTGCCATTGTGAAAATGACCCGTTTACTCCTACTCTTTGCTTCCTGTTTGCCAGCCAGTTCTCTATCCACATCAATACTGAACCCCTGATACCGTATGCTTTAAGTTTGTATACTAATTCTCTTATGTGGGACCTTGTCGAAAGCCTTCTGAAGTCCAGATATACCACATCCACTGGTTCTCTCCCTTATCCACGCTACTAGTTACATCCTCGAAAAATTCCACAAGATTCGTCAGACATGATTTACCTTTTGTAAATCCATGCAGACTTTGTCCAATGATTTCACCACTTTCCAAATGTGCTGCTATCCCATCTTTAATAACTGACTCTAGCAGTTTCCCCACTACCGATGTTAGACTAACTGGTCTGTAATTCCCCGTTTTCTCTCTCCCTCCCTTCTTAAAAAGAGGGGTTTCATTTGCTACCCGCCAATCCTCAGGAACTACTCCAGAATCTAAGAGTTTTGAAAGATTATCACTAATGCATCCACTATTTCCTGAGCTACTTCCTTAAGTACTATGGGGATGCAGCCTATCTGGCTGGGGATTTATCGGCCTTTAATGTATTCAATTTACCCAACACCACTTCCCGACTGACCTGGATTTCACTCAATTCCTCCTTTGACCCACGTCCCCTGCTATTTCAGGCAGATTATTTATGTCTTCCTTAGTGAAGACGGAACCAAAGTAGTATTCAATTGGTCGCCATATCCTTGTTCCCCATGATTCACCTGTTTCTGACTGCAAGGGACCTACATTTTGTTTTAACTAACCTCTTTCTCTTCACATATCTATAAAAACTTTTGCAGTCAGTTTTTTATGTTCCCTGCCAGTTTTCTTTCATAATCATTTTTCCTTTCCTAATTAAGCCCTTTGTCCTCCTCTGCTGGTCTCTGAATTTCGCCCAGTCCTCTGGTATGCTGCTTTTTCTGGCTACTTTGTACGCATCATCCTTTGCTTTGATACTATCCCTGATTTCCCTTGTTATCCACGGATGCACTACCTTCCCCGATTTATTCTTTTGCCAAACTGGGATGAACAATTTTTGTAGTTCACCATGCTGTCTTTAAATGTCTTCCATTGTATATCCACCGTCAACCCTTTTAGAATTAATTGCCAGTCAATCTTGGCCAAGTCACGTCTCATACCCTCAAAAGTTACCTTTCTTTAAGTTCAGAACCCGTGTTTCTGAATTAACAATGTCACTCTCCATCCACTTCTGCTGGAAGCTCATTCCACACAGCCACTGAGTAAATAAGTTCCCCCTCACGTTACCCCTAAACTTCTGTCCCTTAATTCTCATGTCATGCCCTCTTGTTTGAATCTTCCCTACCCTCAATGGGAAAAGCTTATCCACGTCAACTCTGTATATCCCTTTCATCATTTTAAAGACCTCAATCAAGTCCCCCCTTAACCTTCTGCGCTCCAAAGAATAAAGACCTAACTTGTTCAACCTTTCTCTGTAACATAGTTGCTGGAACCCAGGCAACATTTTAGTAAATCTCCTCTGTACTCTCTCTATTTTGATGACATCCTTCCTATAATTAGGCGACCAAAATTGTACACCATACTCCAGAATTGGTCTTACAAATGCCTTATACAATTTTAACATAACTTCCCTACTCCTATATTCAATGCTCTGATTTATAAAGGCCAGCACACCAAAGGCTTTCTTTACCACCCTATCTACATGCGATTCCACCTTCAGGGAACTATGCACAGTTATTCCTAGATCCCTCTGTTCCACAGCATTCCTCAATTCCCTACCTCTTACCATGTACGTCCTATTTTGATTTGTCCTGCCAAGATGTAGCACTTCACACTTATCAGCATTAAACTCCATCTGCCATCTTTCAGCCCACTTTTCCAAATGGCCCAAATCTCTCTGTAAACTTTGAGAATCTACTTCATTATCCACAACACCACCTATCTTAGTATCATCTGCATACTTATCCATACTTACATTGATTATGACAAACCAGTGGACCCAACACAGATCCCTGAGGCACCCCACTGGTCACCGGCTTCCAACCTGACAAACAGCCATCCACCATTACTCTCTGACATCTCCCATTCAGCCACTGTTGAATCCATCTTGCTACTCCGCCATTAAACACCCAAAGATTGAACCTTCTTAACCAACCTTCCATGGGAACCTTGTCGAAGGCCTTACTGAAATCCATATAGACAACATCCTCTGCTTTACCCTCATCAATTTCCCTAGTTACCGCTTCAAAAACTTCAAGAAGGTTTGTCAAACATGACCTTCCAGGCACAAATCCATGTTGACTGTTCCTGATCAGACCCTGTTTATCCAGATGCTTATATATATTATCTCTGTATTATCTCATATAGCCGTCTGTGCTTATGGATGAAACGCTCGCCTTGATGGACGGACACTTCCAACAGGTTTTCCTGGAGCAGATGCCTGATGACGTTCGCCTGCTCCTCACGGACGATGATTCACCGGCCCCCGACGGCTGGTGCCCGTGCGGACGTGCTGTGGCGGAACAGACAGCAGGGTGGAGCCCCCATCTGGCAGGGCGGTGGCGGTGCCTCGGCGGCTCAAGCGGCCGGTCCCAGCCTCCACCAAAGGCACGGCATTGAGCTACGCCGGCCATGAGCGACGCCAGCTAAGGTGCGTGGTGCTAGCACATAATGGGTGGAGTTTAGTGGAGTATCTGGACCAGCGACACTTACAGGCGCCTAATGATAAGAGATGGACCAGGACGCTGGTAGCACTCTCCACAGATGATTGTAGACGGGCATGCGATCCCCTTTCATCCTTCTAAATTCCAGTGTAAACAAGCCCAGTCGCTCCACTCTGTCAACATAGGTCAGTCCCGCCATCCCAGGAATGAACCTGGTGAACCAACACTGCTGCACTCCCTCTATAGCAAGAATGCCCTTCCTCGAATTTGCAGACCAAAACTGTACACATGTTTATATCAGCAGTGCTCGCCAGTTGATAATGATCAGATTAGTAAGCATGTTTTCCACGTTCTGCAACTTGCGGCAAGCCATTCATCTCTGTCCACCTTCCCAATCTTGCCCGAAATGTGCATCCTGGACCGCTGCCTGTCCTCTTGCCCCAGCTAAATGACAGTGATAGCAAAAGCCCGTGAGAAGCACAGGTCACATTGCAGATTTTCTTCCCTGCTGCTAATTATGCTCCAATCGTTATTTATGATCTATTTGAGACAATAGACAAAAGGTGCAGGAGTAGGCCATTTGGCCCTTCCCATTTGAAAAATAAAATGCACGCAGAGACAAAAAGGATAAAATTACCTGCCGGGCAAATATTCTACTTCAGATGGGTGCACAGTGTTTGGGGGCGTGGGCAGGCACGTCCTGGTTTTATCAGTGTTCGCGACAAACCGAAAAATAGCTCGTGTCACCGAGTGAAATTTCAATAACCGGACCCAGATCTGGTCTTTGGTTTGCATCCTCGGTTACGCTTCAGCTCCTGTAGTGTTGTCTCTGCCAGTTTTATTGTCAGCCACTTTGACATTGTTTCTTTTCAGGGATTTGAATGGGAACAACGTCACAGAATAGCCAAATCAACCTTTTCAGGATTAAGACATTTGTGAGTTCTGTAAGTCCAGATCATGCTCTTTGCACGATTTGATTACATTTCTGCTGCTGCCTCTTGCTTCCAGCTGTTCAATTTCTGCCATCAGTGTTTCTGTTTTGTAAATTGCTGCTTGTTATTTAATACAACTTTTCACAGTCCCTGTGAATGAAGGAGTGCAGTGTTGTTGGGATTAGTACAAGGCTGAGTCAGCAAAGACTATATTCCACAGTAATATCCCTAACATATTTACCCCTGAGTGCTGCGAATTATGATGGGATGTACAGTGCCCTTCATAATGTTTGGGACATTTATTTAATTTCCTCTACTCCACAATTTGAGATATGCAATAGAAAAAATCCTATGTGGCTAAAGTGCACATTGTCAGACTTTAATAAAGGCCATTTTTATACATTTTAGTTTCACATGTAGAAATTACAGCAGTGTTTATTCATAGTCCCCCCATTGCAGGGCACCATGATGTTTGGAACACAGCAATGTCAATGAAAGTAGTCATGCTTAGTATTTTGTTGCATATTCTATGCCTGCAATGACTGCTTGAAGTCTGCGATTCATGGACATCACCAGTTGCTGGGTATCTTCTCTGGTGATGCTCTGCCAGGCCTATATTGCAGCCTTCTTTAGCTGATGCTTGTATTGGGGACTACACTCCTTCAGTTTTCTCTTCAGGTTATGAAAGGCATGGGTTCAGATCGGATGATTGACTTGGCCACTCAAGAATTGACCATTTTTTAGCTTGGGTAAACTCTTCTGTTGCTTTAGCAGTATGTTTGGGATCATTGTCTTGCTTTAGAATGAACCGCCAGCCAATGAGTCTTGAGGCATTTGTTTGAACTTGAATAGATAGGATGGGTCTATATGCTTCAGAGTTCATTATGCTACTACCATCAGCAGTTGTATCATCATGTATTAAGATAAGTGAGCCAGTACCTTCTGCAGCCATACATGCCCAGGCCATAACACCCCCAACACCGTGTTTCACAGATGAGGTGGTATGCTTTGGATCTTGGGCAGTTCCTTCTCTCCTCCATACTTTGCTCTTGGCATCACTCTGATATGTTAATCTTCATCTCATCTGTCCACAATACCTTTTTCCAGAACTGTGGTTGCTCTTTTAAGTACTTCTTGGCAAACTGTAACCCGGCCATCCTATTTTTGTGGCCACCCAGTGGTTTGCATCTTGCAGTGTAGCCTCTGTATTTCTGTTCATGAAGTCTTCTGCGGACAGTGGTCATTGACAAATCCACAACGGACTCCTAACGAGTGTTTCTGATCTGTCGGTCAGGTGTTTGGGGTTTTTCTTTATTATACAGAGAATTCATCTGATCTGCTGTGGAGGTCTTCCTTGACCTGCCAGTCCCTTTGTGATTAGTATGCTCACCAGTGCTCTCTTTCTTCTTAATGATGTTGCAAACAATTGATTTTGGTAAGCCTTAGGTTTGGCTGATGTCTCTACCAGTTTTATTCTTGTTTCTCAGTCTCATAATGGCTTCTTTGACTTTCATTGGCACATCTTTGGTCCTCATGTTGATAAACAGCAATAAAGGTTTCCAAAGGTGATGGGAAGACTGGAGGAAAGACTATGTGCTGAGAGCTCTCTTATACCTTCATTAAGGAGGCAATTAAACACACCTGAGCAATTACAAACGTCTGTGAAGCCATGTGTCCCAAACATTGTGGTGCCCTGAAATCGGGGGACCATAAATAAACACAGCTTTAATTTCTACATGGTGAAACCAAAATGTATAAAAATGGCTTTTAATAAAGGCTTCCAGTAGAATTGCAGGACGTTGCAACGTTGGTTGCCCGAGGTGCTTGCTTCTTGTAGCCAGTCAAGTTTTGGAAGTGCATGGAAGGCAAGTTTGACTGTTGTCCAGGATTCTGTGATATTTCTGCTGGGTCTGAGATCTTGATTTTCAAACCCTTTTCCTCAACCTACTGAGAGCTGTGTTGGCACAATGAATGAAGGCTGTGAGGAATTGGACTATTGATTCTGTCGTCGCCAAGATATGGCTTCCAAGGTACAGGACATGGCCCAGGCTATCACCGTGAACCTTTGTTGGAGAGCGGAGTGCTGCACTGCGGGCAAATCAGTTGGAGAACATGTGTAAGCAGGTAAGTAACAAAATATTCAGTTGATGATTATAGGGAGAAAGGTGCTTTTTTGCAAAGACAGGACTGCTATTGAGCCATGGGGCTGCATATATTGCAATTTAGCATATCCCTCTGACTGGCTAAGTGGAATTACATTTCCCTCTGGCAAAAATGATGTATTTGCATTCTCGCCATCAGTTTACGTATTCAACCCATGTGATGGCAGCCACGCCAACAGCCTGTTCGTCTCCTCAACTTTTTAAATTATTTTCAGTATGCCTTAAAATATGTTTTAATGTTTCTCAAAGGTAGACAAAAATGCTACAGAAACTCATCGGGTGAGGCAGAATCCTACGGAGCAAACCTCGGCGGAGAAGCGAGTCACGTCTCCGTCCCCCCCCCCCCTCCCCCCCCCGCGGCCTAACAACTTGGATTGGTGCGGCCTTTCCTGGAGACCAGGCCAGAGCTTCTGGGTGTGGCGCGGACTTACCATCGGGGAGTGGCAGGGTCGGATTTAGATTAAGAGAGGCACTAAGCTATTTCACTTGTGAGCCCCCCCCCCCCCAATCCCCCACCCACACGACTAGAAGACCATGACTACCCGACTGACAGCTTGATACTTTTAGATCCTACTGTATGTTGTCATTAAACAGTTGGTTTTAAAATACATATTGGATTCACCGCGGAGCGGGCGATGCCTTACATGGATCGCCTTTTGAAACTCTGGATTGTTGGGCCTCCTGCTTCAACATCATGGAGCTGTGGTTTGCGGAGCTTCCAGCCTCGGGCCATGCTGATTTTAACATCGTTAAGCCCTGGGATCCCTGCCGAGGACGCCAGCATGAATCTCCGCCCTGCTCAGCCTGTGGACTTCGGCTGGTGCGGGAGGGAAGGGAAGAACTGACCAGGGAGTTGCGGAGGGAGCGGTCTTTGCGGAAAGCAGACGGGGGAGATGGGAAGATGTGGCGAGTGGTGGGGACACGTTGGAGGTGGCGAAAATGATGGACTATTTGTTGTATGTGATGGCTAGTGGGGTGAAAGGTGAGAACAAGGGGGACTTTGCCTTTGTTATGAGTGGGGAGATGGGGAGAGAGAGCAGTGTAACAGGGTATGGAAGAGACCGTGGCGAGAGCCTCATCTATAGTAGGGGAGGGGAACCCCCATTGCCTGAAGAAGGAGGACATCTCCAGTGCCCTGGTGTGAAACACCTCATCCTGGGAGCAGATGCGGCGTAGACGGAGGAATTGGGAGTAGGGGATGGAGTCCTTACAGGAAGCAGGGTGGGAAGAAGAGTAGTCTAGATAGCCATGGGAGTCAGTTGGTTTATAGTGGATGTCGGTCAGAAGTCTATCACCTGCGATGGAGATAGTGAGGTCAAGAAATGGTAGGGAAGTGTCGGAAATGGTCCAGGTGTATTTGAGTGCCGGATGGAAGTTAGTGGTGAAGCAGATTAAGTCAGTCAGTTGTGTGTGGATGCAGGAGGTGGCACCAAAGCAATCGTCCATGTAATGGAGGTAGAGGTCAGGGATGGGGCCCTGGTACGCCTCGAACAAGGATTGTTTGATGTACCCGACAAAGAGGCAGGCGTAGCTGGGGCCCATGCGCATGCCCATAGCTACGCCTTGTATTTGGAGGATATGGGAGGAATTAAACGAGAAGTTATTGAGGGTAAGGGCCAACTCTGCTAGGCGGAGGAGAGTATCAGTGGACGGGTATAGGTTGCTCCTCCGGTCGAGGCGACAGACGTCAGTCACCCGCCGGTCCCCGTCCCGCCTCCTCAATGCCACCTCAATCCCTCCTCCCTCCATTGGATGAAGAGCAAGCAGGAACGACAGCGCCGTCACCGTCACCTCCCCCTCTGCCCCCCTCACACACACAGCACTCGAGTTCAGCATCAAACTCATTCCCAGCCTCGGCAAGGCCAGCAGCATAATCAAGGACGAGTCACACACTGGCCACTCCCTCTTTTCCCCTCTCCCATCAGAAGTGTGAAAACGCACAGATTCAGGGACAGTTTCTTCCCAGCAGTTATCAGGCAACTGTACTATCCTACCCCAACCAGAGAGCAGTGCTGAACTACTATCTACCTCATTGCTGGCCCTTGGTCTATCCTTGATCGAACTTTACTGGGTTCATCTTGCACTAAACATGATTCCCTTATCATGCATCTGTACACTAAATGGCTCGACTGTAATCATGTATTGTCTTTCCACTGACTGGAGAGCACGCAACAAAAAGCTTTTCTCTGTACCGCGGTACAATGTGACAATAAACTAAACTGACCCGGGTCTCCGGCACTGATCAGGCAAGCAGCTCTGATTGCTAATTGGCTTCTTTGAATTGTCCCTGAGCGTGTAGAATAACATAGAACTAGCGTGCGGGTGCTCGTTGGTCCAGCGTGGACTCGGTGGACCGAAGGGCCTGTTTGCACGCTGTAGCTCTAAAAGTTAAGACTAAGGAGGATTCAGCATATGTGGGGGATGGGAGCTAATTGAGATGGATAAGGATGCCAGAAACAAATTATGGCAAAATGAATAATGAAACAGATGTTTAAAAACTGGAGTTCAATGGATGGTATAAAACAGAGTTTGAGGGAAAGATGAATGGGGAAGAAAGGCATAGACTAATTTCTAAATGCGGTGAGAATCCAGAAATGGGAGGTGGAAAAGGACTTGGGAGTTCTGGTGCAGGATTCCCAAAAGGGTCATCAGTAAGACACATCAGTGATAAAGAAGGCAAACGCAATGCAAGCATTTATTTCAAGAGGGCTAGAATAAAAAAAAACAGGGATGTAATGCTGAGGCTTTATAAGGCTCTGGTCAGGCCACATTTGGAGTATTGTGAGCAATTTTGTGCACCATTTCTGAGGAAGGATGTGCTGGCTATGGAGAGGGTCCAGAGGAGGTTTATGAGAATGATCCCAGTAATGAGTGGGTTAACCTATGATGATTGTTTATGATGGCTATGGGCCTGTATTTGCAGTTCTGCTCCTTCCTACACATCAATGACGGACCGTGTTCTCTGGGTTAACCAGATGCAATGTTATTTTATTCTCACAGCCTGAGACGCTTCACCATACTTCGACCTCAGGCTGCGGGAGCTTGGATCGCCCCGACACGGGAGCTTGGATCGCCCCGACACGGGAGCTTGGATCGCCCCACCGCGGGGGCTTCGACCGCCGGCTGCGGGAGCTCTGATTGCCCCGACAAATGGTTCAACTGCCCCGACTGCAGGTGAAAAATGAGGGAAGAAGGTTAGACTTTATAGCCTTCCATCACAGTGAGGAATCCGCTGTGGTGATGTTTATGTTAACTTTTATGTAGTTGTGTGTTGTTACTTTTTTGCACGGCAGATTGGTAATTCGAATATCACTGTACCTTAATTGGTACAGGTGACACTAAAAGGCCTTTGAAACCTTTGAAAACAAAGCTTTTCACTTTATCTCAGTACACGTGACAATAATAAGCCTACACATAAAGTTATCCAATACAGACTGGGCACAAACTAAACACCGCCCTAATGAGAAGAACTGATCCCCTGTAGATGGGAATTTGACATTGCATCTTATTCTGGTCTCTCTTCCAGGCCATTTGTCCCCATCTTGCTCTACATTTAAGATAGTCACAAAATGCTGGAGTAGGTGACGTTACGGGTCAAGGCCCTTCATCTGACTGAGAGTCAGGGGTGAGGCAAATGAGAGATACAGAGGGTGATCTAAGGACTGCAGATGTTGGTTTACACTGAATGTAGGCCCAAATCGTCACCCATTCCTTCTATCCAGAGATGCCGCCTGTCCCGCTAAGTTACTCCAGCATTTTGAGTCTATCATTAGTGTAAATCAGCATCTGCTGTTTTTTCCTATACATTTTGTCTGCTCTACATTTAGATGCAGATCCTCCCCACTGCACAGTCACCCTCTTTATGAGTGTTTGGGAGTCCAGCGGATAGATTTGGCAGTTGCTATGGGACTGGAGGCATCTTCTACCAAGTGGGAAATTGGTCCTTACCTTGGCATTTCCCATTTGCACGCCGTTCCGGTTACAAAGAGCTTCCAGGAAGGGAACCCAGTCACAATCTGCGGATAAGCCAATAAACAATAGACAATAGGTGCAGGAGTAGGTCATTTGGCCCTTCGAACCAGCACCGCCATTCAATGTGATTATGGCTGTCATCCTCAATCAGTACCTAGTTCCTGCCTCCTCCTCATATCCCCTGGCTCTGCTATCTTTAAGAGCCCTATCTAGCTCTCTCTTGAAAGTATCCAGAGCATCCAGCGCTCTGAGGCAGAGAATTCGACAGAATTCATAACTCTCTGTGTGAAGAAGTGATTCCTCGTCTCCGTTCTACATGGCTTACTCCTTATTCTCAAACTGGCCCCTGGTTCTGGACTCCCCCAACATTGGGAACATGTTTCCTGCCTCTAGCATGTCAGAACCTGATATAATCTTATATGTTTCAATAAGATCCCCTCTCATCCTTCTTAACTCCAGAGTATATAAGCACAGCCACTCCATTCTCTCAGCATATGGCAGCCCCGCCATCCCGGGAATTAACCTTGTAAACCGACGCTGCACTCCCTCAATAGCAAGAATGTCCTTCCTGAAATTAGTGGACCAAAACTCTGCACACTACTCCAGATGTGGTCTGACTAGGGCCCTGTAGAACTGCAGAAGGACGTATTTGCTCCTATACTCAACTCCTTCATGTTATGAAGGCCAACATGCTATTCACTTTCTTCATTGCCTGCTGTATGTGCATGAGTATTTTCATTGACTGATGAGCAAGGAACCCCAGATCCCGTTGCACTTCCCATTTTCCCAACTTGATACCATTTAGATAATAATCAGCCTTCCTGTTTTTGCTACCAGTGGATAACCTCACATGATCCACATTAAACTGCCATCCATCTGCCCAACCTGTTGAAAGCACTCTGCATTCTCATAGCATCCCCCTCGCAGTTCACACTGCCACCCAGCTTTGTGTCATCTGCAAATTTGCTAATGTTACTTTGAATCCCTTCATCTAAATCATTGATGTATATTGTAAATATCTGAGGGTCCCAGTACCGAGACTTGCGGTACCCCACTAGTCACTGTCTGCCATTCTGAAAGGGACCCGTTAATCCCTACTCTTTGGTTCCTGTCTGCCAACCACTTCTCTATCCATGTCAGCACTCTGCCTCCAATACCATCTGCCCTAATTTTGCCCACTAATCTCCTATGTCCTTATCAAATGCTTTCTGAATGTCCAAGTGCACCACATCCACTTGTCCACACACCCCTCGTCCATTTTTCTCGTTAGATCCTCAAAAATTTCCAGAAGATTAGTCAAGCATGATTTCCCCTTCGTAAATCCACGCTGACTCGGACAGATCCTGTTCCTGCTATCCTAATGCCGCTATTTCATCTTTTATGATTGACTCCAGCATCTTCCCCACCACCGATGTCAGGCTAACTGGTCTATAATTCCATGTTTTTTTTTCTCCCGCCTTTCTTAAAAAGTGGGATAACATTACCTACCCTCCAATCCACAGGAACTGATCCTGAACCTATAGAACATTGGAAAATGATCACCAATGTGTCCATGATTTCTAGAGCCACTTCCTTAAGTATCCTGGGATGCAGACCATCAGGCCCTGGGGATTGATCAACCTTCAGTCCCATCAGTCTATCCAACACCATTTCCTGCCTAATGTGGATTTCCTTCAGTTCCTCCGTCACTGTGGATCCTCTGGCAACTAGTACATCAGGAAGATTGTTAGTGTCCTCCTTAGTGAAGACGGATCCAAAGTACCTGTTCAACTCATCTGCCGTTTCCTCGTTCCACATAATAAATTCACCTTTTTCAGTCTTCAACTTTGGTTTGAACTATTTTTTTCCTCTTTACATACCTAAAGAAGCTTTTACTATTCTCTTCTATATTCTTGGCTGGCTTCCTTTCGTACCTCATCTTTTGCCCTTTATTGCCTTTTTAGTTATCTTCTGTTGCTGCTTAATCATTACCCAATCCTCTTGCTTCACGCTCATCTTTGTTATGTTGTGCTTCGTCTCTTTCACATTTAACTTGTCCCTGACTTCCCTCGACAGCCACATTCACCCCTTACTCCCCTTGGAATCTTTCTTCGTATTTGGAATGAACTGATCCCGCATCTTCTGTATTATTCCCAGAAACACCTGCCATTGTTGTTCCACTGTCATCCCTGCTAGGGTATCTTTCCAGTCAACTTTAGACAGCTCCTCCCTCTCTCATGGCTCCATAGTCGCCTTTATTCAACTGTAACACTGACACCTCCGATCCACCCCTCTCTCTCTCCAATTGTAGATTATACTTGACCGTATTATGGTCACTACCTCCTAATGGCTCCTTAACCTCAAGTTCCTTTATCAAATCCAGTTCATTACATAACACTAAATCCAGAATTGCCTTCTCCCTGGTAGGCTCCAATACAAGCTGCTCGAAGAATCCATCACGGAGGCACTCCGCAAACTCCCTTTCTTGGGGTCCAGTACCAACCTGATTTTCCCAGTCTACCTGCATGTTGAAATCTCCCAC
Organism: Okamejei kenojei; assembly: GCA_035221665.1. Classification (NCBI taxonomy): domain Eukaryota; kingdom Metazoa; phylum Chordata; class Chondrichthyes; order Rajiformes; family Rajidae; genus Okamejei; species Okamejei kenojei. The sequence continues at coordinate 76,230 of JAVHYY010000301.1, read as the reverse complement.
AACAACTGTAGCATTACCTATACCTCATGCCAATTTTAATTTCTGAATCAACTTGCACTCAATATTCAGGCTACTGTTTGGGGGCCTTTTATGGTATTTATTATGTCCAATTATGGTATTTTTACCCTTACAATTCCTTAGTTCTATCCATACTGAATCCATATCTCCTGTTTCACTGTCACCCCTTGCAAGGGACTGAATTTCATTCCTCACCAACAGAGCTTCCGTACACCCTCTGCCCACCTGTCTGTCTTTTCGATAGGAGGTATGTTCTTGAATATTCAGTTCTCATCCCTGGCCCTCTTGCAGCCATGTCTCTGTAATTCCCACAACAAGCCGTGCGCATGAGTTTAGTTTTAGTTTTAGAGATGCAGAGTGGAAACGGGCCCTTCAGTGCACCGAGTCTGCGAAGGATATTTAAAATAAAAGGGCTGTTTAAAGTTCACAAGCTGAACCTTTTAAAAAAAAAATCAAATTTGAAGGATAAATGAAGAATTATAATGAAAATGTTCCCAAAAATCATTCTGGGGAGCACATGGTAATTTTGATAACCAATTCGAAAGAGATTTTTGGGTCTCCAATTCATGGTTCAAAGATGCAAAAAGTTGGGTTTACAAGTGAAGCTTTGACTAACTCAAAGCCTATTTTAAAATAATTTTAAATTAAAAGGAGTCAGCAGATGCTGTAAACGAGTTCATGTGGAAGAATAAGCAACGGTTAAACAAGCAAATTTTTTTCATTTGAAGTGAAAATGCAATTTGTCCAATTTAAACTAATTCGCCTGACCCATGGATATTTGTCCAGCTCAAAGATTCACGTTTTCTCACCCCATCAACAAATAAAGAATGATTAGTCCAAAACTGAATAGATTATTCCACAGAGGCATCATTTAAGACTCGGCTAAATCCAACATTCCTAAAGCACTACATAATTAACTTGTTTAAGAAAGAACTGCAGATGCTGGAAAAATTGAAGGTTGACAAAAATGCTGGAGAAACTCAGCAGATGAGGCAGCTTGCATCACCCGCTGAGTTTCTCCAGAAATGTTGTCTACCATAATTAATTCACTCCCTTCACCCAGGAGGTGGGTATATGGAACAAGCTGCCAGAGGAGGTAGTGGAGGCTGGTGCAATGGCATTTAGAAGATATTTGGACAGGACAATTTGGACTAATTGTCTGTTTCTCTAATATACACTGATCTTTTTTTGCTGTTTAGTAAGGGTTTTACAGTGCAATATGTTTACATATCTGTTGTGCTGCCATGCAACCCTCTCCATGACACACTGAGGAGCACCTTCAGCAACAGACGAGTTCCACCAAGATGCAGCACAGAACGCCACAGGTGACCCTGCTTCCCCGTGGCTATCAAAGTGTGCAACTTCACCTCCTTCTGTCGTGGGGTAGACTGAATCCCCCTTTCCCCTCTACCCAATCTTTGCACATCCCCAATCCTTTCCACTCATCACTTTAATTTCATGTTTCATGTTTAGTTTAGTTTAGTTCAGAGATACAGCGCAGAAGCAGGCCCTTCGGCCCACCGGGTCCGCGCCGACCAGCGATCCCCGCACGTTAACACTAACCAGCGATCATCCCGTACACTAGCACTGCTCCACACACTAGGGACAATTACAATGTTACCGAAGCCAATTATCCTACAATCCTGTACGTCTTTGGAGTGTGGGAGAAAACCGAAGATCTCGGAGAAAGCCCCACGCAGGTCACGGGAGAAAGTACAAACTCCGTATAGACAGCACCCGTAATCGTGATCGAACCTGGGTCTCCGGCGTGCATTCGCTGTACGGCAGCAACACTACCGCTGTGCCACCATGACCGCCTTTATCTTGTGTTTTATAACTGTTGGCAGATCAATTTCCCTCCTTGGATAGATAAAGTTCTATCGTATCGTAAGACAGTATTTAATTGTTCATTTTGTGACATATGACAATAGAACACACTTGACTTGACAGGTACATGGATTGGATAGGTATGGAGAGATATGGAGCAAATGCAGGCAGGAGGGACTAGTGTAGATGGAGCATCTTGGTCAATGTGGGCAAGACAAAATGTGCAGGAACAGCAGATGCTGGTTTACACTGAAGATGGGCACAAAATGCTGGAGAAACTCAGCGGGACAGGCAGCTTACAACTCAGCGATATGAATATTGATTTCTCCAACTTCAAGTAACCCTTGTCTTCCCTCTCTCTTCATCCCTCCCCCACCCTACTTCTTCAACTAGCTTAATTGTCCAGTGAAACGTCATCTATCCATGTCCTCCAGAGATGCTGCCTGACCCGCTGAGTTACTCCAGCATTTTGTGAAACGTCACCTATCCTTGTTCGCCAGAGATGCTGCCTGACCCGCTCAGTTACTCCAGCACTCTGTGAAACGTCACTTATCCATGTTCCCCAGAGATGCTCCCTAACATTTGTCGTTTCAGGTCGGGACCCTTCTGGTTTGAGTGGGCCATTGGAATAGAGAAGCCAGGACAGTTGTTGCAGCAACAGTGGATATAAAAAGGTTCAGAGAGGGTAGAAGGCTGGGTAGGGGGGAGGGGAGAGGTGGGAGAATGTTGGAGACTGGAGACAGGATTGTCACTGGATGGATAGGATTCTCTCCCATAAAGAAAAGCTCAGAGGTGGCAGAAGCCCTACGTCCCTATGTTCCCAATGTAGGGGGAGTCCAGAACCAGGGGTCATAGTTTAAGAATAAGACCCGCTGAGGCACTCCACCTTTTATCTTGGTCTATTAACCGATTCAGATCTCCTCTTGTAAGTCTGCTTCGCGCTCTCCTTTTTCACCGACATTCTCGAAACTCCTTGCTTGGGTTATTGATCCGCTCCGTGAAGGTTAGAGTTTCGACCTCTAGTAGCTACCAGCTATTTCAATGCCTGGCAGAATGGGTATGGTGCACCCACTTCAAGTTGTCAGATGAAATGGAGGTAGTTTGCCAAGTTGACGGATGGAATGGAGCCCGTCTCTCATGGTTACCGATGCAGTTCACTGTGAGGTCGCCGGCCAGGCACATTCTGAGGTCACCTCTGATTATGATGGTTTACAAACTTGCGACCTTATGAATGGAAGGCAGGCCCAGAAGGGAATAAACCACTTCACCATATGACCGTCACAGTGGTTGTAACCAACTGGACTCAAGTGTTAGATACAAGGAACTCAGTTCAGTTGAGTTTATTGTCACGTGTACAGAGAAAAGCTTTTTGTCACGTGTTAAAAACAGTCAGCAGAAAGACAATGCATGATTACAATCGAGCCATTTACAGTGTACAGATACTTGGTAAGGGAATAACGTTTAGTGCAAGGTAAAGCCAGCAAGGATAGTTCGACGGTCACCAATGAGGTAGATAGTAGTTCAGCACTCATCTCTGGTTGTGGTAGGATGATTCAGTTCCCTGATAACAGCTGGGAAGGAACTGTCCCTGCATCTGGAGGAGTGCGTTTTCACACTTCCGTACCTTTCCTAATTTGTGGAAGGACATTCTTACTATTGTGGGAGTGCAGCGCAAGTTCACCAGGTTAATACCCGGGATGGCGGGACTTGCGTATGATGAAAGAATGGGTCGACTGAGCTTGACTTCGCTGGAAATGAGAAGGATGAGAGGGAATCTTAGAGAAACATATAAAATTCTTAAAGGATTGAACAGGCTAGATGCAGGAACAATGTTCCCGATGTTGAGGAAGTCCAGAACCAGGGGTCACAGTTTAAGAATAAGGATTAGGCCATTTAGGACTGAGATGAGGGAAAACCTTTTCACGCAGAATATCTGTGAAATTCTCTACCACAGAAGGCAGTGGAGGCCAATTCACTGGATTTTTTCAAGAGGGAGTTGGATGTGGCTCTTAGGGCCAACAGACTCGAGGGATATGGGGGGAGAGCAGGAACGGGGTATAGATTTTGGATGATCAGCCATGATCATATTGAATGGCGGTGCTGGCTCAAAGGGACAAATGGCCAACTACTACAACTATTTTCTATGTTTCTACGTCATCATGAGTCCAGCACTCGTTGATGTCTGGTCGTTTAGAATGGTCCTGAACAAAAACGTCACCCACCCATATTCTCCAAAGATGCTGCTCGACCCGCTGAGTTACTCCAGCATTGTTCCTTCATGGTCTGGCTGGTGTCTTCATGATATGAAAGAGCTACATTGCCAATGCACACAAGCTCCAACTTTGCTGTCAACATGAAACTGTTGAAAGTACAAGAAATGAAATATGTCGATGAAACCTGAGTGATGGACAAGATAATGCTTCACAGGAGAAAGTGAAGCATTGAATTAGACCCTACTTGTAGAAACTAAACTAAAGGAAGATTTTTCCAAAAGTTTGAGCTTGATTCTATTACTCCAGAAGTGAAGGGAGAGTCTAAGGAAATAACACCCCTTCATTTGATCAACACGGGGGACAAGGGGTTGCTTTAATAGTAAGATTAAATGAGAACTTACCAGTTCGAAGTATGATCGTTATTTTATGAGGAGTAACGATGAGGGATTACGTGAAGAAGCCCCGCCTGGCGCTTGATCGGCATTCTTCAAAGCAGCGGCATGAAAAACACGGAACATGATAGCCGGAGTAAGATAGTAAGGCTCAACATAGATTTAGAACTACCAGATGATCATTTATTTTATGAGGGTCGGGAGTGGAGGGCACGTAATCCCTCATCGTTACTCCTCATAAAATAACGATCAAACTTCGAACTGGTAAGTTCTCGTTTAATCTTACTATTTTACTTCGGAGTCACGTGAGTGACTACGTGAAGATTTTGTAGCTTCTGTGTTTTTTATGTTGTAGAGTCATTCCATACGACAGTCCGGCTAGGTCAACACATAAATGAATAAATAACCTTTTACCAGAATTCAGTTTTAGTTTATTTCATAAATCTTTTAATCATAAAAGAACAAATAATAACCCCTTTTATACCTGGGGAAAATCACTACAAAGTGATAAAAGATATAAAGTGATAACATAAATCGATAATATAAATCGATAGTGAAACAAAGCAGGTGATTACAGTGAACCCAACACCGCGTGTCCAAAGCCTGTCATTGTGAGAACAGGTTTATCGTAGAACTTTGAAAAAGTTTCTTCTTTACACCGCCCTGCAGCTTCTAAAATGTGTTTGAGCGGTACGTCCTGTAACTTCGCCGCGGATGTAGCTGCAGCCCTGGTGGAGTGAGATTTAAACACATCAGTGTCTACTCCCGCTAAAACTAACACCAGTTTTAACCATCTAGAAATGGTTTGTACTGATGCTTTTGTGTGTGGTTTCTTATGCGTAATAAATAACGCTTTTTCATCACCTCGAAGACTCTTGGTGACTTTTATATATTGAGTCAAGTGTCTAACTACACACAACGTTGGATAAATAGGGTAAGCTTTAAACATTACCTTAGCTCCAGTTCTTCCTGGTCTGCTTTGTTTGATCAGATCATAAACGTAAAACACAATGTTATCTGAAGCCACATGCATACAATCTAAACGTAGCATTTGCAATGTTTGCACTCTTTGTGCTGATACCAACGCCATTAACATTACTACTTTAAATGTTAATTTTTCCAAAGACATAACTGTGATTGGAGTCCATTGCCTAAGCAAAGTAAGTACAATGCTGACATCCCAAATTTCTGTATATCTTGGCTTGGGCGAATTTTTGTTAAAAATCCCTTTCATAAACCTGGATATTAATGGATGAGATCCAATTGATTCATGGTCAGAAATTTGTCCTAAATAGGACGATAAAGCACTACGAGCACTATTAATGGCATTATAACTCAAGTGCTGCTCAAAATACAACTCAGCAAGGAACTCTAATACGTTTGAAATGTTCACAGTATAAGATATATTTGATTGTCTACAAAAAACTTCCCATTTCTTTATATGTGTCATATATTGTTTCTTAGTGCTGTCTCGCCATGATGAGGCTATAACATCCATGGTCCTATCTGACAGTCCAAGCCCTTGTAGTGGTCTGGTCAAAATCTGCAGATTAACAAATTCATATGAACATGTAATGGATGAATTTATTTTGTTAATGGTTCTATTAACAAATCACTGCAGCTAGGAATCGACATACATGGTTCCTTAATCATATTTAACATCAACGGGAACCATGGTTGTGTGGGCCAATTTGGAATCACCAATAGTCCTGTGGCAGAATCTTGTTCTATTTTCTTAAGACATTGCCTAACCAGGCCAAATGGAGGGAAAGCATAAAATAACATATTTCCCCAATGTAGCGAAAATGCATCTACTGCTACCGCACCTGGATCGGGTTCCCAAGACACATATTTAGGCAATTGATGATTTAATCTTGATGCAAACAGATCAATGTCTGGTAACCCATAGCGAATAACAATTTTACTGAAAACTTGTGAGTTCAACATCCATTCTGTATTGTCTTTAAATACCCTTGATCTGTTGTCTGCCACCACATTGTCTTTACCTGGGATATAACTTGCTGAAACCCAAATTTGGTGCTCAATACACCAATGCCATATCTGATTGACCAGACAATCACATGATACCGATCTTACTCCACCCATGTGATTAATATATGCAACAGCTGTCTTATTGTCTAATTGTACCTGGACATGCAGATCCTTTTTTGTCGAACAATAGGCTTTTAATCCATAAAATGCCCCCAATAACTCCAAATAATTAATACCATATGTTTGGAGAAACAATTCCTCTTGGACAGTCCATCTGCCCCCACAGCTGGTAAATTTATCTGTCGCCACCGATCCGAGAGCACTTGCATCTGTTTGTAAAAATACTTCAGGCTGCTGTATTAAAATGTTTTTAGCAGCATGTGGAACATTTTCAATCCACCATTGTAATTCCAATAAAGCATCTTTTGTTAATTGCATCGGCCTATCAAAATGGCCTACTTGCTTTTTTAAAGCTTGCGTTTTGTCCCATTGAAGGTTTTGGTAATGTAATGGACCACCTTCCACTGCAGGAAATGCTGATAGGCCATAACGATAAGCTTTTGTGCTCTTAATTGTGCTAAAGCTGGTTTCAACAGCTATGTGAAGAGCCTAGGAGCTGAACTTAACCCATTAGGTAATGCTTTAAATTGCCACAGCTGTCCCAGCCAATTAAATTGTAAGTACCTCCGAAAAAACCGATGTATTGTTACTGAATAGTATGCATCCTTTAAATCGATTGTAGCCATATAACAACCTGCTGATATCAAATGTCTTGCAGTGTTGAACGTTTCCATCTTGAAATGTTTATACTGGACAAATGTATTAAAGTTTGTAAGGTCCAGAATAATTATACAACCACCATCTTTTTTATCTCTTGGAAAGATGTTTGACACACATTGGTGTGGATGCTTAACAGTTTTTTCAATAACACCTTTTTTAAACAATTTGAGAATTTCCACATTAATTTCTGCTTCCTCAACAGCAGAGAACATGAAATGATGAATAGGTTTATATTGTACCGGAGAATCAACACCTTCTTTAAATGTTATTGTAGCTCCTGAAACCGTTTGTAAAATAAACCAGTCAGATGTGATGCAAAGCCATTCATCATAAAACATTTGTAATTTCCCACCAACTAGAGATTCGTCCAAAGTTCCTTTAAGAACAGAATAAAGTTGTTGTACCTCTCCATATGAACATGGTGGTCTCCTTCTCCCCGTATATGGGTGAACATTAGGCTGTGTTGGATGGTAATATCTCCTTACCATATTCCTCCCTCTGTTTGTTCCAAAATCAGATCCCCTTCTTGGTGTATTGTACCTTTTTTGTCCAAAAACGAAAGTTCTCATGTAGCTAATAGATTTAGCCTCTTCATCCATTTCTCTGATTTGTTTAGGCAGGTTTTCTCCAAATAAATAACCAGGAGTTTGAACACCACTTGATCGGCACAGACCTGCAAATCTAGGATGAAATATGGGTCGAATCGCAATTTTCCTCATAGAATTGATTTCATAAAAGGAATTGCACAATAAGCCCAATGTATCTCTTTGGATTTTGATCATTTCTGACCCTTCCATTTGCTTTCCAAAAGCAGTAATGGCAGCTGAAATCAGTTTGAGGATTCTTTGAAACCGTATTTCTTGTCCTCTCATGACTGATGACATAGGTGTCCATATAGTCGGATTCACCGTAGGTACCTTCAACGAGGTGCAATTTTCCGGTGTTTTATATAATTCTGCTGTTTCAGCCATAACAGAATCTTGAAGTTGGTGAGATACCATATAATTAATGCTTGCAGCTAGGTTTTCTTCCATAGCCTCACCACTTCCTTCAGGTATAGCAAAATCTTTTGCCTTATCAGGCACACATGGCCTTTTCATTTTTCTTTGTGGTGTGCACTCATAATCCACATCACCACTTTCAGGGTCAGTCTCTTGCAGCACTGGTACTCCTGAGATTTCATCAAAGGAGACTTCCTCCACCCTTAATCCTGGGTCTGGAGTTTCATATTCCCAATTTGGCACATAGCCATATTCTGGATATTCAAACCCCTCAGGATCTGTTTGGGAAAATTCTGGGTGCTTTGACCCTTGTCTCATAATATTTTGGAGCACTTTCTCCATATGTTCCATTTTAAGCCATATAGCTTTATTATCCGGAGGACTTTCATTATCAAAGTCATCATCAGAAACCACGGGCCTCACGGATTTCTTTTTACTTTTCTTAGGCACATTTTCCTCCGTGGTTTTAGTTTGTGGAGCAATTATAGTCTCACTAACGGGTGAATCAACGGCCACCGGTATCGGAACCGGCTCCGCACTAATCTCTTGGCCCGACTCTTTAGCCTCTCCCCAGGATGATCTTTTTACCCGTGAAACCTTCCTCTGAGACTTCTCCATTTTGTTTCAATTTTACTTTCTCTTTGTTGACTCTGTACGCCAGCGTGACTCTGTTTTTTGTTAAAAAAAAAATTACTTTCACTTTGCTGAGTACGCCAGCGTAACGGTTTTTAGAACGCCCTAAAGTGAAATCAATTGCACTTACCTGCGGGCCCGTTCTTACCGCTGAGGGGAGCTGGGCTCTGCAGCTCTTGCTTCTGCCGTCAGCGTCGACGTAATGCCGAGCAAGCGCCAGGCGGTGCTTCTTCACGTAGTCACTCACGTGACTCCGAAGTAAAATCATACTTAGATCTGTCAATAAATAAAAGGCAAACAATATTAAATCTCAAGTGTTTTTGTTTTGAGATACAGTGTGGCAACAGGCCCTGTGGCCCACCGAGTCAATAGACAATAAGTGCAGGAGCATGCCATTCGGCCCATCGAACCAGGACCGCCATTCAATGTGATCATGGCTGCTCATCCACAATCAGTACCCCGTTCCTGCCTTCTCCCCATATCCCCTGACTCCGCTATTTTTAAGAGCCCTATCTCGCTCTCTCTTGAAAGTATCCAGAGAACTGGCCTCCACCACCCTTTGAGGCAGAGAATTCTACAGACTCACAACTCTCTGTGAGAAAAAGTGTTTCCTCGTCTCTGTTCTAAATGGCTTACCCCTTATTCTTAAACTGCGGCCCCTGGTTCAAGACTCCCCCCACATCGGGAACATGTTTCATGCCTTTTGCGTGTCCAAACCCTTAACAATATATGTTTCAATGAGATCCCTCTCATCATTCAAATCTCCAGAGTGCATAAGCCCAGCCGCTCCATTTTCTCAGCATATGACAGTCCCGCCACCGCCTATGCTGCACTCTCTCAATAGCAAGAATGTCCTTCCTCAAATTAGGGGACCAAAACTGCACACAATACTCCAGATATGGTCTCACTAGGGCCCTGTGCAATTGCAGAAGGACCTCTTTGCTCCTATACACAACTCCTCATGTTCTAAAGGCCAACATGCCATTCGTTTTCTTCACTGCCTGCTGTACCTGCATGCTTACTTTCATAGACTGATGTCCAAGGACCGCCTGATCCCGTTGTACTTCCCCTTTTCCCAACTTGATGCCATTTAGATCTGCCATCCTATTTTTGATACCTAAGTGGATAACCTCATATTTTTACCACATTAAACTTCATCAGCCATGCATCTGCCCACTCCCCCAACCTGTCCAAGTCACCCTGCATTCTCATAGCATGCTCCTCACAGTTCACACTGCCACCCTGCTTTGTGTTATCTGCAAATTTGCTCATGTTACTTTGAATCCCTTCATCCAAATCATTGATATATATATTGTAAATAGCTGCGGTTCCAGCACCGAGCCTTGCGGTACCCCAGTAGTACTGCCTGCCATTCTGAAAGGGACCCGTTAATCCCTTCTCTTTGTTTCCAGTCTGCCAACCAATTTTCTATCCATGTCAGCACTCTGCCCCCAATACTAAGTGCCCTCATTTTGTGCACTAATCTCCTATGTGGAATCCTGTTACTGCAATCCAAATGTGCCACTATTGCATCTTTTATAATTGACTACAGCATCTTCCCCACCACCGATGACAGGCTAACTGGTCCACACCAACCAGTATTCACATGTACACCCGCACTATCCTACACAATGGGGACTTTTTACCAAATCCAATTAACCTACAAACCTGAGCATCTTTGGAGTGTGGGAGGAAACCAGAGCACCCGGAGAAACACACGCAGGTCACAGGGAGAACATATAAACTCTGTACAGACAGCACCCGGGTCTCCCGCGCTGTGAGGCTGCAACTCTACCGCTGCACCACCCTACCTTGTTGGGGAAAAATGCTTAAAAAGCAACAGAATATTTTTGACATTTACCAAATGAGAGTTGTCTATAGTCAAAACTTGCATAGTTTGTTCCTGGTACGAAAATACTCATGCTTCATCAGTTTCACACTTAACTCTATAAATCTAAAGACTCCACTGTTGGAAAGTAATTCAATATTTGACAAATCTGTACACCTTAACAGACATATATAAAGTGCACAGAGGGATTACTGGAGTGCATTTTCTCTTTGTAGTCCCTGTCAGGCCCGTACAAAGCTTTTCGAAAGGGGGGTGGCATGACAAGATTCCAAAAATTTGATGTGAAATAATGTGCACGCAGCGCACATCAGAAGTGGGAAGCCCCTCGCGTCTGGGTTCCAGGGCCCGCTTAAGGGCCCTGAAAGATCTGGGGTTTTAGATGCTCCCTGGTGCATTCTGAGACTTATTTTGGAGCATTTTTGCACCAAATTTATGACCAATATTTCAGAAATAATTTTGGTTGAGTCAAGATTAATGAGTGGAAAGGGATGATTGGGGTCACTGTTGTATACATTTTTTTTTAAA
>JAVHYY010000301.1:57500-60000 GCA_035221665.1 Okamejei kenojei | reverse complement strand
CCAAATCCGTAACGTTCCATTCGCATTTCAAAACAAGCGGACTAGAGGAAGCCGCTGATTGGTGGAAGCGGACTAGAGGAAGCCGCTGATTGGTGGAGGCGGACCAGAGGAAGCCGCTGATTGGTGGAAGCGGACTAGAGGAAGCCGCTGATTGGTGGAGGCGGACCAGAGGAAGCCGCTGATTTGGAAGGGGACTAGAGGAAGCCGCTGATTTGGTGGAAGCGGACTAGAGGAAGCCGCTGATTGGTGGAACCTAGAGGAAGCCGCTGATTGGTGGAAGCGGACTAAGCCGCTGATTGGTGGAAGCGCGGACTAGAGGAAGCCGCTGATTTGAAGCGGACTAGAGGAAGCCGCTGATTGGTGGAAGCGGACTAGAGGAAGCCGCTGATTGGTGGAGGCGGACTAGAGGAAGCCGCTGATTGGTGGAGGCGGACTAGAGGAAGCCGCTGATTGGGAGTCAGATCCCTGCTGGTTTCTTCCAGCACTTTGTGTTTGCATCCTGGGTAAGGGGGGAGTATGAGGCCCAGGCAGTTACTGTTCTGGATGTCACATGTGGGAGGTCATGGAGTCTGATAGACTTCCAGACTCCACATCTGCGCCAGGTGCGTGGAGATGGGGCTCCTAAGGGACCGTATTAGGAACCTGGAGCCGCAGCTCGATGACCTCCGTCTGGTCAGGGAGAGTGAGGAGGTCATAGAGAGGAGTTACAGAGAGGTGGTCACTCCAAGACCACGGGAGGCAGACAAGTGGGTCACGGTTAGGAGGGGCAAGGGGCAGAGGCAGGGACTAGAGAGTACCCCGGTGGCTGTACACCTTGACAATAAGTACTCCTGTTTGAGTACTGTTGGGGGAGACAGCCTACCTGGGAGTAGCAACAGCGGCCGGGCCTCCAGCACAGAGACCGTCCCTGTTGCTCAGAAGGGGAGGGAAAAGAAGAGGAGGGCATTAGTAATAGGGGACTCTATAGTTAGGGGGTCAGATAGGCGATTCTGTGGACGCAGTCAGGAGACCAGGATGGTAGTTTGCCTCCCTGGTGCTGGGATGTGTCTGAACGTGTCCAAGATATCCTGAAATGGGAGGGAGAGGAGCCTGAGGTCGCGGTACATATAGGTACCAATGACATAGGTAGAAAAAGAGAAGAGGTCCTGAAAGGAGAATTTAGGGAGTTAGGAGGAGAGTTAAGGAGAAGGACCGCAAAGGTTTACTGCCTGTGCCACGTGACAGTGAGAGTAGGAATGGAGCGAGGTGGAGGATAAATGCGTGGCTGAGGGACTGGTGCAGAGGGCAGGGATTCAAGTTTATGGATCATTGGGGCCTCTTTTGGGGAAGGTGTGACCTGAGTGGGACAGAGACAGAGAGAAACACAGAGAGAGGGGCAGAGAGAGAGAGAGAGAGAGGGAGAGAGAGAGAGAGAGGCAGACAGAGAGAGAGAGACAGACAGACAGACAGATAGGGAGAGAGAATCAGAGAGAGAGTGAGACAGAGGGAGATGGGGGAGAGAGAGAGAGAGAGAGATGGTGAGAAACAGAGGCAGGGAGACAGACACAGAGAGGGATAGAGAGACAGAGGGAGATACACAGAGAGAGAGAGAGCGAGAGAGCAGAGAGAGAGACAGATATAGACAGTGAGTCAGAGAGAGTGAGAAACAGAGGAGAAAGAGAGACAGAGAAAGATAAGAGAGAGACGATGAGGGAGAGAGACAGAAACAGAGAGAGAGACAGAGAGTGAGACAGAGAGACAGCGAGTGAGAGTGAGACAGAAAGAGTGAGAGATAGAGACAGAGAGAAATTGAGAGACACCTAGTGAGAGAGAGAGACAGACATGAGGAGAGAGAGGGAGAGAGAGAGAGACAGAGAGCTGAGGAGGGGGAGAGAGAAGAGAGGCAGAGAGAGAGAGAGAGAGAGAGAGAGACAGAGAGAGAGAGGCAGAAGAAGAGAGAGAGAGAGAGAGAGGCAGAAAGAGAGAGAAAGAAAGACAGAGAGACAGACAAACAGAGAGAGACGTCAAAAAGGAGAGAGACAGAGAGCGAGAGCGAGAAAGAGTGAGGGGCAAATAGAGAGAGGGACAGAGAGAGTCCCTCTGTGAGAAGCTGAGAGCAGAGAGAGAGAGAGAGAGAGAAGAGAGAAGAGAGAGAGAGAAATACATTGAGAGACACAAAGAGACAGACAGATATAGACATAGTGACAGACAGACAGAGATAGACAGAGACAGGGGAGACAGAGAATGTGAGAGAGAGAGAGAGAAAGAGAGACGGAGAGGGGCAGAGAAAGATAGAGAGGCACACACACAGAAAAAGAGGGAGAGACAGAGAGAGCGGACAGGCAGAGAGACAGAGAGGGACACAGAGATAGAGATGAGAGAGGGACAGAGTGAGACGGCGAGGGACAGAGAGATGGAGAGAAAGCCAGAAATGGAGTGAGTCAGAGGGACAGAGAGAGAGAGACAGATATAGACATAAAGACAGAGGTGAGAGAGAACATGGTGCGGGAGAGAGGGAGGA
>JAVHYY010000301.1:0-50000 GCA_035221665.1 Okamejei kenojei | reverse complement strand
AGAGAGTGAGATAGAGAGAGGGAGAAAGCGAGACAGTTACAGAGAGAGAGTCAAGAGTGGGACAAACAGAGAGGGAGGGACAGAGACAGAGATAAAGAGAGAAATAAACATACAGAAAGAGAGAGACAGACAGAGAGAGAGTGCTGGAGTAACTCAGCATTTATGGCAGCATCTGTGGAGAAGATAGTCACAAAGTTCTGGAGTAACTCAGCGGGACAGGCAGCATCAGTGGAGAGAAGGAATGGGTGATATTTAGGGTCGAGACCCTTCTTTGGTTTAGTTTAGTTTAGAGACTCAGCGCGGAAACAAGTCTTTCGGCCCGTGTAGTCTGCTCCGACCAGCGACCACCCCGTACACTAGCACTATCCTACGCACATTAGGGACAATTTAACAATTTTGCGGAGGCTGATTAATCTACAACCCTGAATGTCTTTGAAATGTTGGAGGAAACCGGAGCACCCGGAGGAAAACCCCACGCAGGTCAAGGGGAGAACATACAGACTCCACACAGACAGCACCCGTAGTCGGGATCAAGTCCGGGTCTCTGGCGGTAAGGCAACAAATGTACCGCTGCGTAACTGTGCCACGCAGAATTATATAACGGTGTCTTCCACCATAAATGCACACTATATGTGCTAGTAATGTCCTGTTTGCCAGCTTGTTGACCCTCTGTGTTCCCCTCCTGCAGAGTTTAGGAGCCGTTGCTGTAGATGGAGAGAGGGGGACGTGAGCGGCCAGGGTGCCGGTGAGCCCCCCCATCTGCTCAGTGTTAGGGCTGAGCTTCGCTGGAGGACCACATGGCGGGGCACAACAAGGAGAAGCATTATGAGTGTGACGTGTGTGGCAAGGCCTGGCAGAGCCAGAGCAAGCTGGAGATCCACCGGCGGGTTCACACGGGAGAACGCCCCTTCGACTGCTCGGAATGCGGCAAGAGCTTCACCAGCTCCAGCCACCTGCTGCAGCACAACCGCGTGCACTCGGGCGAGAGGCCCTTCACCTGCTCCGACTGTGGCAAGAGCTTCAAGACGGCGAATAACCTGAAGAAGCACCGGCAGGTGCGCACAGGCGAGAAGCCCTATTGCTGCTCCACCTGCGGCAAGAGCTTTGCCCAGTCGTCGACGCTGTGGGATCACCGGCGGGTGCACAGCAGTGAGCGGCCCTTCACCTGCTCTGACTGCGGCAAAGGCTTCAAGTCGTCCAATCACCTGAAGAGGCACAGGCGCCTGCACACCGACAAGCGTCTCTACACCTGCAGCGACTGCGGCAAAGGCTTCACCCAGTCCAACAACCTGCTGTCCCACCAGCGCATCCACACCGGCGAGCGCCCCTACACCTGCACCCAGTGCGGCAAGGGCTTCACCCACTCCAGCCACCTGCTGTCCCACCAGCGCACCCACACCGGGGAGCGGCCCTACACCTGCACCCAGTGCGGCAAGGGCTTCACCCACTCCAGCCACCTGCTGTCCCACCAGCGCACCCACACCGGGGAGCGGCCCTACACCTGCGTCCAGTGCGGCAAGGGCTTCACCCAGTCCGGTCACCTGCAGGAGCACCAGCGCATCCACACAGGGGAGCGGCCCTACATCTGCGTCCAGTGCGGCAAGGGCTTCATCTGCTCCAGCAGCCTGCTGGTGCACCAGCGCAACCACACCGGGGAATGCCCATACACCTGCGCCCAGTGCGGCAAGGGCTTCACCAGCTCCACAAAGCTGCTGTCCCACCAGCGCACCCACACCGGCGAGCGCCCCTACACCTGCGCCCAGTGCGACAAGCGCTTCACCTGGTCCAGTCAGCTGCTGGAGCACCAGCGCACCCACACCGGCGAGCGCCCATTCACCTGCACCCAGTGTGGCAAGGGCTTCAACCGCTCCGGCACCCTGCTGGAGCACCAGCGCACCCACACCGGCGAGCGCCCATTCACCTGCACCCAGTGCTGCAAGAGCTTCACCCGCTCCGGCAACCTGCTGGATCACCAGCGCATCCACACTGGCGAGCGCCTCTTCACCTGCACCCAGTGCGGCAAGGGCTTCACTCGCTCCTCCAAGCTACTGTCCCACCAGCGGGTGCACATTGGTACCCATCCCGTCCCCAGCCCGGTGTGTGGAGAACGCTTTACCATGGCCTCTCACGCCCTGTCTCATCAGCACGTTCACACCAGTGGCCAGCCCTACGACTGCCCGTACTGCGGTGAGGAGTTTGACAGCTCGCGGGGGTTGCGGCAGCACCGGCGGGCCCACGCCGGCGAGCAGCTGCTCCCACTGTGATAACAGAGCACGGGGGCTGTGGGAGAACCAGCGGATACACACCGGATTCAGACTCTTTGTGTGCTCTGAGTGTGGCAAGGGTTTCACCCGCCTTGACCACCTGCTGGAGCACTGACGAGTCCGCACCGGCTAGCATCCCTTCACCAGTCCGCTCTGCGGCAAGGCCTTTGCCCGCTCCTCCAGCCTGCTGGCACACCGCCACGTGGATAGATAGACCTGTTTAGGTCGACACAAAATGCTGGAAGGAATGGGTAACGTTTCAGGGTCGAGACCCATCTTCAGTGTCGACCCGAAACGTCACCCATTCCTTGTCTCCAGAGATGCTGCCTGTTCCATCGTCTCCGCGCATTCCATTCTCTAGGCCCCCATCCTCTCATCTTCACCATGGACGTCCAGTCACTCTACACCTCCATTCCCCACCAGGATGGTCTCAAAGCCCTCCGGTTCTTCCTCGACCGGAGAAGCCACCTATACCCGTCCACTGATACTCTCCTCCGCCTAGCGGAGTTGGTCCTTACCCTCAATAACTTCTCGTTTGACTCCTCCCATTTCCTCCACATACAAGGCGTAGCTATGGGCACGCACATGGGCCCCAGCTACGCCTACCTCTTTGTCGGGTACGTCGAACAATCCTTGTTCGAGGCGTAACAGGGCCCCATCCCCGACCTCTACCTCCGCTACATCGACGATTGCTTTGGTGCCACCTCCTGCACCCACACACAATAACAATAATAATAAATGTTATTGTCATTGCACATAAGTGGAACGAGATTTGGGTATGCAGCTTCCATCCGAAGTCATATTTAAATAACTAATAAAATTTAGATTTAGATACCCCGAGAACATGGTTTGTAGAAGAACATTAAAACAGTCAAACCAGACTAAAGTGCAGATGTGTCTGTGCGACGTGACCATCCGAGGGAGACAGTCCATGGGGGTGGGGGGCACTCAGCAGGGTCGGGTCAGAGCCGCTATAGCTCTGGGAATGAAGCTGTTCCTGAGTCTGGAGGTGCGGGCGTAGAAGGCCTTGTAGCGTCTGCCGGAAGGCAAGTAGTTCAAACAGTCCATTACAAGGGTGTGAGGGGTCTTTGTGGATGCTGACGGCCTTCCTGAGGCACCGTGTGTGGTAGATGCCCTCCAAGGCTGGTAGCGGTGCCCCAATAATCTTCTGCGCCCTGTGGACGATGCGCTGAAGAGCTCTCATCTCCGCCTCCGTGCAGCTGAGATACCACACAGAGATGCCATACGTTAGTATGTTCTCTGTCAAGCAGCGGTAGAAGGTTGTCAGCAGCTGTTGGGGCAGACCAGTTCTTTTCAATGTTCTCAGGAAGAACAGTCATTGCTGTGCCTTTTTGACCAGCGCAGCGGTGTTGGTGGACCATGTGAGGTCCTCTGAGATGTGAGTGCCCAGAAACTTAATGCTGGACACTTTCTCCACACTGTCCCCATAGATGGAGATTGGGGCGTATTCCCTATTCCGTGACCTCCTGAAGTCGATAAACAGCTCCTTGGTCTTGGTGGTGTTTAGTGACAAGTTATTGCGTGAGCAGCAGTCTGCCAGGTTCTGCACCTCCGCTCTGTATTTTGTTTCATCGCCGTTGGTGATCAGCCCGATCACCGTTGTGTCGTCTGCAAACTTGACGATGGTGTTGGTGTCGAATGCAGGAACACAGTCGTGTGTGAAGAGGGAGTAGAGCATGGGGCTCAGTACACAGCCCTGTGGTGTGCCGGTGCTCAGGACAGGTACTGGCCCGTCTCACTAGTGGAGGACAGGTATTGGCCCAGTCTCACTGCCTGCGGTCGCTCCGTCAGAAAATTCAGGATCCAATCGCATATCGGCGAGCTGAGGCCTAGCTGGTGGAGTTTGGTGGTGAGCTTGGTGGGGATGACTGTATTGAAGGCAGAGCTATAGTCTATGAAGAGCATCCTCACGTACGTGCCCTGTCTTTCTAGGTGAGTCAGGACAGTGTGAAGAGCCAGAGAGATGGCATCCTCTGTGGATCTATTTGCCCTGTATGCAAATTGATGAGAATCCAGTGAGGCAGGGATGCTGGATTTGATGTGGGAGAGGACCAGCGTTTCGAAGCACTTCATTGGTATTGGAGTTAGGGCAACCGGGCGGTAGTCATTCAGGTTGGTGACTTCTGACGTTTTCGGCACCGGCACTATGGTAGCTGTCTTCAGGCACTTGGGGACCATTGCCAGAGATAGAGACAGGTTAAGGATCCTCGTTAATATCTCCGCCAGCTGTACAGCACAGTCCTTAAGTACACTTCCCTGGCCTCCATCCGGGCCTGCAGCCTTGCGTGGATTGATCCTACGCAGAGCGCACTGTACCTCCTGAGTGCTCAGTGTTAAGGCCTGTCCTTCCGCCCTGGCCGTGGTTATTCCTCTCCTGGTGGTGTTGCCAGTTTTGAAGCGGGCAAAGAAAGTGTTTAACTCATTGGCCAGTGTGATATCACTGTGGGGGCAGGCGGGGCTGCTCTTGTAGTCAGTGATGTCCCTGACACCCTGCCAGCACTGTAGGCAGAAGTGTCCCTGGATTTAAAGGCAATGTTGCGTGCCCTTAGCAGATTCTGAACCTCCTTGTTCATCCACGGTTTCCGGTTTGGGAACATCTTGATTTGCGTGTCCACTGTGACAGCATTTGATGTAGGAGAGCACAGTGGATGTGTACTCCTCCAAGTCTACCTCTGTACCACTGGTAGCCTGTTGTGCAAACAGGTCCCAGTCGGTGCGATCAAAGCAGTCCTGGAGTTGTAGGGTGGAGTCCTTGGGCCATATTTTGACGGTCTTTATTGCAGGTTTGGTCTTGCGGATGAGGGGTTTGTATGCAGGCAGTAGAAACAGTGAGAGGTGATCGGGGATGGGCAGGGGAGAGCTCTGTATGCGTCCTTGATGTTGGTGTACACTTTACCCAGTGTGTTTGAGCCCCTGGTAGGCATACTGCCAACCATTCGATTTGGGCGGAATTCTTCCGATTTTTCCATCCCAATTCCGAATTCCGATTTTTTGTCTCAATATTCCGAGAAAAAAAATCGGGAAAAAAAACACACAGAAACTTTCTATGTGTTTTTTTTTTTCCTATTTTTTTTCTCGGAATATTGAGACAAAAAAATCGGAATTGGGATGGAACGGCTGGAGCGTCTAGACTCAGAAGCGCAGGGGAGAAGTAGGTGCGAGTCAGGGTGGGCACCGGGGAGGAGGGTGGAGAGGGGGAAATCAACAATCATCCCGTGGGGTAGTAAGCCAAATACGTTCATTATCACTTCAGGGGGGGAAGAGGCGATGAGGGGGCAGGGAGAGATGGTCCGGTCCGGCCCAGACGGGCAACACTCACCGGTCACTCACCTCAGCGCCGCTGCCGCCGCCGCCGCCGGGACTGTCAGCCCGGTGAGTGACCGCGAGCGCGTCAGGTCGGGTCGGGGCCAGCCCGTTCCCGCCTCACCAACACTCACAAACTGAGAGTTGACGAAGAAACTGCAGATGCTGGAGAATCGAGGGTACACAAAATGCTGGAGAAACTCAGCGGGTGCAGCAGCATCTAAGGAGCGAAGGAGATAGGCGACGTTTTGGGTCGAGTCCCTTCTTCAGACTGAGAAGGGTCTCGACCCGAAACGTCGCCTATCTCCTTCGGCTCCTTAGATGTTGCTGCACCCGCTGAGTTTCTCCAGCATTTTGTGTAACCCCCTGAGGTCACTTTCCCGCCCTCACTGACGTCACGTACCCCGCCCCTTACTGACGTCACTTGCCCGCCCCTTTCTGACGTCACCTGCCCCGCCCCTTACTGACGTCACGTGCCCCGCCCTCACTGACGTCAGACTAATAGGATTCCGATTTTCAATCTCACAAGTTGGCAGGTATGGGTTAGGGCACTGCACAGGCTGGTGGAATTTGCGGAGCGCAGCTCGTAGGTCGACCTGATTAAAGTCCCCTGCAACAATGAAGGCACCATCGGGGTGAGCATCCTGCTGCTTGCTGATGGCCGAGTGCAGCTGTGCTAGCGCTAGGTTAGCATTAGCCTGTGGTGGGATGTATATGGCCATGATGATAACCACAGTAAACTCCCGAGGCAGGTAAAACGACCTACATTTAAGCAGTAGGTATTCCAGGTCTGGGGAACAGTAGCTCTCTACTGCGGTGTGGTTGGTGCACCAGTCATTGTTGGTATAGATACAGAGCCCGCCGCCCTTGCTCTTACCGGAGTCCTTTGTTCTATCAGCACGATGCAGCAACCGGTTTGTTAGGTCCACAGCCCCGTCGGGAACCAGCGTGCTGAGCCAGGTCTCTGTGAAGATCAGCACACAGCACTCTGACTGACTGACTGACTTCATCCGCTTCACCACTAACTTCCATCCGGCACTCAAATACACCTGGACCATTTCCGACACTTCCCTACCATTCCTTGACCTCACTATCTCCATCGAAGGTGATAGACTTCTGATCGACATCCACTATAAACCCACTGACTCCATGGCTATTCTTCCCACCCTGCTTCCTGTATGGACTCCATCCCCTACTCCCAATTCCTCCTTCTACGCCGCATCTGCTCCCAGGATGAGGTGTTCCACACCAGGGCATCGGAAATGTCCTAAGTCTTCAGGGAACGGGGGTTCCCCTCCCCTCCTATAGATGAGGCTCGGACCAGGGTCTCTTCCATACCCCGTAACACTGCTCTCTCTCCCCATCCCCCCACTCGCAACAAGGCAGAGTCCCCCATGTCCTCACCTTTCACCCCACTAGCTGTCACATACAACAAATAGTCCTCCGTCAGTTTCGCCATCTCCAACGTGACCCCACCACTCGCCACATCTTCCCATCTCCCCCCGTCTGCCTTCCGCAAAGACCGCTCCCTCCGTAACTCCCTTGTCAATTCTTCCCTCCCGCACCACTCCCTCCCCGGGCACTTTTCCCTTGCAACCGCAAGAGATGCTACACTTGTCGCTTTACCTCCCCCCTCGACTGCATTCAAGGACCCAAGCAGTCATTTGCAGATGTGACAGGTTCACCTGCATCTCCTCATTTATTGCATCCGCTGCTCTAGATGTCAGCTGTGATCTACATCGGTGAGACCAAGCGTAGGCATTAACCAACCTGACCTCCGGGTGGCTCAGCACTTCAACTCGCCCTCCCATTCCGTATCCGACCTCTCTGTCCTGGGACTCCTCCATGGCCAGAGTGAGGCCCACCGTAAATTAGAGGAACAGCACCTCATATTCCGCTTGGGGAGTCTGCATCCTGGTGGCATGAACATTGAATTCTCTCAATTCTGTTAGCCCTTGCAGTTTCCTCCCCCTTCCCAGCTCTCGCTCAGAACTCGGGCTCCACCTCCTCCTTTTTCCTTTCGTCTCCCCGCCCCCCCGCCACCCCCCATCAGTCTGATGAAGGGTTTTGGCCCGAAACGTTGCCTATCACCTTCGCTCTATAGATGCTGCTGCACCCGCTGAGTTTCTCCAGCATTTTGTGTACCTTCGATTTTCCAGCATCTGCAGTTCCTTCTTAAACAACATACTGCCTGTCCCGCTGAGTTACTCCAGCACTTTGTGTTATGCAGAGAGTGATACAGTATGGAAACAGCCTCTTCGGCCCAACTTGCCCACACTAGCAACGTGTCCCAGCTACACTAGTCCCACCTGCCTGTGTTTGGTCCATATCGCTCCAAACTTGTCCTATCCATGTAACTGTTTCATGGGATAGTCCCAGCCTCAACTACCTCCTCTGACAGTTTGTTCCATACTCCCACCACCCTCTGTGTGAAAAAGTTACCCCTCAGTTTCCTTTTAAATCTTTTCTTATTCACCTTGAACCCATGTCCTCTGGTCTTCAATTCCCCCACTCTGGGCAAGAGATTCTGTGCATCTAACTAAATTGTGTTCTATGGAAGTTTCCAGCATCTGCAGTTTCTTGTGTCTCCCTCACCTATATCCACCTATCACTTCTGAAGAAGGGTCTCAACCTGAAACGTCACCCATTCCTTCTCTCTAGAGATGCTGCCTGTCCCGCTGAGTTGCTCCAGCATTTTTTTGCCACCTACCACTTGCCAGGCTTTGTCCAGCCCCCATCTCTCTTTTCTAGCTTCCTCCCCCACCCTCTCCACTCAGTCTGAAGAAGGGTCCGGACTCAAAACGTCGTCTGTCCATTCCCTCTAAAGCGGTGGAGGAACTCAGTGGGTCAGGCCGCATCTGTAGAGGGAAGGGAATCTAAGGCGACCACTCCCACCTCTCCTTTCCAGCTTTCTCCACCCCCCACACCAAGCAGTCTGAAGAAGGGTCCTGACCTAGAATGTTGCCTGTCCATGCTCTCCAGACGTGCAAGTTACTCCAGGAGATTGTGTCTCTCTTTTTAAACTGGCAACTGCTGTTCCTTCTTTACGTATGTGAAGAGGATAACCATATAACAATTAGACCACAGAAACAGGCCATCTCGGCCTTTCTAGTCCGTGCCGAACACTTACTCTCCCCGAGTCCCATCTACCGCCACTCAGACCATAACCCTCAATTCGGTTCCCATCCATATACCTATCCTATTTATTCTTAAATGATAAATTCGAACCTGCCTCCACCACTTCCACTGGAAGCTCATTCCACACAGCTACCACTCTCTGAGTAAAGAAGTTCCCCCTCATGTTACCCCTAAACGTCTGTCCCTTAATTCTCAAATCATGTCCTCTTGTTTGAATCTTCCCTACTCTCAATGGAAAAAGCTTATCCACATCAACTCTGTCTATCCCTCTCATCATTTTAAAGACCTCTATCAAGTCCCCCTTAACCTTCTGCTCTCTCCAAAGAGTAAAGACCTAACTTGTTCAACCTTTCTCTGTAACTTAGTTGCTGAAACCCAGCCAACATTCTAATAAATCTCCTCTGTACTCTCTCTATTTTGTTGACATCCTTCCTATAACTAGGCGACCAAAATTGCACACCATACTCCAGAATTGGCCTACCAATGCCTTGTACAATTTTAACATTACATCTCAACTTCTATACTCAATGCTCTGATTTATAAAGGCCAGCACACCAAAAGCTTTCTTTACCATCCTATCTACATGAGATTCCACCTTCAGGGAACTTTGCACAGTTATTCCTAGATCCCTCTGTTCAACTGCAGTCCTCAATTCGCTACCATTTACCATATACGTCCTATTTTGATTTGTTCTGCCAAGATGTAGCACCTCACACTTATCAGCATTAATCTCCATCTGCCATCTTTCAGCCCACTCTTCCAAATGGCCTAAATTTCTATGTAGACTTTGAAAATCTACTTCATTATCCACAACACCACCTATCTTAGTATCATTTGCATACTTACTAATCTAATTTACCACACCATCTTCCAGGTCATTGATGTATATGACAAATAACAGTGGACCCAACACAGAATCCTGAAGCACCCCACTAGTCACTGGTCTCCAACCTGACAAACAGCCACCCACTATTACTCTCTGGCATCTCCCATTCAGCCACTGTTGAATCCATCTTGTTATTCCACTATTAATACCCAGCAAGTGAACTTTATTAACCAACCTTCCATGTGGAATCTTGTCAAAGTCCTTACTGAAGTCCATATAGACAACATCCACTGTTTTACCCTTATCAATTTCCCTAGTAACTTCAAAAAATTAAAGGTTGATTAAAATTAAAGAACTCCTGGAATATCATGTTTGACTAATCTTGAACTTCTTGAAAACATTAGGTAAGACCAAAGTTGGACTATTGAAGACTGAAAAAGGTGAATTTATTATGGGGAACAAGGAAATGGCAGATGAGTTGAACACGTACTTTGGATCTGTCTTCACTAAGGAGGACACAAACAATCTTCCTGATGTACTAGTGGCCAGAGGATCTGGGGTGATGGAGGAACTGAAGGAAATCCACATTAGGCAGGAAATTCTGTTGGTTAGACTGATGGGACTGAAGGCTGATAAATCCCCAGGGCCTGGTGGTCTGCACCCCAGGGTACTTAAGTAAGTGGCTCTAGAAATCGTGGACTTATTGGTGATCATTTTCCAGTGTTCTATAGATTCAGGATTAGTGCCTGTGAATTGGAGGGTAGCTAATGTTATCGCACTTTTTAAGAAATGCAGGAGAGAAAAAACGGAATTATACACCAGTTAGGCTGACATCGGTAGTGGGGAAGATGCTGGAGTCAATTATAAAAGATGAAATAGCCACATATTTGGATAGCAGTAACAGGATCGGTCCGAGTCAGCATGGATTTACGAAGGGGAAATCATGCTTGATTAATCTTCTGGAATTTTTTGAGGATGTAACTAGGAAAATGGACAAGGGAGAGCCAGTGAATATAGTGTACCAGGACTTTCATGAAGCATTTTATAAGGTTCCACATGGGAGATTAGTGGGCAAAATTAGGGCATAGGGTTTGGGGGTAGAGTGCTGACATGGATAGAAAATTGGTTGGCAGACAGGAAGCAAAGAGTAGGGATTAATAGGTCCCTTTCAAAATGGCAGGCAGTGACTAGTAGGGTGCCGCAATGCTCAGTGCTGGGACCACAGCTATTTACCATATACATCAATGGAGAGAATTAAAATTGACATTAGCAAATTTGCAGATGACACAAAGCTGGGTGGCAGTGTGATCTGCAATGAGGATGCTATGAGAATGCAGGGTGACTTGGACAGGTTGGGTGTGTGGGCAGATGCATGGCAGATGCAGTTTAATGTGGATAAATGTGAGGTTATCCACTTTGGTAGTAGAAACTGGAAGGCAGATTATTATCTAAATCTTGTCAAGTTTGGAAATGCGGAAGTACAACGGGATCTGGGGGTCCTTGTTCATCAGTAACTTAAAGTTAGCATGCAGGTACAGGAGGCAGTGAAGAAAGCGAATGCCCTGCTGATCTTCATAACAAGAGCAGTTGAGTATCGGAGCAAAGAGGTCCTTCTGTAGTTGTATCGGGCCCTAGTGAGACTACGCCTGGAGTATTGTGTTCAATTTTGGTCTCCAGATTTGAGGAAGGACATTCTTGCTATTGAGAGAGTGCAGCAGAGGTTCACAAGTTTAATTCCCGAGATGGCGGAAGTCATATGCTGAGAGAATGGAGCGGCTGGGCTTGTACACTCTGGAGTTTAGAAGGATAAGAGGGGATCGGATTGAAACAGATAGGATTATTAAGGGTTTGGACACGCTAGAGGCAGGAAACATGTTCCAGATGTTGGGGGAGATCCAGAACCAGGGGTCACGGTTTAAGAATAAGAGGTAAGCCATTTAGAACGGAGATGAGGAAACACTTTTTCACACAGTGAGTTGTGAGTCTGTGGAATTCTCTGCCTCAGAGGGTGGTGGCGGCCGGTTCTCTGGATACTTTCAAGCAAGAGTTAGATAGGGGTCTTAAATATAGCGGAGTCGGGGGATATGGGGAGAAGGCTGGAACGGGGTACTGATTGTCGATGATCAGCCATGGTCATATTGAATGGCGGTGCTGGCTCGAAGGGCCGAATGACCTACTCCTGCACCTGTTGTCTCTTGTCTGATGTCTATTGTATCAGGACTAGGCGTGCATTTCACCCTACACTTGCGCTCGGTCCTCCAAGGCCTGCTGGTTCTCCCGGTTGACAACCATTTTAACTCCCCTTCCCACTCCAACACTGATGTTTCTGTCCTGGGCCTCCTCCATTGCCAGAGTGAGGTGACACGCAAACTGGAGGAACAGCACCTCATAGCTTACAGCCCAATGACATGAACATTGAATTCTCCACATTAAGGAGACTCCCCCCTCCTAATTGAGTCCTGGAGTCTGTCCCAACCCCATCTCTTTTTTCCAGCTTTCTCCCCCGACTTCATCAGTCCAAAGAAGGGTCAAGACCCGACACGTCACCTGTCCATTCTCCTCCAAAGTGCCGCTAGAACTCAGCAGGTCAGCCATCCGTGGTGGGAAACGGATGGAGAAGTGTTCTTATTACAAGCTCACCTTGACCCTGTCAAGAATGTGGTGTCCATTCTTGGGATGAGATGCAAGGTCTGAGCTGACCAGTCATCGACAGCCCCCCTTCCCTTCCCTCATGGGCCATCTCTTTGTCATTCCTCTGTCTTCTTTTTTTCGCTGGATGACAAGCAGAACCATCTTGGTTTAACAGTAGATGTATCTCCTTCCTTTTGGCCTTTCATTTCTGCAAGTATTTACAGCGGAATCAAAAATATTTCCCTTGGGTCCTGATCTTCCTTTTGTTTTAGTAAAGATAGAGCCTTTGACAGTTACAATTGGTTTAGAATCTTGAATACTACCATAGCGTAAATTTGACATGATCAGTACTTCTTTTTCTATGAGGTTCCCCAGATCAAGATGCATGACCTCACGATTCTCATTTTCCTCTAACAGACCAGCTTTATCTTTTCTCTAAGTCTATAGGGCAGTTTTCGAGTGATCATTTTCATAATGCTGATAACATTCATTTCTTGCATGTGGTCTAAGAGGGTAATCATTTCTTTCATTACTTGCATACGCTATTTCATTGGATACGCTATTTCATTACTTGGATAGACAAGAGGGTAGTCATTACTTTTGGGAGTGGCGGCGCTGCCCTGGCAGCAGCGGCTCGCCTGCAGTCCATCTTTCTTTTTTTTGTTGTTTTCTTGTCTTGTTTTAGCGTTAGTTTGAGTTATTATGTAGTGTATTTGTGTAGGGGGTGGGAGAGAAACGTTCTTAGTCTCTTCCTTTTGGGGGGGACGCAACATTTCTTGTCGTATCCCCCGTCTCCGTCTCCGTCTGCGCTGAGGCCTATCGTGGAGCTGGCGGCCTCCAACTTTAACTGCGACCGACCCCAATGAGCCGGACACAGAGCCAGCCAGGACTTACCAGCGCGGGGCTGGCCGACTTCGGGGCTGTGGCGGGTTCAGGCGTTCCGGCGGCCCGACTCGGGAGCTGTGGCGGCTTTCCGGTGGCGGTGGCGGCGGCAGCGACCTCGGAGGCCCGGCCGCGGGCCCAGTGGACGACATCGTCGGGAGCTCGCAGGTCACGGGTTGGTGACCTGTTTTTTCCGGAGCTCCCGCGGGCAACAGCTGCGTCCGCTGGACTGGAGGGCGGCAGCTTCGGCAGCTTCGACCGCCCCGGGCCGCGGAGTTGAGCCGGCCCGTTACACGGAGCGCGGTTCACAAACGCGGGACCTATGTACATCACCCGGTGCGGTCACAACATCGGAGGCCTGGATCGCGTCAGCGCAGAGGAAGAGGAAGAAGAAGAAGGGAAGAGACAAAGACTTAAGGTTTTTGCATTCCATCACAGTGAGGATGTGTTTGGTGAACTCACTGTGTGGATGTTAAATTATGTGTTTATTGTGGGTTTTGTTATTTACTATATGTATGACTGCAGGCAACGAAATTTCGTTCAGACCGAAAGGTCTGAATGACAATAAAGTTTCCATTGATCCATTTTAAAGCATCATAATCAAATATTAGCATCAGACCTGTTGAAGTGCCATTACGGAAACAGGTTCGGCCGCCATTGTGACCAAGTTGAGTGCATCAACCACCTACTCACACTAATCTGACATTAATTATATTCTCCATACTTTGGATTTAATCACAGAACCCTTCCCGTAATCAAAATTAAGCGGCATAATCGGGGGAATTCACAGAGGACGCCACAATGTCCACATTGCTTGTCATTAGAAGGTGGGAGGTAACGAAAACTTTCGGGCTCAGCCTATGTGGTCACAGAGAGAAAGCGCAAAGTCCACAAGCCAGCAGGAGAGGGTTGGACCTAACCGGGTCTATAGCGTCATGAGACAGACGCTCTAATAGCTGCGATACTCTTCTCCGATGGTTCCCGCTTATTTTACCGCACTGTCTCCAACAGTAACTTCGTTGCAAAAAAACGGTGCATTTAGTTGGGTACTGCTCATCCCATTTTTTCACTCTAGTTGTATCTAGCGTTGTCCAAACCAGCGTATATCCCCAGGTCAAATAAATTTAATATATTTCCAACACTGCTCGATGGTTACCCGACTCAGACAGTTCCTGTGCCGTAGACAAACCTCTTTCCTTGAACTCCAAGGTTAATTTCGCATTAGTATATCATGTTTCAGTTGTGAGCGATCAGCGGAACACCGTGACTGAGAACCAGCATATTCACAGGGCATCCACATGACACGTTTAACAAATATCCGCTTGGCTCCCGACTCATTTCCGCCGGTGATTTAGCCAGTGCTCGTGGTTTTCAAAAAAAAACAAAACGAGGAAGGACAAATAAGGGATGGCACACATCACGGAGTTTGCATAATCCGCAGCGAATCAATAAGCTAAAGGACTCTCCTCTGCGAAAGGTGAGGGATGGACGAGATCGAACATTGGGTGGCTGATAGGGATAGACAAGATTGTTGGGACATAACCCGTGCTCAATGGTCCAGTAATTTTTTTTTAATGAACTGTGATTAAAACCACATCCTTGGGTAATTTCCATGGGAAGTGTCCCATCGAATATCCGCACCGCAGAACACCCACCCCGGGAGATCTTGGGTGTAAAGGTGGTCGCAAATTATTGAAGTCATAAAAAACTTGGGCAAGTTTGTATTATATTTAACCCAAAAGTCTTGCATCTTAAGAGAATTCAAAGCAAAAGTGTTTATTTGTTATGTGTATAATTTCAAAGTTATCAATATCCGCATGTAACCAATGCCCACGCGAGCTGCACAAACCGTAAGTTGCTGTGAATGCGTGCAAAATGTGGGTCCTCACAGAGAGCTTTCAGAATACGCTGTAAGTTCTGATGAAGTTCTATGAATGTAGTTGGAAAACCTGCGACATTCTACGATGATTGTCTCACTTGTGCTCTTCTCATTTGATCCATACTTATGATGTGACAACGGACACAAGACAATAAGTGCAGGGGAAAGCCATTCGGCCCTTCGAGTTAGCACGGCCATTCAATGTGATCATTGCTGATCATCCCTAATCAGCACCCCGTTCCTGCCTTCTCCCCATATCGCCTGACTCCGCCACCTTTAAGAGCTCTATCTACCTCTCTCTTGAAAGCATCCAGAGAAAGTATCCAGAGAACCGGACTCCACCGCCCTCTGAGGCAGATAATTCCACAGACTCACAACTCTCTGTGAGAATAAGAGTTTACTCGTTTCCATTCTAAATGGCTTTCCCCTTATTGTTAAACAGTGCCCCCTGGTTGTGGACTTCCCCAACATCGGGAATACGTTTCCTGCATGTCCAAACCCTTAATAATCGTATATGTTTCAATAAGATCGCCTCTCATCCTTCTGAACTCCAGCGTATACAAGCCCAACCGCTCCATTCTCTCAGCATATGACAGTCCCAGGAGGCCCAGGAGCGGTTGTAGCGGCGGGAGCAGCGTTGCCCACTCTGCAACGTTCCATCACACTTCAAATAAGTCGTCTGGAGGAACCCCCCCCCCCCCCCCCCCCAAACCCCCCCCCCCCCCCCACCCCACCCCCACCCCCCACACCCCCCCACCCCCCCCCCCACCCCCCCCCCCCCCCCACCCCCCCACCACCCAAATAAGCCCCACTGATTGGTGGAAGCGGACTAGAGGAAGCAGCTGATTGAGAGCAACCCCAGGTTTGTATTACTGCTTTCTGGTTAAGGGTTCAGTGAGTTAAGGGTACAGTGGGTTAAGGGTACAGTGAGTTAAGGGTACAGTGAGTTAAGCGTACAGTGAGTTAAGGGTACAGTGAGTTAAGGGTAGTGAGTTAAGGGTTCAGTGACTTAAGCGTACAGTGCTTTTAGTAAAGGTTACATTAGGGTTAAAGGATTAAGATTTTTATAGTGGGCGTGAGTTGATTTAATTTGGGGGGTAAGCCATGTCAGTTGAGATCGGCCCCATAGATTTTGCTCATCCTGCAACATGTGGGAAATAAGGGATTATGGTCGGTGTGTCTGGTGACTAGGTGTGCATGAAGGGTGTGCAGGAAGTGTGTCAGCTGCAGTTCCTGCCGGACCACGCATTGAACAATTGGAGCTGCGGTTGGATTCATTACGGGTGCATCCACGATGCTGAGAAAGTCGTTGAGTAGCATTGTACCAGTGAGTTGGCCACACCGCAGGTTTATAAAATTAAGGGGCCAGAAAGGGAACGGGTGCCACTAGCCAGCGTAGCAGTAGGCAGGTAGTGCTGGTGTTCCCTGCGGTCATCTCCTCCTAAAACAGAGTTACACCATGTTGGTTTATTGTTGGGGGAGATGGCTCATCAGGTTAAAAGCAGCAGCAGCCAAGTTCATGGCACCGTGGGTGGCTCTGCGGCACAGGAGGGGAGGGGCGGAAAAAGAGTGGAAGGGCTATAGTGAAAAAGGGATTCAATTATATGGGGAATACATAAGCGTTTCTTGCGGCCGGCAAACGAGACTCCAGGGTGGTATGTTGCCTCCCTGGTGCAAGGGTCAGGGATGTTCACTGAGCGGCTGCAGAACATTCTGGAGGGGGGTGTGTGTGAAACAGCCAGTTGCTGTGGTGCACAATGGCACCAACGATATAGGTAAAAAAACGAGATGAGATTCATACAAGGTGAATTTTAGGGGAGCTGGGAGATAAACTTAAAAGTAGGACTTAAAAGGTAATAATCTCTGGATTACTACCAGTGCCCACGTTGCTAGTCAGAGTAGAAATAGCAGGATATTGCAGATGAATACGTGGCTTGAAAAAAATGGTGCAAGGGGGAGGGATTCAAATATCTATGGCATTGGAACCTGTTCTGGGGAAGGTGGGACCAGTTACAAACAGGACGGTCTGCACCTGGGATGCTGGAATGAAACCAATGTCCTTGGGGAAGTGTTTGCTAGTGCTGTCGGGGAGGATTTAAACTAATGTGGCAGGGGGATTGGAGCGTGAGCAGAGAGACAGCGGGGTGTAAAATGAGGATAGAAGCAATAGGTAGCAAGGTGTAGAGTAAAAGTGGCAGGCAGACAAATCCAGGGCAAAAATCAAAAAGTGCCACTTTTCAACATAATTGTATAAGGGGTAAGAGTGTTGTAAAACAAGCCTAAATGCTTTGTGTTTCACTGCAAGGAACATTCGTAATAAGGTGGATGAGTTGAATGTGCAAATAGTTATTAATGAATATGATATAGTTGGGATCTCGGAGACATGGCTCCAGGATGACCAAGGCTGGGAGCTGAGCATCCAGGGATATTCAATATTCAGGAGCGATAGACAGAAGGGAAAAAGAGGTGGGGTAGCGTTGCTGGTTAGAGAGGAGTTTAATGCAATAGAAAGGAAGGACATTAGCTTGGAGGATGTGGAATCGATATGGGGAGAGCTGCGAAACACGAAGGGGCAGAAAAACGCTAGTGGGAGTTGTGTACCGGCCAGCTAACAGCAGTAGTGGAGTTGGGGATGGCATCAAACAGGAAATTCGAAATGCGTGCAACAAAGGTAAAACTGTTATAATGGGTGACTTCAATCTACATATAGATTGGGAGAATCAAATTGGCAGGGATGCTGAGGATGAGAATTTCTTGGAATGTATGCGGGATAGTTTTCTAAACCAACATGTAGAGGAAACAACGAGAGAGCAGGCTATTCTAGACTGGGTATTGAGTAATGAGGAACGGTTAGTTAGCAGGCTTGTGAGCGTGGCCCCTTGGGCAAGAGTGACCATAACATGGTTGAGTTCTTCATTAGGATGGAGAGTGACATTGTTAATTCAGAAATAAGGGTTCTGAACTTAAAGAAAGGTAACTTTGAGGGTATGAGACGTGAATTGGCCAAGATAGACTGGCAATTGATTCTTAAAGAGTTGACGGTGGATATGCAATGGAAGACATTTAAAGACAGCATGGATGAACTACAACAATTGTTCATCCCAGTTTGGCTAAATAATGAATCAGGGAAGGTAGTGCACCAATGGATAACAAGGGACATCAGGGATAGTATCAAAACAAAAGATGAAGCATACAAATTAGCCAGAAAAAGCAGCCTACCAGAGAGGACTGGGAGAAATTCAGAGTCCAGCAGAGGAGGGACAAAGGGCTTTAATTGGGAAAGGGGAAAATAGTTTATGAAAGAAAAACTGGCAGAGAAACGTAAAAACTGACTGCAAACGTTTTTTATATATATGTGAATGAAAAAGAATAGTTAGAACAAATGTAGGTCACTTGCAGCCAGAGTGAAACGGGTGAATTGATGATGGGGAACAAGGAAATGGCAGACCAATTGAATAGCTACTTTGCTTCTGTCTTCACTAAGGAAGACATCAATAATCTGCCGGAAATAGCAGAGGACCGGGGGTCAAATTAGATGGAGGAACTGTGTAATGTAAATCCAGGTTAGTCGGGAAGTGGTGTTAGGTAAATTGAATGGATTAAAGTCCGATAAATCCCCAGGGCCAGATAGGCTGCATCCCAGAGTACTTAAGGAAGTAGCCCCAGAAATAGTGGATGCATTAGTGATAATTTGTCAAAACTCTTAAATTCTGGAGTAGTTCCTGAGGATTGGAGAGAAGCTTATGTAACACCACTTTATAAAAAGGGAGGGAGAGAGAAAACGGGCAATTATACACCAGTTAGTCTAACATCGGTAGTGGGGAAAATGCTAGAGTCAGTTATTAAAGATTGGATAGCAGCACATTTGGAAAGTGGTGAAATCATTGGACAGTCAGCATGGATTTACACGAGGATGTAACTAGTAGAGTGGATAAGGGCGAACCAGTGGATGTGTTATATCTGAACTTTCAGAAGGGTTCCACATAAGAGATTAGTATGCAGCCTTAAAGCACCCGGTATTGGGGATTCGGTATTGATGTGGATAAAGAACTCTCTGGCAGACAGGAAGCAAAGAGTAGGAGTGAACGGGTCCTTTTCAGAATGGCAAGCAGTGACTAGTGGTGTACCGCAAGGCTCAGTGCTGGGACCCCAGCTATTTACAATATATATTAATGATTTCGACGAGGGAATTGAATGCAACATCTCCAAGTTTGCGGATGACACGAAGCTGGGTGGCATTGTTAGCTGCGAGGAGGATGCTAGGAGGCTGCAAGGTGACATGGATAGGTTTGGTGAGTGGGCAAATGTATGGCAGATGCAGTATAATGTGGATAAATGTGAGGTTATCCACTTTGGTGGCAAGAACAGGAAAGTAGACTATTATCTGAATGGTGGCCGATTAGGAAAAGGGGAGATGCAACGAGACCTGGGTGTCATGGTACACCAGTCATTGAAAGTAGGCATGCAGGTGCAGCAGGCAGTGAAGAAAGCGAATGATATATTCGCATTCATAACAAAAGGATTTGAGTATAGGAGCAGGGAGGATCTACTGCAGTTGTATAGGGCTTGGTGTTACCACACCCGGAGTATTGTGCACAGTTTTGGTCTAATGTGAGGAAAGGCATTCTTGCCATAGAGGGAGTACAGAGAAGGTTCGCCAGACTGTTTCCTGGGATGGCAGGACTTTCCTATGAAGAAAGACTGGATAGACTCGGCTTGTACTAGCTAGAATTTAGAAGATTGAGGGGGGATCTTATAGAAACTTACAACATTCTTAAGGGGTTGGACAGGCTAGATGCAGGAAGATTGTTCCTGATGTTGGGGAAGTCCAGAACACGGAGTCACAGTTTAAGGATAAGGGGGAAGTCTTTTAGGACAGAGATGAGAAAAACATTTTTCACACAGAGAGTGGTGAATCTGTGGAATTATCTGCCACAGAAGGTAGTTGAGGCCAGTTCATTGGCTATATTTAAGAGGGAGTTAGATGTGGCCCTTGTAGCTAAAGGGATCAGGGGGTATGGAGAGAAGGCTGGTACAGGATACTGAGTTGGATAATCAGCCATGATCATGTTGAATGGCGGTGCAGGATCGAAGGGCCGAATGGCCTTCTCCTGCACCTATTTTCTATGGTTTTATGTTTCTAAGTCCGGCCGTCCCGGGAATTAACCCTGTGAACCTACGCTACACTCCCTCAATAGCAAAAATGTCCTTCCTCAAATTTGGAGACCAAAACTGCACCCAATACTCCGGGTGTGGTCCAGAACCGGCCTCCACCGCCCTCTGAGCAGAGAATCCCGCAGACTAACAACTCTCTGGGTGGAAAAAATTCTCCTCATCTCCGTTCTAAATGGCCGACTCCTTATTCTTAAACTGTGTGTGCCCCCTGGTTCTAGACTCCCCCAGCAGCGGGAACATGTTTCCTGCCTCTAGCGTGCCAAATCCCTTAATAATCTTATATGTTTCAATTAGATCCCCTCTCATCCTTCTAAACTCCATAGTATACAGCCCAGCCGCTCCTTTCTTAATCCGAAACATTATGGAGGGCACTGTATATACCTCCTCTCCTAGACCCCTCTCCACTAGAAGACTCCCAATCTACCTGGGATTTCACTTTCAGAGAACGATGTGTGGAAAGGTTGCCCCTCAGGTTCCTATTAAATCTACCCCCCCCCCCCTCCCCCCCGCTCTCACCTTATTCCCGTGGCCTCTGATTGCTTGAAAGCTAGATGTCTAGTTAGCGGTAACAGTTAGGTAGCTAGATAGCTCGCTAGATAAATAGATAGCTAGATATATCCTTTCTTTCCCACTCCCGTCGCTCAGACAGCACAAAGGCTTGAAATCACGTACCACGAGATCCAGGAATAGCTCTTTTCTCGCTATTATCAGACCAATAACGGACCTCATAAACTGTAACT
Organism: Okamejei kenojei; assembly: GCA_035221665.1. Lineage (NCBI taxonomy): Eukaryota > Metazoa > Chordata > Chondrichthyes > Rajiformes > Rajidae > Okamejei > Okamejei kenojei. Next base: position 29,141 of record JAVHYY010000301.1, on the reverse strand, counting down.
GTAAATCCGATCTTTGAATTCATTGCACTTGATTAATCCGCACGTTGGCTATAAATTGTATCACACTGTATCTGAATTCTCGTATTTTCACCTTTGCACTACTTGTTGTAATCTGTGTGGCTTGATTATGTTCATACATGGTATGATGAAACTTGATAGCATTCTTGGTTGACGTGACAACGGTAAAGGAAAAGCAATAGCGAAACCAATGACTACTTCAATTGTTATGAGCGCCATAACCCGCAAGATTAAATATATATGCTGAATACATTCGACGCTGCGATGGCCACGCATCGGTCGGGGCCGATATGATCGTGTGGACGGGTGTGAATCGAGGAGCGGATGTGCTCCTGAACAAGGGCAAGATATGGCTATGGACCATCTATAAAACAGACGGCCATGAGCCGGTGGTCTGGTCCATATTCTGGGATTCTGCGGCTAACCTAGATGAATATGCGATTGATGTCACAGACTTCATCAGCAAGTGTAATGAGGACTGTGTATCAAATAATACAACAGCATGTTCCATATTGGAGAGCACGGATAAACCCGGATGTCAACTCTAGGTGAAGTCCAAGACTGCAACATTCAAGTCAAAAGATCCTGAGCGGTACAAGAAATCTATCCATGACCGCAGCAGAGCCATTACGGATGCCAACAGAGATTTCTGAACCAAGCAGCGGTCTCGAGAGAACGATAGATCTATCAGTGGCAAGACTTGCACGATAAAAACCGACTGCAAAACGAAGGCATTTTTCTTGTCGTGTCCCCCGTCACAGTCTCCGTCTGTGCTGAGGCCCTAATGGCGGAGCTGGCGGCCTCGGAGCTATGGCGGCCTTCCAGCTTCCAGCAGCGGCGGCACGGCTTCGGAGCTTCAGCGACGTTCCAGCGGCGACCTGGCTTCAGCGCTGCGGTGCTCCAGCGACGTTCCAGCGGCGACCTGGCTTCGGGGATGCGGTGCTCCAGCGGCGACCTGGCTTCAGAGCTGCGGTGCTCCAGCGACGTTCCGGCGGCGACCTGTTTTCGGGACTGCGGTGCTCCAGCGGCGACCTGGCTTCAGAGCTGCGGTGCTCGAGCGACGTTCCAGCGGCGACCTAGCTACGGGGTTGCGGTGCTCCAGCGGCGACCTGGCTACGGGGTTGCGGTGCTCCAGCGACGACCTGGCTTCAGAGCTGCAGTGCTCCAACGGCGACCTGGCTTCAGAGCCGCGGTGCTCCAGCGGCGACCTGGCTTCGGAGCTGCGGTGCTCCAGCGCCGACCTGGCTTCAGAGCTGCGGTGCTCCAGCGGCGACCTGGCTTCAGAGCCGCGGTGCTCCAGCGGCGACCCGGCTTCAGAGCTGTGGTGCTCCGGCGGCGACCTGGCTTCAGAGCTGCGGTGCTCCGGCGGCGACCTGGCTTCGGAGCTGCGGTGCTCCAGCGGCGGCCTGGCATCGGAGCTGCGGTGCTCCAGCGGCGGCCTGGCATCGGAGCTGCGGTGCTCCAGCGTTCCAGCGGCGGGCCATGCTTCGGAGCTGTGGCGGTGTTCCGGCGTTCCGACGACGGCGGTGGCGGCAGCCCGGCTTCGGAGGCTCGGCCGCGGGCCTAGTGGACGGCAACATCGGAGGCCTGGATCGCCTCAGCGCAAAGGGAGAACAAGGAGGGAAGAAGACAGAGACTTTAAGACTTTTATGTGTTTATTGTGTGTTTTGTTTTTTATTATATGTTATGACTGTAAGGTAACGACATTTCTTTCAGACCGAAAGGTCTGAATGACAATAAAGAATACTTACTTACTTACTTACTTACGTACTTACTTACTTACTTAATGGCAACGACTGGACCCTCCCTGATGATATTAATGGTTTAAATGCACCTTTCTCTTTCGCTACTAAATTATTATGCCCCCCCTGCTTTATGAAGAATACTTTAATCCCGATGCTGCCGTAAACCATGCTGGCATTCATTAGTTGCTGTCGCCCAATGAAACTACCGTCGCAGCAGATCCAGAGAAGACGGCATCTCCCTGGTCCCAAACACATCTTTGTAACATCTCCACAACACGATTTCTGACGTCATCGGCTATTGCTCCGCCTTCAATACAGCAGTACTATTCAAACCATCTACACCTCCTGGACCTAGTGGAAGCAACCCCCCCCCCCCCCCCCCCCCAACACATACACACACACCGCCCCATCACCGATACTGTTTCCTCGACATTCCGACCCACGGACTATGATCAGTGAGGATAGGTGACAACACCTCCTCCTCGATAATTATCAATATACTCGATAATTATCAATAGAGACTAAGTATGCGTTCTCAGTCCACTATTATGCTCACATATACCCACGACTTACGGCCAAATAAGTTTATACCTCATTACCTCATTCGTTTATACCCTATCAATAAATATGGATGATACGATGGACAATAGCGAGAACCGGGAAATGCAAGAACAAGGTATTGAATAGCAACAGTTGTTCTGAAACGAAATCTTTAGTCATAACGTCATAAGTGATAGGAGCACAACGAGGCCATTCGGCCCACCAAGTCTGCTCCGCCCTTCAATCATGGCTGATCGATCTCTCGCTCGTAAACTCAATCTCCTGCCTTCTCCACATAAACCCTGACACCCGGACGAGTTATTGATCTCAGAAGCATGCCCCAACCACCATCAATGGAGCCGAAGTGGAGTTGATGGAGATCTTCGATTTGACCTGAAAATGTTTAACGGTTAAGCTTGGACCACCCATGTTAAAGCAAAATCCAAAAGACACGCTACGGACACTAGGTCCTGCGGAGACTAAAGGAAAAGGGCGTGTTTAATTTTAGCTTAGTTTAGAGATACAACGAGGATCCTGGCCCTTCGCCCCACCGAATGCGCCCGACCAGCGATTGCCGCACATTAACAATATCCTACTTACTGGATACAATTGACACTTATACCGAGCCAATTAACCTACAAACCACGGTGTGGAAGGAAACCTACGCAGGTCTTGGGGAGAACGTACAAACTCCGTAAAGATAAGCATTCGCAGCCAGGATCGACCCTGGGTATCTGGCGCTGTAAGCGCTGTATGACAACAACTCTATCGCAGCGCCACCGTGCCGCCCATAACTATTGTCACCTAAGACTATTGCAAATTTCTGCTAATACACATTGACAGCATACTGGCACGTTCCATCACTGTTTGGTTTGGGAAATCGAAGAATTGCAGAGTTGACTATCTATCCCAGTCCATCAGACAAACTGCATATCTCACCAATCATTCATTCTACACCAGGCTGCTTCGGATAAGCAGCCAATAAAATGAAATGCCTGTCCCATTCTGGTAATTCCATATACTCGAGGGCCTTCCGTGATCGACGTTGATCATTGATCCTCTACACTGGTGACACGTTATACCACGCTCGCATCCACTTCCTGCACACAATGGGTGTTTTCACTGAATCCAAGTAACCTGCAAAGCCATAAGTCTTCGGGAGGAGGGAAGAAACCGAAGCAATTGGAGGGAACGCATGGGGAGACAAGGGGTAGGTGCAAACAAAAAAACAGATAGCACCTTAGGTCAGGATCGAACCCGGAGTTTTGGCGCTGTGGATTCAGTGGCTCTACGCCCTGCGCTAGTGCGCCGATCTTGTGCATCTCGTGTTAGTCTCACATCACTACCCTCAATATGCTTTTCATAGGGAAAGGAAGCCGGATTCAGTAACCACCGCTCTCCACACTCCGTGCCTTCTTCACAATCTACTGTAATTAAATCTCAAATATTCGATAAAGTATGGGCGAAACACCTTTTCTAGCATAGATTATAGAAGTTGAGAGGAGAAGATGCACTTGTCTAAGACGTTGGTGAGACCACATTTATATAGGGAGCTATAGGGAGAGGTTGAGTATGCTGGATCGCTATTGCTTGGAGCGCAGAAGGTTGACGGGTGATCTTACAGAGGTGTACACATTCATGAGAGGAATAGATCGGGTAGATGCACACTCTTGCCCAGATTCGGGGAATCGATGACCAGCGGACATACGTTCAAGGTTAAGGGGAAATATTTGTTTGGATTCCGACGGGGTAACGTTTTCACACTAAGGGTGGTGGGTATATTGTACAAGCTGCTAGATGGGGTAGTTGAGGCTGAGACTATCCCATCGTATAAGATACAGTTAAACGGGTACATGGATAGGTCTGGTTTGAAGAGATATTGACTAAGCGCAGGCAGGTGGGACTAGTATAGCTGGGGCATGTTGTCCGTTGTGGGCAAGTTTGGCCGAAGGGCCTGGCTCCACAGTCTATGACTCTAAGACTATGCTTCTTAAAGTGTCAGTAATTGGGGAGTATTTAGAGAATGTATTAAAGGATTGAAAAGGAAAATAAAATAAATTGACACATGAAGTGGCACCTCATGGGAACTCGATGGCGGAGAAGGCAAGAGAGGAGGGAAGCCTATCACGTGTAAACAACTCTGAGATATGTACTTGAAGACCTGTCACGCGCAGGGCCGCGGGCCAGTGCAAAGATTCACATTTTGGACTATTTGTATGGGAGGGACTAAGCGGCCTCCTTTAGTGTTGAAACCGTTCATTGACTCCAACTTTCTGCCAATCGACCTCTATTGCCGAACATCAATGACAATGTTGTCCTTGACATGTATCCCACCCTCATTTGTCCTTAACTAACGAGTGTGGGTTAACGCCGTTTTAAACGCACATTGAATGGTTTGTCTATCTTCCGACAATTCGCGGTGATCCTGACACTCGGCCAGTCACACGGTGAGCAGCGCATGTCTGACATTAACCGGATTCAGATGGAATAGACTGGCGTAAGCCTGCGGGCCCTCTAGTGGACAGGCAGTGGAATAACAGGGCTGTTGAACTCAACCAGTTCCTCACTGGGTACACAAAAAGCTGGAGAAACTCAGCGGGTGCAGCAGCATCTAAGGAGCGAAGGAGATAGGCGACGTTTCGGGTCGAGACCCTTCTTCAGACTGAATCTCAGTTCCTCACTGGATTCGTTCTTAGATTTCCAGAAGGTCGCGAAACCGCGGTTCGATTGTCCTACGCGGCGCCTGTATTGGAGCGATTCGTAAGTGAATCGTAAGCCAAACATGCCCACACCTGCCAACATAACCCAGCTACACTAGTGTCACCGTTTGGTCCATATCCTTCAAACCTGTACAACCCATGTAACTGTCCATATATTTCACAAATGTTGAGGTACTACCAGCCTCAACTATCTCCTCTGGTAGGTTGTTCCGTGCACTCACCACCCGGTGTGTGAAACATTTACCCCTCAGAAACCTATTAAACTTATATCCTCTGGTCCTCGATTCGCGTTCTCTCGGTTTAAGTGACGCTGTTCATATACCCGAACTATTTCCATCATGATTTTGTACATCTCTATAAGATCATCCCTCATCCTCCTGCGCTCCAAGGAATAAGCCTACTCAACCTCTCCCAGTATCCGAGACTCTCTAGTCCGGGCAACATCCAACATTTGTTGGAAGTGTGAAGCAGATTATGGGAATTACATTGTAAATACTCACGTTTTCTGTTGTTTGGAGTTTGTTACTAATCAGTCAGCATTTATTCGAGAATCTGTGAAAGAACAAGATTCTCCGGTGTATTTATGTCTCATTTGAATGATCGGACTTTGTAAGATGTGGTCGTTCCCTGCGTGATGGATCCCTCCGTAATCTGTCCCCGTGAGCACACCCTGTGATGCTGGCATTGTGTTATTGCATTGTCTTTTATTTAGTTTAGTTTAGGTTACAGATACAGCTTGGACACAGACCCACAGATTCCACGGGGACGATCAATGTTCATCCGGTTACGTCAGCCACATGTTAACCACGTTCGCATTCACTCACTCACTCCACAATCGGACTAATTTTAACAGAGTCCAATTAATCTGGAAACTCACATATTTTTGTGATGTGGGAGGAAACCCACAACACCCGGAAGAAAACCCGCGCGGTCACAGAGCTAATGTACAAACTGCCCAGAGACAGCACCCGAGGTCAGGATAAATGCCCGGTCTGGTGCGCTGTGAGGCAGCAGCTATATCAGCGGTGTCACTGTGCCGCCCTTGTATACGATGTGTCTGTATCACGTCAGTACGCTCAAAATGTGCCTAAGTGGACAAGGTATCGGTAACGGCCCCACATGCTCTAAGTATGTTCTGCACCGCATACGGTATTTATATCTCAGATCTTCTGTATAGCGTGTGCGGGGGAAATACCGTTCGTCGAAAGGGAGACAAAATATGCAGATAATTCGATGATTAATTGAAATGAGGACAATTTTCCGCACAAGCTGTGGCGTAGAATGGAACACGATGCTGCGGACGGTGGGAGAAGCAGCAACTCCATCACGTTTGAACAGCGGGGTTTCGCGGTGCCGCAGCGGTAGAGTTGCTGCCTCACAACGCCAGAGACCCCGGTTAGAAACATAGAAACATAGAAAATAGCTGCAGGAGTAGGCCATTCGGCCCTTCGAGCCTGCACCGCCATTCAGTATGATCATGGCTGATCATCCAACTCAGTATCCCGTATCTTTCTTCTCTCCATACCCCTTCAGCCACAAGGGGCACATCTAACTCCCTCATTAAAATATAGTCAATGAACTGGCCTCACGTACTTTCTGTGGCAGAGAATTCCAGAGAATCACCACTCTCTGTGTGAAAAATTGATTTTTTCTCATCTCGGTCCTAACAGATTTCACCTTATCCTTAAACTGTGAACTCCTTGTCCTGGACTTTCCCCAACATTGGGAGCAATCTGCCACCATCTAGCCTGTCCAACACCTTTCGAATTTTTGTAAGTTTCTATAAGATCCCCCCTCAATCTTCTAAAATCTTAGCGAGTACAAGCCGAGTCTATCCAGTCTTTCTTCATATGAGAGTCCTGACAATCCCAGGAATCAGTCTGGTGAACATTCTCTGTACTCCATCTATGTCAAGAATATATTTCTTCGATTTGAAGACAAAACAATTACGCAATACTCCAGGTGTGGTCTCACCAAGACCCTGTACGATCCTGACTATTGTTGCTGTCGGTACGGAGCTCATACTTCCTGCCAGGCGCCGCCTGGGGTTTATCTCCGGGTGCTGCGGTTTCCCCCCACACTCCAAAGACGTACAGGTTGTGCCTAGTGTGTAGGATAGTGCTCGTCTACGGCGTTCACTCGTCGGTGCGGACTCGGTGGCTAAAGAGCCAATTTGCATGCGGTATCTCTTAAAAACATTAAGATGCGTACTTGTAGTGTACGTCCACAGGGCTACGGACCCAGTGATGGAAGGTACATCTTCGGCATCACTGACTAGCAGGTTCGGTAACAATGTCACAAACCACCAGGTAAAATGGACCGGACAAAAAAACGGATTCAGTATGAATTACGATGGGTGGGAATGAGCTGCCTTGAAGGAAGTTCTGCTCAACACAATCCACAAACGGGGACCCCAAACATCTCAGCGTTTGTGCGGATTCGGACTCTGATCCGTTTCTTTCAGTTTCCTGCTCGTTTTTGCCGTGTACAAAAATAATTAGGATGGGGGTTGATTTGAATACATTTCAGAGCGCAAAGCAAATTACACTCTGTCGACCATTGATGCAATGTTTGAGCAGCGACCGTTTTAGATTTCCCTCGATGGTGAAGAAGTCAGTACCTGTGATGGGTTAGTGTCAATCACATGTTGCAGTCTCCTTCGCTCCTGGCATTCAGGGTGCCGACCCAGGTCGTGGTGCAACCAGACAACATGCTCTCCACTGTACACCTGTGGAAGTTCAAGATAATACTCGACGACATACCGAATGTCCGCAATCTTTTAAGGGAGTAGAGGTCTTATAATTGAGTCTGAAGAAGGGTTTCGGCCCGAAACGTTGCCTATTTCCTTCGCTCCATAGATGCTGCTGCTGCTGCCCCCGCTGAGTTTCTCCAAGCACTTCTGTCTACCTTCGTATAAATTGCATCAATGTTCTGTGTCCAGGAAAGATCTTCAGAGACTTCCAAGCAGAGGAATTTGCATTTTTCGCCTCTCTCCACCATCGCCTAGTTGATCTAGACTGCTTTGTGGGACCTCATCCTTCCTTCTCCTAAGTCCAGAAGTAGACCCATTGGTCTTACTGGCTTTGAGAGCATGGTTGTTGTGCTGGAACCGTGGCCATACTAGATAGAGATGTCGCCCAGAAGGCGGGCGCCCATTGTGGGGCAGGAGATATGCTGATATTAGTTTCCAGTGCATTCCTGAAGTACGATTGATTGAAGTCACCGCAGATGATGAAGAGCGCATCAGGGTCAGCTGCTTACAGAGAGTACGCAAAGGAGTATAACTTGTCCAGAGACACATTGGCGTTGACTTTGGGTATTATGTAGACCACCGGCACGATGGTAGAAGTGAATTACTCGGTTAAAGGGGCGTTACTAAGTGTGAATTGTTTATTCCAGGGTGGTCCCCGAACTAATACAAATCATATTTGAGACCAAAACTTGGAATTATAATACGCAATTCTCGTCTTCCAGCGATTGGAAGGAAAAACCCGAAATTCAAAATTGCGCAGGTCAGAATCATAAAACTGTTACCGGGGCAGAAGCGTTTGAGATTTAAGGAGAGCATGGACAGGTTGAAACGTTTTACTGGACAGTAGGAGATTGATGGGTGTCATTACAGAGGAATAGACGGTTCCTGTCGTTCTTCCAAGCCTGGGAAGTCTATAGCTGGAAGACGCCAGAGTGGATAGATTCGAAAGATACTGAGAGGCAACTCTTTTTACAAAGGCAGTTGCAGTGAGTGCAATTTGGCTGCAAGAGGAAGCTGAGACATGGCTTCGATTACATGTATATTGACACCTCAACGAGTATATGAATAGGTGGTTGAAGGCTATTGGGAAATCGTGGGCAGGTTGGGCAGATTGGTTGGACATTTTGCGTGACGTGGAATGCTGGTTCCGAATATCGTTGTTGGTGATTTGACTATAAAACTCTATAAATAACATAGTTATTGTGTGACTGTAAGATACTTTGAGATTATGTAGATAGTTACCCTGATTGTGTTTCAAGGACTGTCCATGTTTGCGTACCATTTGGAACCCACGTAGATCGTTAAAAAGAACATGTTATTTAAAGAAAAGAATACATTTATGATTAAACCGAAGCGAGCTGTTTTAGAGTCCTGAACTATGAGACACTGAACTATTCCTGGAGAATAAGTCCTGGGCGTTAGGCAATATCGAGCTTTTTGAATGATGGGGACATCCAGTGGACGGCATGTGAACTGCAAGCAAGCACGGCCTCACAAACGTCTTGTGAACTGTATATAACGTCCCATCATCTGCGCTCAATGCCGTAACTAATGAAAGACACCGTGCCAAAATATTCATGACCATCTTAACGACCCGCGACTCCAAATTCAGAGATATATGACGTGAACTCCTCGATCTCCCTGCTCTACAGTACTCCGCAGGGTTGAACTGATCTTTGAGAAAGACCTGGCACGACTTACCAAAATAAAGCAAATCACAAATATACGAATTAAATGCCATACACTATTCCACTGCCAACTTTCCCAGCTGATCAAAATCCCAACGTCATGCTTCATATCCGTCTTGGCAATCTACCACCACACTTGCCTTAGTATTTATTTGTAAAGTTACTAATCATGCCTTGCACCATCTCAATCAATATGTTGATATAGATGAAACATAGAAACAGAAAAATACAAAATAGGTGTAGGAGTAGACCATTCGGCCCTTCGAGCCAGGTCTATTCAATATGACCATGGCTGATCATCCAAAATCAGTACCACGCAACGCCACGCGCTAGGCGAACGCCGTCAAGACGCTGCGTACTCCCGTCGATGCTGCGTACGTCCGCAATGCGCCTGCGGGCCGACAGGCCGTTGGCGCGCGGGATTTTCGAACAGTGCAAGAGTTTTGGAACCCCGCGCGATGTCGGGACCAGCCCCACACAACTCCATACGCCTCCGGCGATCGAAGTGGGACCGGCCCCGCTAGGCCGTACGCCTCAAGCGACCACGTTTGGTCGCGCTAGACGCATGCTATCGCATGCTGGTGGGACAGGCCCTTTACAGAGAGCATTACAACTCCGTCAGTACTACCCCGAACACTGTGTCACTTCATCAGTGCTACCACACATTGTACCAATCCATCAGTACATCCCTAGTGTTTTACTCCATCGGTACTACCCCACAATATATTAGTACCTGTACTGTAGCAGCCATTTAGCTTAACTCAGTATGTTATAACTATAATCATTAAACTTTTTATTGTATCTGCATGTAATTATGTGGTGAGATTTATAGGTAGTCTGAGATGTGTTTGCGGCTGGGATTATCGTGCAGACTCACTCGCTGGTAGTTTTAGTTTAGTTTGAAGAATCATGCAACCATCCCTGAGTTTGACCACGAGTAAGATCAAAATGTACTTATACAACAAGTTTGGATTAATATCTTACTGTTTTTATTACTGCAATATATAAACTGCCTTTTGTGTAACCCTCGATTCACCAGCATCTGCAGTTCCTTCTTTATCACTATTAATCAAGAGAGTTGAGTTTGGAAGATTTATATTTCGACGGCATTGAATGTCTGGTGGAAAGCGGTTCGATTATCTCCTGAACCCCTGTCTTCAATCATAGTGACTAAAGGAAAGAATCCGTGAAACGATATGAAAATCTGTCCACCATAAGTACTACCCCATATTATGTCACACCGTCATTACTACTCCACAGTGTGTCACTCTATCAGTACTACTCCACAGTGTCTCTCCATCAGTACTGCCCCACAGTGTGTTACTCCAGCAGAACTACCTCACAGGTTATCACTACATCAGTACTACCACACAGTTTGTCACTCCATCAGTACTACGGCAAAGTATCTCACCCCATCATGACTACCCTAATGTGTGTCACTCCACTAGTGCTATCATACATTTTGTAACTTCATTATTACCACTCCACACTAGTGACACTACATGAGTACTACCGCCCCACAATGTGTCACTCCATCAGACATTCACTATAGCGTGTCACTCCATCAGTACTACCCTACAGTGTGTCCCTCCATTAATTCCCCCACTCAGTGTGTCACTCCACCAGTACTGCCCCCACAGTGTGTCATTCTATCTGTACTACCACACAGTGCACTACTTCATCAGTACTACCCCACCCCATGTGTCATTCCAAAAATACTACATCTGAGTGTCACTCCATCAGTACTTCACCAAAGTGTCTCACTCCATCAGCACTACCCCACTGATTTTGTGACTTCATCAGAACTACCCCTCAGTGCGTCACTCCATCAGAACTAGCTCATGTTACCACTCCGTCAGTGCTACCCTACAGTGTATTACTCCATCAGTACCACGCCGAAGATTGTCACTCCATCATGAGTACACTACAGTGTATCACTCCATCAGTGCTGCCATGCATTTTGATCAGTTCATCAGTACTACTGCGCAGTGTGTCACTCCATCAGTACTTCCCCACAGTTTAATCACTCCATCAGCACTACCCCACAGTGTGTCAGTCCCAGTACGACCGCATAGTGTATCACACCATCAGTACCACCCCGACGTGTGTCTCTCCATCAGGACTACTCCACAGTGTGTCACTCCATAAGTGCTACCAAAAATTGTGTCCGTCCATCAGTGAGGCTCCACAGTGCGTCACCCCCATCTGTACTTCCCCATATTGTGTCAGTCCATCAGTAATAAACCCAACGTTTGTCAATCCATCAGCCCTGTCACACAGTGACAGTCCATCAGTACTATGCCACAGTGTCATCCCGTCAGTCCTATCCCACAGAATGCCACTACATCAGTACTGACACACAGTGCATCACTCGATCAGTACTACCCACAGTGTATCACTCCATCTGTACTACTCCGCAAAGTGGCACTCCATCAATACTACCCCACAATGTGTTAGTACATCAGCACAAATTGTCAATCCTTCCTTACCACCACACAGTGTGTCAGTCCATCTGTGTTAGCACAGTGTGTCACTCCATCACTAACACCACAATGTCACTCCATCAGTACCTCTCCACAGTATGTCACTCCATCAGTACCACCACAGTGCGTGCATCCATCAGTATCACCACAGTGTGTCACTCCATCAGTACCACCACAGTGTGTCCCTCCATCAGTACCAGCACAGTGAGTAACTCCAACAGTACCACCACAGTGTGTCACTCCACCAGTACCTCGTCCACGGTGTGTCCCTCCATCAGTACCACCACAGTGTGTCCCTCTATCAGTACCAGCACAGTGAGTAACTCCATCAGTACCACCACAGTGTGTCACTCCACCGGTACCAACGCAGTGCGACAATCCATCAGTACCACCACAGTGTGTCCCTCCATCAGTACCACCACACAGTGTGTCACTCCATCAGTACCTCCACACAGCAGAGGACAGAATACAGTGTGTGACTCCATCAGTACCACCACAATGTGACACTCCATCAGCACTATCCAACTGTTTTTGTGACTTCATCAGAACTACCCCTCAGTGTGTCACTCCATCAAATCTACTTCACATGCTACCACTCCATCAGTGCTACCCCACTGTGTGTGTCTGTCCCAGTACGACCTCTAGTGTGTCACATCATCATTTCTACCCCGACGTTTGTTACTCCATATGGACTACTCCACAGTGTGTCAATCAATCAAGACGAACCACAAAGTGTGTCACTCCATTAGTTCCACCACAGTGTTTCACTCCATCAGTACCATCACAGCGTGATCTCCATCAGAACCACCGCAGTCACTCCATCAGTACCACCACAGTGTGTCACTCCATCAGTACCACAAGTGAATCACGTCCATCAGTACCACCACAGTGTGGCACTCCATCAGTACCACCACAGTCACTCCATCAGTACAACCGCAGTAGAACCTTCCATCAGTACCATCACAGTGTGTCCCTCCATCAGTACCACCACAGTGTGTCCCTCCATCAGTACCACCACAGTGTGTCCAACCATCAGTACAACCGCAGTGTGCCACTGCGTCAGCGCTGCCCCATTTCTGTCCCTCCATCAGTACCACCAGAGTGTGTTACTCCATCAGTACTGCTCCACAGTACCCTAGACCTAAAGGCCCAAACAAAACTACCGTTCGACAGAGCCGTTGCCCTCTCCACCCTGTTGTATGGAGCCGTCATGGACCACCTACAGCAGGCATATGAGAGCCCTGGAACAGTACCATCAAAGATCCTAACGAAAGTTTCTGGGGATCAGCAGGGAGGCCAAACACAACAAAATCAGCGTTTTGGAGGAAGCCAACATGACCAGCATCACCACCACAATAATGCAGCAGCAACTTCGATGGACCGGCCATGCCATCCGCATGTCCAACACTCGTCTCCCTAAACAAATCCTGTACTTAATTGAAGGAAGGTCAGCGAGCCCCCGGTGGGCCAAAGAAACGCTTCAAGGACAACATCAAGAACAGATTGAGGAAATTCCACATCACATCAAGCAACTGGGAGCACATTGCATTGGACAGATTGAACTGTTTTTTCGTCTTATCTCTGTTTGTTTGGTGAGAATTGTGCCAGGGTAGACCAAATACGATTCACTTCACCCGACAATCGCTCACTTTTATTGGAACGACGCAACAACTGGGGGGTTCGTGTACTTTCCAACATACACACGATGTTCCAGCAGAGATCAGCAGAGCACCGGGGTCCCCATGGATAACCTCCCCCAACAGTCACCGCAGGAGACGGAGAGACCGTAAACGTAAGCGAGGGCGTAGAGCCGGCGTGCTAACTCGGCTAAAGAGGAATCCGCACAGCCCACCACTCCCCAGCCTTTTGTCTCCAACGCCAGGTCTCTTAACAACAAGATGGACGAACTAAGACTCTGCTTATCATCACAATCAGCTATCCAGGATATTTGTGTTCTGATAATCAGTGAGACCTGGCTTCATCCTGGAATACCTGATGCTGCTATCGGGGCTAGCGGGCCGGGCTACTCACCGCAGCGACAGAACCGAAGCCTCACGTAAACAATGCAGACGGGGGGGGGGGGGGGGGGGCTGGTTTTTTTTACGAACAATAACTGGGCTACGGATGCTACTGTTACTGAGAGACATTGCTCACCAGATCTAGAAATGATGGTAGTTAAATGCAGACCCTACCATCTCCCAAGAGAGTTTTCTGTGGTTTTTATTACAGCCGTGTACTTGGCTCCGGAGGCTAAAGCTAATGTAGCACTGGGCTACCTGCTAAATGCGATCAACAAACAACAGACCTCACATCCTGATGGGGTTTTTTTCGTGGCTGGTGACTTTAATCACACCAACTTAAAGAAAGTACTGCCACGGTTTGTGCAACATGTTAAATGCCCAACTCGAGGGGAAAACACACTCGACTGTGTCTATTCTAACATTCCTAAAGGTTACAGAGCCTTACCCCTCCCCCCCCCCCCATTGGACAGTCAGCCCACCAGTCATTGTTGTTAATCCCAGCCTACATCCCCATCAGTAGAAAGCAGAAACCCACTATCAGGATCATTAAAACTTGGCCAGAGGATGCCTTACAACTGCAGGACTGCTTTCAGAGCACAGACTTGAGTCTGTTTTATAACCAGGACCTAGAAGAGTACGCTGCAGCAGTACTCTAGTACATCAGATGTTGTGTGGAATGTGTCACCATCAACAAGTGCATCTGTGTTTTTTCCGAGCAGGAAACCATGGATGACTACGGAGCTCCAGCGTCTTCTGAAGGAGCGGGACGTGACCCACAAATCAGGCAACAAAGAATTGTACAGCGCTGCAGACACAACCTTAAGCGGGGCATTAAATCAGCTACAATGTCCTACAAGGAGAAGATCGAGGACCATTACAACTCCAGGGATACAGCACGCATGTGGCAGGGAATACATCACCTAACAAACCTCAGGGGCAGCAGGGACCACCGAGAGCACATTAACCTACGGCATCACCTCCTGGTTCGGGAGCTGCAAGGCGTACGAACGGCACCAACTGGACAGGATTGTGAAGACCGCCGGCAGGATTGTTGGTGCTCCACTCCCTTTATTGCTGGACATATACAGGAAGAGATGTATAGCAGAGCCATCTCCATCATCAAAGACCCCTACCACCCATCGCATCACATATTCTCCATCCTGCCATCTGGGAAGAGGTACAGGAGCATCAGCTGCAAAACCAGCAGGATGCTCCTCAGCTTCTTCCCGCAGGCAATTAGACTGATAAACGGACTTTGCCCCCTGCCAAAATATCGCGCACCAACCACCAAACCTGGACACACTGAAGCAGAGCCATTGTCGTGCCACTGCCGATCGGAACTCGTGATATATGTACTTTTATTCTTTATTTCTATTTATTTTTACCACACACTGAATGGACACTGGTTGAGAAACGCTTATTCGTTTTCCTCTGGGTATGTAAGTACTCAGAAAAATGATAATAAAGATATACAATAGAATACAATACGACCCACCGACTGCTGCAAATACATCGCTGGCAGAGGAGCTCAACCTCTTTTTTGCCCGTTTCGAGAGAGGTCCGAATTAAAGAACCTCTCTCCAACTGGACCCTGCTGACCAGCCACTTACCCTCCAGTTAGAGGAGGTAAAGCAGGCCCTGAGAACTGTTAATCTAGTAAGGCTGCTGGCCCGATGAGATCCCAGGCAGGTGCTCCGGGACTGTGCTCACCAGCTCGCTGGGGTATTCACAGACATTTATAACCTTTCCCTAGCACACTCCTCCGTGCCAACGTGCCTGAAAACCACCACTATCATCCCGGTGCCCAAGCAGACAAACATCAACTCCCTCAATGACTACAGGCCCGTTGCTCTTACAATCTGTAGTCTCCAAGTGCTTTGAAAGCTGGTCCTAGGTCACCTTAAATTATCTCTCCCCCCTCACTTGACCCACACCAGCATGCATATAGGGCTAATAGATCTACAGAGGATGCCATAAACACTGTCCTCCATGCTGCACTACAACACCTAGAGGAGAAGGGCTCATATGTCAGGATGCTTTTTGTTGATTACAGCTCAGCTTTTAATACAATCATACCCAGCAAGCTGATCACAACAATGCTAGACCTTGGCCTCAGCAGTCAACTGTGTCGCTGGATATTGGACTTTCTCATGAAACGCCCACAGACGGTGAGACTTGGACCTACACCTCGACATCCCTGACTCTCAGCACAGGAGCACCGCAGGCTGTGCGCTCAGTCCGCTCTCTACGCCCTATACACACATGACTGCTTGCCCCATCACCCCGCAAATAGGATCATAAAATTTGCAGACGATACAACTGTGGTGGGGCTCAATCTCAAATTGGAACGAGGTCGCCTATAGAGAGGAGGTGCACAAACTTTCGAGAGTGGTGTGCTCACAACAATCTCTCTCTGAACACTAAAAAGACAAAGGAGATCATCACTGATTTCAGGCGACATAGAGCGGAGCTCAGGTCACTGGAGATAGGGGGCGAGGAGGTGGAGAGGGTGCCTAGTTTTAAATTTTCTGGGATCAAAATCAGTGGCGATCTTAAATGGTCTGTGAACTCTGCTGTGGTTGTAAAATAGGCGCAACAGAGACATTACTTCCTCAGAACACTGAGGAAGGCCCATCATCTGTCTGCTAAACTGCCGGACCTCTTTCTACCGCTGTTCGGTAGAAAGCATACTGACTTACTGCATAACTGCCTGGTTGTGGAAACTGTTCAGCAGCTGACAGAGCAGCTCTCCAGAGGGTGATAAAAACTGCCCATGGTATCATTGGACTCCCACTGCCCCCTTTGAGGGACATTTACCACTCCAGATGCCGCAGCAGGACTGTAATATCGTGAAAGACATTGCACATCCTTGTCACCACATTTTCACACTGCTGCCTTCAGGAAAAGGGTACAGGTCGTTAAAGTCCCGCAATGCCAGACTCAAGAACAGCTTTTACCCACCAGCAATCTTGGAACTGAACTCTGTCTCGGGAGCGGATTATGGGGAAGGAGGGGGGTGGGGGGGAGACAGTGTTAATTTTATGTAAATGTGATCCATGGGTGGGTTTGGGGAGGGAGGGAGTGTACAAAGTATGAGTATGTGAATGTTTGAAGTTATTTTAAATGGAGAGACACCGTAATCTCGTTGCATGTGACACATGCAATGACAATAAAGCATTCTATTCTGTTCTATTCTCCTGGAGGAAATCCGTGCTTCAAGGAGCAACACGTCACAACGTGGAACTACGCCGTGTCGCAGAGACAACACGACAGCACCGTAAGGTGAGAGAGAGAATGGGGCTCGACGACTACCAACCACCGGCAGTCTACAATGCCCACGTTGCACCAAGGTGTGTGGATCACGGATCACCCTGTACAGAAATCTGCAGACCCACAAGTAGACGACTCTATGGAGAGGAGAGGACAGTCATACTCGTTTGGAATGGCCGCCGATGACCAGCACACAGTAGCTCCCTCCATCAGTACCACCACAGTGTGTCCCTCCATCAGTACCACCACAGTGTGTCACTCCATCAGTACCACCACAGTGTGTCCCTCCTCATTACCATACAACACAGTGTGTCCCTCCATCAGTACCACCACAGTGTGTCCCCTCCATCAGTACCCACATTGTGTCCCTCCATCAGTACCACACACACATGTGCGTCCCCTCCATCAGTACCACCACAGTGTGTCCCTCCATCAGTACCACAGTGTGTCCATTCCATCAGTACCACCATACAGTGTGTCCCTCCATCAGTACCACCACAGTGTGTCCCTCCATCAGTACCACCACAGTGTGTCCCTCCATCAGTACCACCACAGTGTGTCCCTCCATCAGTACCACCACAGTGTGTCCCTCCAATCAGTACCACACAGTGTGTCACTCCATGAGTACCACACAGTGTGTCACTCCATCATTACCACCACAGTGTGTCACCCCTTCAGTACCACACAGTGTGTCACTCCATCAGTACCACAGTGTGTCCCTCCATCAGTATCACGACAGTGTGTCCCTCCATCAGTACTATCCCACTGTGTGTCACTCCATCAGTGGACCGAGGGAGGGCAGCCCAGAGAGGGGGAATAGAGAGCGTCAGAGAGAGAGAGAGAGTAATAGTTCAGAGAGAGCAACAGCAGTAAGGATGGAGGAAAGAGAAAGAGAGGAGGGAGGTGCTGCATCATTCGCTGATTTTATTTCGGTTTAGGACAATTCTGAGGCGGCAAATGTTTCTGTTCTCTGAGTGTCGTGAGTCTTTGAGTCGTTCCTCCATAGAGGTGATGACGGCAGAGAATGTTAGTGTCCCATGGTGTAGTCAAATCTATTCCAGGCACAAGCAGGGAGTGAATGGTTACCGGGGTCAGCGGGAGTGTGGGGTTGAGGTTACAGTCAGTTAAGCCGCGATCATATTCATGGTGAAGCAGAGTGAGAGGGGCATTTAGTCCGAGGCGATCTGTTGAACTAATTGCTCAATCTGTGGGTAAAGGTCGCCCAGTCCAGTCCACCTTCAAACTGGGCACCAGAAGCCCTGAGAGGGTCCCTGGAATTTGGCATTGCCTTGCTGAGCGAAACGGATTGAAGGAAATCAGACAAACAACATGAGGTGTAGAGTTGGATCTGATGGAGTTTGAAACAATATCCCCTTTGCTGGAACAATGCCGCCACTCCCAATTTCCAGCCCTCAGTATCTATCGCCACAATTCCCAGTCTTTGGAGTTTCTCAATCAATTCCCTGAATAAACCACGATCTGTCTCAGCAGGGATTTCACTCGGCTGATGTCATCTGTTTGCGAATAATTTCAAAATCTCTATTTTTAAACTCTGTTGAAACTTCACTGTCCCGGTGGGGACGGAAAATGGTATAAAATCTCCAGGATTGTTCTCCCTCAGCATTTCATTCCGAGACATTGCCGGTAGCTCACACATCACTGGGCAGAGAAAATGTTGAAAAGTATTGGGAAATATAGCAGACGTGCAGAAAATCCTGTACGTGATCATTGCTGCCGTTGGAATCCTGGTAAGTGAGCAGAACAATTCAAGTTTTATATGCCCTCCGTGTGTTAAGTGGTTTTGACCTGATTCTGATCATGTTACAAGTTCCCAACTGATGATCGTTGTACAAGAATATGTGAAGAGTATCAATCCTCTCAGTGAAATTATTTGTGAGTTAACGCTGCTGTGATTTTTCTTATTTTTCAGACAGCTGAAACTAACCCTCTTTTTCTCACTGTTTGCCGGGAACCGGACCCACTAGAATGTTGTTCTTGCCGTCAGTGGCACCTTGTCCAGGGTTGTCCCAGTGCTCGGGGCAGGCAGCCAGGCAGCTCTCCGGGACGGTGTGACTGGGAGAGAGGGGTTCACATTGTGAAGTTCACTGTGTGTGAGTTTTGATCAGAGTGAACACGCGCTCCTGTGTCTCGCACTGTGGAGTCTGTCTGTCACAGTCGGATTCCACCCACAGCTTGTTGGTCAATAATTGGATTCGATCATCTCCGAACCAGTGGCCGCGGATGTACCGGCGTGTGTGTGTGTGTGTGTGTGTGTTGTTACTGAACTGAACTCACTGTGGAATGAATCCATTAACGGAGCCACTCTGCTGCCGAATTCCATGTTGTCCCTGCCTTCCTCTGGAAGCCTCCTCGTTCCCATCGATGCCTAGTTCCCGGAGCCCTGGTTAAACGCGGCCGGTCACGGTTAAGTCTGTGTAAGCGGCCCTAACAGGGACAGTGAGCAGCAGCAGGGTTAACTATAGAAAAGACCATTGTGGTTGCTCGTTCCCTCCCCGCCCGCCCTTTACCCCGCCCGCCCGTCGCCTTATCTCTGCTCCCCTGAAGCCGGCAGGCAGGTCGGGCACAGTCGAGCCGGCTCTGACATTGTGAAACTTTGCAGCAGCCGCGCACCGACTTCAACACACTCCTGATCTTGAGCTGAGAGTCGGGCCGGTGTTCAGCCCCGGAGACCGTGTTGAGTAAATGCCTAGTGTCCGTTCCATTCTCTTTCCCCCCGCAGTGAATTTAGTGGCGATTGTGATCCTGTCCCGGGGATAAGTGGCCGGCCTCTCCACCTGCACCACTCGCTACCTGTGGCCATGGCAGCGGCCGATCTACCTGACGCTGATCACCGCGGTCCAATTTTGTCTTGGATCCGACATCATTACTTTTATTGGAGTTTCCTGACCATCTACTCCTGTGTGCAGTGTTATCGAATGTACAGGATGTTTGCAGCTACAGAAAGTTCTGTCTGGTTCACCGTCACTTTCACCTTTGATCGCTTTGTCGCCATTTGTTGCCAGAAGCTGAAAACTAAATATTGCACCGGGAAAACTGCGGCTGCGGTTCTGGCAACAGCCGGCGTTCTGCTCTGTCTGAAAAACGTTCCCCGCTACTTCACAAAGGAACCCTGGACAATCATCGACAATGTCCCGTGGGGCTGTGTGCTGGTGGACAGTTATTTCACTGACCCCGGGTGGCTTGGCATTTGCCTGGTTCGACACGGTTTTAATTCCGCTCCTCCCTTTCGCTGTAATCCTGCTGCTCAACGTTTCTGACAGACCGGCACATTTTAGTGGCCAGTCGGGTCCGTAAGGGCTGAGGGGTGAGAGCAAGGGGAGAACCGCAGTGACCCGGAGATGGAGAGCAGGAGGAGTCTGTGGTTTGTATTTGTTTTTTTACTCTTCACCATCTCCGCAGCTTTCATCTCCTGTGGCTGACGCAGTTGCCGAATTCGTCTATCGTCAGATCACAGGAAGAGGAAATGATCTGAATGATTCGCAATAATATCTTAACAACGTCGGGTTTTTGCTGAGTAATCACAGCTGCAGCACGAACACATTTATTACGCGGCGACCCAGTCCAAGTTCAGGCAGCAGGTGAGAGCGAGGCGTGGTGAAAAATATCCGCTCACCTCAGTGCTTCGGCTCATTAATAAAAATCCAGCGCCCTGAGCTCATCCATCCCAGAGGCCGCCGCAGCCTCATCCGCTCCGGGCTCCCGGCTCCTGACATTCACACCGCCAGAGTCATGAGGGAGGGAGGAGCTGGCCAAAGTTGACTGGTCAGATGCCCTAGTAGGGATGACAGGGGAACAACAATGGCAGGTGTTTCTGGGAATAATACAGAAGGTGCAGGATCCGTTCATTCCAAAGAGGAAGAAAGATTCCAAGGGGAGTGAGTAAGGGGCGACCGTAGCTGACAAGGGACGTCAGGGACAGTGTAGAAATAAAGTACAACGTAGCAAAGATGAGCGGGAAGCAAGAGGATTGGGTGATGTTTAAAGAGCAACAGAAGATAACTAACAAGGCAATACGGGGAGAAAAGATGAGGCAACGAAGGCTAGTGCCAAGCAATCAATATAAACGAGGAAGTAAAAGCTTCTTAGGATGTGAAGAGGAAAAAATTAGTTCAGACCAAAGTTGGATGCTTGAAGACTGAAAAAAGGTGAATTTTATTATGGAGAACAAGGAAATGGCAAGATGGAGTTGGACAGTACTTTAGATCCGTCTTCACTAAGGAGGACACAAACAATCTTTCCTGATGTACTAGTGCCAGAGGATTCTGGGGTGACGAGTGAACTGAAGAAAATCCACATTAGCAGGAAATGGTGTTGTGTAGACGATGGGGACTGAAGGATGATAAATCCCCAGGGCCTGATGGTCTGCATCTCTTTTCTTTGTGCGGTTCGTTTCTCTGCCT
Source organism: Okamejei kenojei (assembly GCA_035221665.1). NCBI lineage: Eukaryota > Metazoa > Chordata > Chondrichthyes > Rajiformes > Rajidae > Okamejei > Okamejei kenojei. The sequence continues at coordinate 7,483 of JAVHYY010000301.1, read as the reverse complement.
TCTTTCAAATCGTTTTAGATTCAATTTAATGTTTTTTGCGCTCCCGAGCCTCTTGTTTTGTTTTAAAGTGTCGTTTAGGCCCGCCTCCGTCCGAGCAGGGCGGAGAGGGGAACGAGAAAGGAGGAGGGAGGAGAGAGGAGAGAAATAAAAAACTGGGACATGGTTAGTTTTACCAGTACAAAAATAATATTTACAACACGCGCGCACACACACAACCCACACACACACACACACACGACACACACACACACACACACACACACACACAACACACACCAACACACATCACACACACAAGCACACACACACACAGCCGGTGGACTGGCACACATACACACACACACACACACACTCTTCCCCAACACACACACACACAACACACACACATACTGCCCATCACAACACAGACACGAACACACACACACAAGCACACACCACCCAGGCACACAACAACACACACACATGGGCATGAGGGGGGCACACACACACAAGACACGGCGCACAGTGGGGGGGGGGGGGACACACACACACGGACATCACACACGCACACGCGCACACACACACACACACACACACACACACACACACACAGCAACACACACAGCAAACAACACACACATCAGCCACACAGAAAGTACACACACATACGACACAACACACCCCACACAACACACACATGCCAAACTCAGCACACACAACACACAACACACACACACACACAACAACAAACTCATTATCGGGGTCATTTCTTGACAAATGTTCAATAGTTTTGACTAGAAATGAGATGCGGACTCCTACCCGCTCCCATGTCTTTCTCAGCGTCCTCTCCCAGATCTCTTCTCTCTCCTCTTTAATCACATTAGCGTGTAAACGGCTTCAGAATGTATAAACGTTGAGAGAGAGAGGGAGAACGAGAAGGGAGAGAGAAAGAGAGAGAGAGAATCTCTCTCTCTCTCCCCTCTGTACTCCTTCTGGGGGAGACCTTTCTCTCTCTCGGGAGGAAGGGGTAACCAACGAAGAGCCGGTCGTCCCTCTCTATCACTCCACCCATCCGTCTCTCACTCACAGCTCCTCTCTCAGCCTCTCTTCTCCTTTTTCTCACTCACGTCGCTCTCCCACCTTCTCTCACTATCTTCTCTTTTCTCTCCCACCCTAGTCCAAGTCTCTCCCATCTTCTCCTCTCCACTCCTCTCTCCTGACCATTCCCTCCACACCACATCTCCCCCCCCTAAGAATGCCTCCCCACCTCCTCTCACTCTAATCATCATTCCTCACACCACTTCCTCTCTCTCATCATTCGCTCTCCCTCGCGTCTCTCTACGCAGCATCTTTCTCTCCTCATTCTCTCTTCTCATATCAACGTCTCACGCGCAAAGGGTTCTCTCTCTTCTCTCTCTCCTCTCCTTCTCACGATCTCCTCTCCCTCCCCACCTCTCTCATCCACTTTCTGCACATCATATCACTCCTCCCGCCCTTCTCTGCTCTGCCCACACTCTCTCTCTCCCACTCGCCTTCCAAGGTTTCTCCCTTTCTCCCCTACTTTTTTCTCCTTCATATCTCGATTTGAGGGGGAGAAGGGGGAAGAGAGGGGAGAGGGGGAGGGGATTGGGGAGAGGAGAGAGAAACGGGAGGAAGAGATGAGACAAATGGGGAGAGAGAGTTGACGGAATAGAGGAGAGGAGGGAGGGGAGAGAGAGGGAGGGAGTGAGTGGGGAAAAGTGAGAGATGTGGGTGGAGAGAGAGAAGGGAGAGAGAGGGGGAGAGACGAAAGAGAGAGATGAGAAGAGAGAGATGGGGGTGAGAGAGGGGGAGTATAGAGGCGGGGAGGGGGACCGGAGAGAGTGAGTGACGGGAAAGAGGGCGAGAGAGAGAGGGGACAGTGAGAGGGGGAAGAGAGAGGAGAGTAAAGAGAGGGGCGAGAGACAAGGAGAGAGAGAGAAGGGTAAAGAGAGAGCGAGAGAGAGAGAGAGGGAAAGGTGGAGAGAAGGGGGCAGAGCAGGAGAGAGAAGAGGAGAGAGAGTGGGAGAAGAGAGGTAAAGAGAAAGCGGTAGGGAGAGAGAGGGGGAGAGGGAGGGGAGAAAGGGTTTTACAGGGGAGGGAAGGGAGAAGTGGTGGGAGATCGAGACGGGGAGAGAAACTGGGGACAGATGGCGAGAGAGTGAGAGAGAGAGGGGGGCGGGAGGAGAGGGGAGATGGCGGGCAGAGAGAGGGTGGCAGAGAGAGGAGAGAGAGCGGAGAGAGAGAAGTGGGAGAAGAGGAAGAGGCGGAGAGAGAGAGCGGGAAGAGAAGTGAGATGGGGTGAGAGGGATATGGGGATGAAGGGCGGAGAGAGTGAAGAGAGAGGGGTAGATAGCGAGGTTGAGAGGGACGAGAGATGGAGAGCTACCGGAGGGAAGAGGGGAGGGAGAGAGGGGGAGAGAGAGAGGGGGCGAGAGAGATAGGGGGAGCGAGAGGGAGAGAGAGGGGAGAGAGGGGGAGAGAGAGATATGGCCGAGAGAGAGAAGGGAGAGAGAGGAGAAGATGGGGAGAGGGGAGAGAGATGGAGAGAGAGATGGGAGAAGCGGAGAGAGATCACGAGGATAGAGCGAGAGAATGAGAGACGGAGAGAGAGACCGGAGAAGGGGGAGAGATAACTGGGAGAGTGGAGAGAGAGAGGAAGAAGGAGGGGGAGAGAGAAAGAGGGAGAGGAGGGGAGAGATAGGCGAGAAAGGGGGATCGAGGAGAACGCGGGATAGAAGAGAGAGCGAGCGAGAAAGGGGAGTCAGAGTGAGAGGGGTGCGGGGATGAGAGAAGGGTGGGAAGAGAGGGAGAGATAGAGAAGGAGGAATAGAGAGAGGGGGAACAGTGAGTGAGGGGAGAGGAAGAGGGGGAAATAGATTGGGAGAGAAGTGAGAGGAGGAGAGACCAAGAAGGGGAAGAGAGAAACGGGGAACGAGAGGGGAGAGGGAAGGGGGAGAGAGAGAAAGATATTATGGGACGTGGAGAGAGGGAGAAAGCGAGAGCGAGACGAGTGGTGCGTAATTGGGGGAGTGGTGAATGGGGGTGAGAGGGGTGGTACGAGAAGGTGGAGAAATGAATTTTATTGGCCAAGTATTCACATACAAGGAATTTGCCTTGGTGCTCCGCCCGCAAGTGACAACGACATACAGTGACAGACAGAAAGAGAGAGAGGGGATAGACGAGAGAGAGGGAGAGTGAGAGGGGGGAGAGGGAGAGGGTGGGCGAGAGAGAGGGGAGATAGAGAGGGAGGAGAGAGAGAGGGTGGGGGAGGAGAGAGAGGGGGAGAGAGGGGGGCGAGAAGAGGGGGAGAGAGGGAGGGGGAGCAAAGAGAGGAAAAAACGGGAGCGCGAGGGAGGGGAGGGAGAGAGGGGGCAGAGAGAGGGCGAGAGAGGGGAGGAGAGAGGAGAGAGCGAGCGGAGGGGAGAGAGAGGGGCGCGAGAGAGGGTGAAGAGAGAGGGGAGAGAGATAGGGGAGGGTGAAGAGAGAGGGGAGAGAGAACGGTCGAGAGATAAGGGCGCGGATAGATATGAGGGAGTGGGGGAGAGAAGTGGGAGAGAGAGAGAAGGTTGGGAGAGAGAGAGGTGGGCAGAGAGGGAGGGGGAGAGTGAGAGCGGGAGAGCGAGAGAATGGGAGAGTGGAGAGGAGGGGAAGAGGGGGGAGAAGGAGAAGAGAGGGGGGGATAGGAAGGGGGAGAGAGAGGGGGGAGGTGGGCGAGAGAGAGGGTGGGGGAAGAGAGGGGAAGGGAGAGAGGGTGAGAGAGAGGGACGAGAGGGTGGAGAAGAGAGGGCGAGATGGATATGGAGGGGAGGGAGAGGGGGAAGCGGGAGGAGAGGGGGGGAGAGAGAGGAGAGGTGGGGAGAGAGAGGAGGTGGGCAAGATGGAGGGGGAACGAGAGGAGGGAATTCGAGAGGTAGAGAGAGGTGGGAGAGAGGGATAGGGAAGGGGGAGAGAAGAGAGGGGAGAAAGAGGCGAGATAGAGGATGGAGAGAGAGGGGGAGAGCGGGGTGAGGGGAGAGAGAGTAGGAGAGAGAGGGGAGAGAGGGAGCAGAGAGAGGGGGGGGAAAGCAGGGTGGAGGGGGGGGGTGTGAGGACGAGGGGGGAGAGCGAGAGGGGTGGAGAGACAGAGGGGGAGAGAGAGGGGGAGAGAGAGGGGGGGAGAGAGAGGGGGGGAGAGAGCAGGGAGGGAAGAATAGGGAGGGAGAGTAGGGGGCGAGAGAGGGGAGAGAGAGAGGGGAGAGAATAGGGGAGAGAGAGCGGGGTGGAGAGACAGAGGGGAGAGAGAGGGGAGAGGAGAGGGGAGAGAGAGGGGGAGAGAGAGGGAGGGAGATAGGGAGGGAGAGAGGAGGGCGGGAGAGCGAGGGAGAGCAGAGAGGGGGGGAGACCGAGAGGGGGGAGAGGGAGGAGAGGGGGAGAGAGAGGGGTGGGGAAGCGAGGGGGGAGAGAGAGGAGGGGGAGTGAGAGTGGAGAGGGGGGGAGAGCGGGAGATGGAGGCGAGAGAGAAAGGGGCAGAGAGAGGAGAGAGAGAGGAGAGAGGGAGGAAGTGGAGCGAGAGAGCAGGAGAGAGAGAGCGGGAAAGAGAGGTGAGAATGGGTGAGAGGGAGATGGGAGTGAAGGGCGGGAGAGAGTGAGAGAGAGGGGTTGAGAGCGAGGTTGAGAGGGGACGCAGAGATGGGGATACTAAACGGAGGGAGAGAGGGGGAGGGAGAGCAGGGGAGAGAGAGAGGGGGAAGAGAGAGAGGGGGAGAGAGGAGGGAGAGAGAGGGGGAGAGAGGGGGAGAGAAGATATGGCGAGAGAGAGAAGGGGAGAGAGAGGAGAGAGCTGGGGAGAGGGGAAGAGATGGAGGAGAGAGATGGGGAGAGGCGGAAGAGATCACGCGGATAGAGAGAGAGAAGAAGACGAGAGAGAGGACCGAGAGGGGAGAGATAAATGAAGAGGAGAGAGAGAGGAAGAGAGGGAGGTGAGAAGAAAGAGGGAGAGAGGGGAGAAGAGGCGAGCAAGGTGGGATAGAGGAGAACGAGGGGATAGAGGAGAGAGCGAGAGAGAACGGGAGTCCGAGTGAGAGGGGGGATGAGGATAGAGAGGCGAGGGTGGAGAGAGAGGCGAGATAGAGAAGAGGAGAGATAGAGAGAGGGGGAGACAGTGAGTGGAGGGAGGGAGATAGAGGGGGAAATAGATTGGGAGAGAGAGAGAGGGAGGCAGAACAAAAGGGGGAGAGAGACGGGGGCACGAGAGGGGAGAGGGAGAGGGGGAGAGAGAGAAAGATATTAGTGAACGTTGAGATAGGGAGATAGCGAGAGAGAGAGAGTGGTGGTATTGGGGGGAGTGGTGGGTATGGGGGGTAAAGGGTGTGGTAAGAAGAGGTGGGGAGAATGAATTTATTGCCAAGTAATCCACATACAGGAATATGCTTGGTGCTCCGCCCGCAAGTGACAACGACATACAGTGACGACAGATACGAGAGAGAGGGGAATAGGACGAGAGAGAGGGGGAGCGGAGAGAGGGGGGAGAGGGAGAGGGTGGGTGCGAGAGAAGAGAGGGGGAGAGAGAGAGGAGGCAGATAAGAGGGGGGGAGAGGAGAGAGGGGAGAGAGGGGGCGAGAGAGGGGAGAGAGGGAGGGGGGAGAGAGGGACGGGGAGAGAGAGGGAGGGGAGGGAGTATGCGGGGGCGAGAGAGAGGGGGAGGGGGAGAGGCAGAGGGAGAGAGAGGAAGAGAGAGAGAGAAGGGGAGAGCGAGGGGAGAGAGAGAGGGGAAGAAGAGAGAGTGAGAGAGAGAGAGGGTGAAGAGAGAGGGGGAGAGAGCGAAGGTCGAGAGAGAGGCGAAGATAGAAAGAGGGAGTGGGGGAGAGAAGTGGGGGAGAGAGATAGGGTGGGGAGAGAGAGAGGTGGGCAGAGAGGGAGGGGGAGAGTGAGAGCGGGGGGGGGGGAGAGCTAGAGGGATGGGAGAGGTGAGAGGGAAAAGGGGAGAGAGGGGGGAGATGAGAGAGAGGGGGGGGAGAGAGAAGGGAGAAGAGAGGGGGGGAGGGGCGAGAGAGAGGGTGGGGAAAAGAGAGGGGAAGGAGAGAGGGGTGAGATGAGAGGGGGTACGAAGAGGGTGAGAGAGAGAGGGCGAGATGGGATAAGGAGGGGAGGGAGAGGGGAGAGGGAGGAGAGGGGGGGGAGAGAGAGAGAAGAGGTGGGGAGAGAGAGAGGTGGGCAGAGAGGGAGGGGAACGAGAGAGGGAATGCGAAGAGGTAGAGAGAGGGTGGAGAGAGAAGGGGGATAGGGAGGAGGGGGAAGAGAGAAGGGAGAAACGAGGGCGAGATAGAGTGGAGAGAGAGAGGGGGAGAGCGGTGGGGAGAGAGAGTAGGGAGAGCGAGGGGGAGAGAGGGGAGAGAGAGAGGGGGAAGAGAGGGAGAGAGAGAGGGGTGGAGAGACAGAGGGGAGAGAGAGGGGAGAGAGAGGGGAGAGAGAGGGGGAGAGATAGGGAGGGAGATTTTTTAAGGGAGGGAGAGAGGAGGGGGAGAAGAGGGGAGAGAGAGAGGGGGCGACAAGAGGGGGGACGAGGGAGAGCGGGGGAGAAGAGAGGGGTGGGGAGAGCGAGGGGGAGAGAGGCGTGTGGAGCGCGCTGAGGCGCGGTGTTGGCTCGGTGGTGGGGGCGCTGGGCCCTTGGCGGTTCTCTCGCAGCGCAGTGTTCCCGCGGGACGAGGCAGTGGCTGTCGCGGCGCTAGGGCCGGCGTGGCGCGGGCTCGCGCGTGCGGGCGGCTCGTGGTTTGTGGGGATCGCGCGGCGCTCTCGGCGTCGCGTCTCGCTAGGCGTTACGGGGTGTTTTTGTGTCGTTGTGTCGCCGGCTGTGCGCTCGCGCCTCGTGCGCCGGGCGCACTTCGCCCGTGCTCCCGCTCGCCCCGCCGCCTCACACGGCATGCCCGCTCCGGCCGCTGTTGCGCGGGGCGTAGCCCGCCGGCTCCCTGCGCGCGCTGCGGCCGCGCCCAGGGGCCCGTGGCGCCCCGCGGCCGTTGGCGGCGGCCTCGGCGGCTGGTCTGCGGGCCCCCTTCCGGGTCCGGGCGCTCGGCGGGCGCTGTGTTCCCTCACGCGAGTGCGCGCTCGCCCAATTTCTAGGCTCGGTCTCCAAGGTTCTACTAGCCCGGTGGGCTGGGTTGGTTGAGGGCTTTGTGGTGTTTCTCTGGTGTTGGTGGGGGTGTGTGGGGGGGTGTTTGTTTGTGGTGGGGGGTGTTGGTGGTGGTTTGTGTGTTTTGGGTGGGGGTGTTGCGAGTTCGTTTGGTTGGATTGTGTGGTGTGTGTTTTTGGGGAGGTTGGTGGGGGGTGGTGGTGTGCTTGGGTTGGTGGTTTTGGGGTGTGGTTTGCTTGTTCGGGTTGCTGCTTTTGTTCGGCGTGTTGTTGGTGGGGTTGGGTGTGGGGGGAGGGGGGTGGGGGGTGGTTGTTGGGGGCGTGGGTGTGGGGGAGGTGTGTCGGGGGGTTGGGGGGTGTGTGGGGTGGTGTGGGCCGT
>JAVHYY010000300.1:45000-85473 GCA_035221665.1 Okamejei kenojei | reverse complement strand
GGTGCCCCGGTGTGGATGATGTTGGAGCGATGCGGGTGACGGCCTTTCCACATTGTCACTCATGTACTGAGTAAAATTATTATTCATTGGACAATAGAAAAAGGTGCAGGATGTGGGCCATTCGGCCCCTCGAGCCAGCACCACTATTCACCGTGATCGTGGCAATCATCCACAATCAATACCCGTTCTGCTTCTCCCCATGTCCTTGAACTCCGCTATCTTTAAGAGCTTGTCAGCTCCCTCTTGAAAGCTTCCAGAGAACTCGCTCCACCACCATCTGAGGCAGAGAATTTCCACAGACTATCAACTTCTTCTGTGTGTGAAAAGTTTTGCCTCATCTTCATTCTAAATTAATTACCCTTATTCTTAAACTGTCCCTCTGATTATCTTAAATCAGACTTCACTTGCACTAACGTTATTCCCTTATCCTATATCTTGTCACTGTGGTTGGGTTGATTGTACTCATGTATTGTCCTTTTGCTAACTGGTCTTAGCACACAACAAAAAAGACCTTAAACACTGTACTCTGTACAGTGACAATAATAAACTGAACTATATCTCAGCAGGTCAGGCAGCATCTCTGGAGGTTGTGGATAGGTGTTGTCTTGGACATTTGCAGCTGGGGGAGAAAGATTCTGACAGGTCTGCCCTCCTCGGGGACCACTCCTAATTTTATATTATACTCTGCAAGTCTCCTCTCATCTTCTGTCGTGGTACAGAAAACAAATTCAAGTCTATCGGACCATCTCCCTGTAGCTGAAGCCCTCTAATCAGGACAGCATTCTGGGGGAAAACATTTTGTTTTACAAAGTTGACAGTGTCGTCGGTAAAACATTTTGTGCTTGAAAACGTAGGCTGGGACTTTGCACTCAATGAGTTACCCAGCATTTTATGGCTTTTTGAAAAGGTACGTCGGCTTCTATGTTCCTAAGGTGTGTTTTAATTATTTTAGTTATGGTGACACAGCGGGATGGGGAGGAAGCAAGCCCTTTCGGCCACACAGAGTCTGCACCAACCAGCAATCCCCGCCACTTTAACACGATCCCACATACATAGAGACTAGTTACATTAGTGTACCAAGCCAGATTAACCTACAATACCTGTATGGGGTCTTTGGAGTGATGGGAAAGGGAAAATCAGAGAGCCCGTGAAAAAAACCCCTCGCATGTCACGGGGAGAGCGTACAAACTCCTGTACAGACAGTTTCCATTGTTGGGTCAAACCCAGGTCTCTGGCGCTGCAAGTGCAGTAAAGCCCCGACACTTACCACTATGCCACCATGCTGTACTTGGAGGACAGAGGGTCTCCATTACCTTGTCTTTGAGCACCTCAGGCAGGTCGTCGGCCATATAAGTGCGGTTTGTCATCAGTCGCTGTCGGTGATGATGTCGGGATGGTGGCGGTGTCGATGCTGGTGATGTCCGGTTGTCGGCGTCGGTTGTCGGAGTCGGTGTGTCGGTTGCTGTGGATGGCGTTGCCGGTGGAGGTTGCCGCTGTCTGCGCTGGTGTCTGTGCCGGTTTATCCGTGTGGTGTCGGAGCGGGGTGTCAGTGATGGTGCCGGGGGCCATGGCGCGGGTGGCGGTGCCGTGGCTGGGGCGGGTTTGTCTGTATCCGGTTGCCCGGTGGCGGTGGCGGGTGGCGGGGGGTGGCGGTGCCGGTGGCGGTTGCGGTGGCGGTGGCCGGTGGCCGGTGTCGGTGCAGGGGCGGTGCCTGGTGACGGTGTCAGTGCTGGTGCCGGGTGTGGTGGCGGGGGGGTGCGGTTTCGATGCCGGTTGCAGTCTTGGTTGTCTGCGGCCATGTCTGCGGCGGTGTCTGTGCATGGTGTTGGTAGTCGTGCGGCTGTGTCGGGGCGGTTGTTGGTGTCCAATGTCGGGGTCATGTCTGCGGCGGTCTGTACTGGGCGGTGCTGTTGGTGCGGTGTCGGTTGTCCGCTAGCTGGGACGGGCTTGCCTGGTGTCAGTGTCCTGCGGGCCGTGTCGTGGCGGGTGTCTGGCCGGTGTCGGTGGCCATGTCAGTAGCGTTGCCTGTGCGGTGTCGGTGGCAATGTCGGTTGGTAGCTGTGCCTGTGTGGTGTCTGTGGCCATGTTGGTTGCGGTGGCCTGTGCCGGTGTTCCCAGTTGTCTGGGGCTGGGTTGGGGCGTTGTTGGTGTTGGATGTTGGTGCCGGTGTCGGTGTCTGGCGGTTTGGTGCTGGTGTTGGTGTTGGTGCCGGTGTTGGTGGCCGGTGTTGGTGTTGGTGCTGGTGTTGGTGCCGGTGAGGGTGCTGGTGTTGGTGTTGGTGTTGGTGTCGGTGTTGGTGCTGGTGTTGGTGCCGGAGTTGGTGTTGGTGCTGGTGCTGGTGTTGGTGCCAGTGCCGGTGAGGGTGCCGGTGTTGGTGTTGGTGTCGGTGCCGGTGTTAGTGTCGGTGTCCGTGGCGTGGTTGTTGTTGCCGGGGTCGGTGCTGGTTGTCGGTGTTGGTGTCTGCGGAGGGTGTTGTTGGTGCCCGGGTTCAGCGGAGGTGTTGTTGGTGCCAGTGTCTGCGGAGGTGTTGTTAGTGCCCGCGTCGGCAGAGGGTGTTGTTGGTGGCGGTTGTGTTGGATGAGGTGTCTTCGGTGGTTGTTGATGCCGGTGTTGTTGGTGCCGGTGTCTCGGCGGGTGTTGGGGCCGTGTGTTGTCGGCGGCGGTTTGTCTTCGGCGGTGTTGGTGCGGTGTTGTCGGCCGGCGGTTGTCTCGGCGGTGTTGGTGCGGTTGTTGTCGGCGGGTTTGGTGCCGGTGTTGGGTGCGGTTGTCTTCGGCGGTGTTGGTGCCGGTGTTGGTTGACAGTGTTGGTGCCGGTGTTGGGGCCCCCCCCCCCCCCCGCTTGCCCGGTGAGGGGTGCGGTATGTGGTGCCGAGTGTTGTCGGCGGCGGTGTCTTAGCCGGTGTTGGTGCCGGTATGGTGCCGGTGTCTTCGGCTGGTGTGGTTTGCCGGTGTTTTCGGCGGCGGATGTCTCTGCTGGTTGTTGGTGCCGGTGTTGTCGGCGGCGGTGTCTCGGCGGTGTTGGTGGCCGGTGTTGTCGGCGGCGGTGGTCTTCGGCGGTGTTAGGGCCGGTGTTGTCGGCGGCGGTTGTGTCCTTCGGCGGTGTATGGTCCCGGTGTTGTCGGCGGCGGTGTCTTCGGCGGTGTTTGGTGCGGTGTTGTCGGCGGCGGTGTCTTGGCGGTGTTGGTGCGGTGTTGTCGGCGGCGATGTTTGTCGTGGCAGTGTCGGTGGTCATGTTAAAAAAGGGCCTGCAAGTAGGGAACACAATCCATCAGCACACCAATCGGAGACAGCCATGCCTTTCGGATGTATCACAGAGAGAACATGCAAATTCCACACACGCACCACACACGGAGGAGAAGCACGCGGTCACAGGGGGAAGAATGTTGCAAACTCCACACACACACGCGCACTCGAGGGACGACTCATTCCGCCTCAGCAAGGGGCCCCAGCAGATAATCGGATGAGTCACACACTGGCACTCCATTTTTTCCCCTCTCCCTCAGGAAATGGTATAGAAGTGTGAAAACGCACCGATTCAGGGACGTTTCTTCCCAGCAGTTATCAGCAACTGGACTATTCTAGACTCCAACCAGACAGCAGTGCTGAACTACTATTCTACTCAGTGTAGGCCTTTGGTTCTAACCTTGATAGACTTTACTGAATTATCTTGGCACTAACATTATTCCCTTGATCATGCATTGTTCAACTGTAAATGTAATCTTGTATTGGGCTTTCCACTGACTGGATAGCACGCAACAAAAAGCTTTTCTCTGTAACTCGGTAAACGTGAAATAAACTAAACTGACCCGGGCCTCTGGCGCTGTGAGGTGGCAGCTCTAATGTAATTGGTTTGAATAGTTGAATAGATGTTTAAAACTGGAATTCAAGGGATGGTCTAAAACAAAGTTTGTGAGAAAAGATGGAATGGGGAAAAAAGGTTATAGACTGTATTTTAATGGGAGAATAAGAATTCAGTGAAATCGGAGGTGGCAATGGGAGTTTGGGGAGTTCTGTGTGCGGATTCCTCAAGATAATCAGCAAGACAAATCGGTGATTAAAGAGGCAAACGCCAACAATAGTAGAATATATTTCAGGTGGGCTAGAATACAAAAACAGGGATGTTAATGTGCGGTCTATAGATGCTGGTAAGGCCACATTTTGGTGTATTGGTGAGCAATTTTGGGCACATTCTGAGGAAGGATGTTCTGGCTTTGGGGAGGGTCCAGAGGAAGGTTACAAGAATGATCGCAGGAATGGAGTGGTTATCTATGTTGAGCGTTTATGACTGAGTGGGCCTGTACTCGTGGTGTCATTGAAATGCACGAATAGTGAAAAGGTTTGGACAGTGTGGATGGTGGAGAGGATGTTTCCACTCATGGGAGGGTTCCAGCCTGGGGTAAACTTACACCCCCATAGGTTCAATTTTGATGACCCAGGGGGGCAAATGTATTGATTATGGATTTGTACATACTTTTTCTCATTGACTGTCTATTTTTGGTTCTGTGTTTTGCGGCATCTGTTCATCCATTAGTTGTTCATAAATAAGGAATTATATTGTATGGGATATTAAGGTTGCCAGCGTAAATGGATGAAAAAGGTGGCCACTCCTGGTCTGGACGAACCTCCGTATTAAAGGGCATTCCTTTAAGAAGGAGATGAGGGAAGTCCTTAGCCAGAGGTGGTTAATCTGTGGAATTCATTGTCAAGGCGCTGGGGAGGCCAAGTCATCGGATATTTTTAAGGATAGATTCTTGATTTGAACGAGTTTGTCAGGGGTTATGGGGGGAAGGCGGAGAATGGGTTGAGAGGGGAAGCTCGATCAGCCTTAATGAATGGTGGAGTAGATTGATGGGCTGAATGGCCTAATTCTGCTCCTGTAACTTATGAGCGAGGGGGTCAATGTTACCTGAGGTAGAGTTAACATATGTTGGACAAGTAAATGTGGCTTATGGTGATGTTCAAGGATACAGAGGGTATTGTCAACGTGGTGAATGATGCACTGTCATTTTCCATTAAGCTTTCTTTATGAGATTCGCATGGAAAAGGCCGGTCGACACACCACGTACGTCCGAACCAGCGATCACCCGTCTACACTAGGTTCTAACCCTACTCATGGGGGGGGAAATTTAGAATTATCTACAACTTGCACATCTTTGGAATGAGGGGGGGAAATCGGGAGCACACGAGACTACACCCACACAGTACGGGAGAATGTTACAAACTCTAGTCCCAACTGCCTGCTTTTGGCCATTTAATTCCCTCTCAACCTTTCTATTTTCCAGACTGTAAAAATGTATTTTAAATCCAAAGATAAGCAGAAAATGCTGGGTAACTCAGCGGGACGGGCAGCATCTCTGGACAGAGGAATGGAGTGCAATTTTTGTGTCGAGGGACCCCTATTCAAATTTGACAGGGAAGTGGGCAGCACAGAGCTAAAATGTTAGTCAGAGGACAGTGAGACTAGTGAGAGAATGGGAAAGGGGGAGGTGGAGGGGATGGAGAGAGAGGGGAAAGCAAGGGGCTACTTGAAGTTAGAAGATGTCAATGTCAAGCCACGGGTGTAAGCTGCCAGGCAAATTTGAGGTGATGTAACTATGTTCATTAAGTGATAGAGCAGCATTAGTTCATTTGGCCCAGCAAGTCCACTCCGCATTCAATCATGGTTGATTTATCTCTCCTCAATCCACGTTCTCTGCTTTTCCACATAAACCCTGACCGCCTTACTAATCAAAAATCCTATCTATCACTGTCAGGTCTGAAGAAGGGGTCACGTCCCGGAAACGGTCCCTAATCTGATGAAGACATTCTTGCCATAGAGAGGAGTACAGAGAAGGTTCACCAGGACTGAGTCCTGTGATGGCACGACTTCCATATGAAGTAAGACAGGAATAGGATGGGCTTGCACTCGCTGGAATTTAGAAGATTGAGGGGTGTCTTATAGAGACTTACAAAATTCTTAAGGGGTGGGGACAGGTAGATGCAGGAAGATAGTTCCCGATGTGGGGAAGTCCTGGACAAGGGGTCACAGTTACGGATTAGGGGGAGTCTTTTAGGACCCGAGATTGAGAAAATCGTTTTTTCACACAGAGGTGGTGAATCTGTGGGAATTCACTGCCAAGAGGTAATTGAGGCCGTTCGTTTGCCATATTTAAGAGGGAGTTGGATGTGGCCCTTGTGCTGAAGGGATCAGGGGGTATGGTGAGAGGCAGGTAACAGGATACTGAGTTGGATGATCAGCATTGATCATTATTGAATGGCAGTGCGGGCTCGAAGGGCCGAATGGCCTGCTCTGCACTAATTTCTATGTTTCTAGGTTTTATGTTGCCTATTCCTTCTCTCCATAAATGCCTGCCTCACCCACACTCAGTCTCCTCCAGCATTTTTGTTCTACCTTCAATTTTTCCAGCATCTGCAGTTTCTTTCTTAAAAAAAAAAACTTATCTACCCTCTGCCTTTGAAATATCATTGGACGACCTCCACGCCTTCTGTGGCCAAAGAATTAGACACCTCACCTCCCTCTGACTAGCAGCATTGTGAAACCAGTCTCAGAAAGTGGGTACCTTAACCACGCTAATGTCAGGCCTCTGGAATTATACCTGTATCCAACATTGTAATTATGACCTCTATGCAGTCAGCTGAGCCATTGATCATGCTAAACCACAACAGTATTTAATCTTCTTAAACAGATTCTCCTCCCCCCCCCGGCCACCCATCTGGAAGCTAATTTCAATTTGTTCGTCCTAACCTACTCCAATTTGCGCTGGGCCTCACTCTGACACTGGAGGAGGCCAAGGAGACAGAAAGGTCAATGTGGGAATGGGGAGGAGAAGATTAGGCTGAATTAAGTGTTGAACAACCGGTGAGAGCAGGTAGGTTCTCCCGTAAAGTCTCGGAGGGTAATCCAGAAAAGGCGCTGGAACCAAAAGGCTCTACTCACCATGGAGGGCAATGTCAAAGATCAATCGAAAAAACCAAGATAGACACAAAAGCCGAGTAACTCCTGCGGGACAGACAGCATCTCGGGGAGGAAAAGGGGCAGGTGACGTTTTCGGGTCTGAATAGTAAAATCTTTCCCATTTCACCTTCACCTATTAGGTCCTCTGGTTCTTGATTCCCAAACCCTGCGTAACTTATTACTTTCACTTTATCATTCCCCTCACGGTCTTGATACACCTCTCTAAGTCAGCCCCCACCCGCCTGCACACTAAGCCTGCTCAACCTCTCCCTATGGCTCAGGCCCTCAAGTCCTGGCAAACATCCATCGTAATTAGATTCCAAATAAAGCTGGAGTAACTCAGCGGGACAGGCAGACATCTCTGGAGAGAGGATGGGTGACGTTTCGGGTCGAGACCCTTCTACCAAATTAAATCTCGATACAACCCCCCCCCCCCCCCCCCCCCCCCCCCCCCCCCCCCCCCCCCCCAAATCAAAAGCACATGAATCGACAAGGCCGTAAAGTGTTAAATTTGGCATTTGGAAAGTGAAAGTGAAGGATATAATTAATACTGCTGCACAAAACCCTTTGTCGAGAATGTGGCGCAGTCATTTACTTACGAAAGATTGCAGCCAAAAATGCCTTGCACATTCTAAATGGCCACATAATGAAACAGAGCGTCAATTAATTAATTAGAACACAGGGACGTGCTGCGGAAGAGTAGGAATAATTGATTACTCATCGGTTGCCTGAGCTCTGTGTGATGTATGGAAATAGCTCAAAAATAGTAAGCCAGTGGTTTCACATGGATAGTTCGATAGATGCGGATGAATTTATAACTCGAAGAACCTGCTCAAAGAGAGATACACGCGTGCGGAGGATACAGGCTTCCAACTCAACTTTCCCACACCGACAACATGTCCCTGCTACACTAGTCCCAACCTGCCTGTATTTGGTCCTCTAAATCCCTCTAAACCTGCCCTATCCATCTCAAATGTGTTTTAAAATATTGTTCTAGTCCATACCTCCTCTTGGCAGATCGCTCCATCACCTTCTATCCTCTGCGTATAAAATATAGTGGCCCCCTCAGGTTCCTATTTAAATCTTTCCCCCCCACACATCTTAAGCCTATGTCCCTCTCGGTTCTCGATTTCCTCAACTCTGGGTAAAAGACTGTGCATTTCCAATCTGAATAGATCTTATACAATTCTATAAATCAGCCTCCATGCACTCCAAGGAACTGTAAAGTCCTAGCCTGCCCAACCTCTCCCTATTAGCTCAGGCCCTCGAGTCCTGGCAACATCTCGTAAATCTTCTCTGCACCTCTCCTCCAGATTGACACATCTATCCTCTAACAGGAATCGTTCATTATAGAAACATAGAAACATAGAAATAGGTGCAGGAGTAGGCCATTCGGCCTTCGAGCCTGCCTGTGTTTAGCCAATATAGCCAATGAAACTGGCCTCAACTACCTTCTGTGGCAGATAATTCCAGAGACTCACCACTCTCTGTGCTAAAATATGTTTTCCTCATCTCGGTCCTAAAGGTCCCAAGCCTCCTAGCATCCTCCTCACAGCTAACACTGCCCCCCAGCTTCATGTCATCCGCAAACTTGGAGATGTTGCATTCAATTCCTCATCCAGATCATTAATTTATATTGTATAATAGCTGGGGTCCCAGCACTGAGCCTTGCAGTACCCCACTTAGTCACTGCCTGCCATTCTGAAAAGGACCCGTTCACTCCTACTCTTTGCTTCCTGTCTGCCAGCCCAGTCTCTATCCATATCAATACTGAACCCCCCAATGTGCTTTTAAGTTTGCATACTAATCTCTTATGTGGGACCTTGGTCGGAAAGCCTTTGAAAGTCCAGATGTAACACATCCACTGGTTCTCCCTTATCCACTCTAATAGTTACATCCTCGAAAAATTTTTTATAAGATTCGTCAGACATGATTTTACCTTTCATAAATCCATGCTGACTTTGTCCAATGATTTCACCCATTTGCCAAATGCGCTTCTACCCATCTTTAATAAACTGACTCTAGCATTTTCCCCACTACCGATGTTAGACTAACTGGACTGTAATTCCCCGTTTTCTCTCTCCGTCCCTTTTTAATAAAGTGGGGTTAATTAGCTACCCTCCATTCTGAGGAACTACTCCTCAGAATCTAAAGAGTTTTGAATAAATTATCACTAATGGCATCCACTATTTCTGGGGCTACTCCTTTAAGTACTCTAGGATGCAGACTATGCTGGCCTTTGGATTTTATCGGCCTTTTAATCCAGTCAATTTACCTAACACCACTTCCCGGCTAACCTGGATTTCACTCAGTTCCTCCATCTCATTTGACCCTGGTCCCATGATTATTTCCGGCAGATTATTTATGTCTTCCTTAGTGAAGGACAGAACCAAAGTAGTTATACAATTGGTTGCCATGTCCTTGTTCCCCATGATCAATTCACCAGTTTCTGTGAAGCATAACGGATAGAATGGTTTCGGAATGGTTATGGGCCAAACACAGGCCAGGTGATACTAGTGTAGATGGGGACATTGTTGGTCGGTTTGAGTAAGTTGGGCCAAATGGCCTGCTTGCATGTTGTGTGACTCTAGGCAGGAGAGATAGTTATCCAGTGTCGACTGAACCCATGAGTGGCTCTTCATCCCAATTCCGGGAAAAAGTACCTCAAAACACTAACATCAAGCAGTGCGCATACACAAACAAACACAATGTACAGGTACAGACTTTCTGCGGCAACTGGTGGTCGGACAAAAATTACCAGAGTGCTCTTGAAATGCCCCGGAATTCTCCCCGAAAAATGTGGTACCCAGGCTGGGCTGATCTTAACCTCATCGGGGACTTCTGTGCCGATCGGCGGGATGAATTTGCCCCCTGCGGCCAGAGCCGGCAGTTTTCCGTTCCAATTGCCAACTTCCACGGCCAACTTTACGGGCCAATAATCTCAGCCCACCGGCGGCCTAGGTGGACCGTTCCAGTACCAATGAACTCCCTTGAGACCAGGACTCGTTTTGTCCGGCCAAACAAAAGGGATAATCCAGAAAGGCTCTCTCTGGAACCAAGTGTGCTGGAAAATCGTTTGTGGACCTGTTACATGGCAGCATCTTTGACTGGTTTCATCACCGGGCAGGTTCGGCAACTTGAAAGCCAGGTAAGAAAGGAGACTATAAAGGTGTGGTGGACCACTGCCCGGTCCATCATGGGTATTGACCTCCCCCCAGCATCATACGGTCCTGAGAAAAACAAGGCTGTCATTCCAAAAGGCTCTACTCACCATGGAGGGCCCATGTCAAAGATCAATGAAAAACTGAAGATAGACACAAAAGGCTGGAGGAACTCAGCATCCCTGGAGAAAAGGGGCAGGTGACGTTTCAAGGTTTGATTACACTGTCCGATTTATTTTTTACTGATTGTATGCCCTAGTTGTCATCTTCTTCTCCTGCCAACAGATGAAACCATTCTAGTCTGCAGAAGGGTCCCGACCCCGAAATGTCACCATTCTTCTATCCAGAGATGCTGTCTGTCCTACTGACGTTATTCCAGCATTTTGTGTCTATCTTTGGTTCAAACCAGATCTGCAGTTACTGCTCCTTCCCACACATCAATGAGGGACTGTGTTCTCTGTGTTACCCAGATGCAATGTTCTTTTTTCTACTCACAGCCTGAGATGCTGCACCAGACTTCGACCGCAGGCTGTGTGCGCTTGGAGCGCGCGATGCGGGAGCTTGGATTGCTCCAACGATGGAGCTCGGATTCGCCCCGACGCGGAGGGGGCTTCGACCGTCGGCTGCGGGAGCTCGATTGCCCCGACTGGAGGAGAAAAAAAATGAGGGAAGAAGGTTAGACTTTTATTGCCATCCATCACAGTGAGGAATCCACTGTGGTGGATGTTTTATGTTAACTTTTATGTAGTTGTGGTTCTCGTTACTTCTTTTGTACAGCGGATTGGTTAATTCGAATATCACTGTACCTTAATGGGTTTACAGGTGACCCCCCCATAAAAAGACCTTTGAAACTTTTGAAAAACAAAACTTTTCACTTTATCTCAGTTACAAGTGACAATAATATGCCTACACATAAAGTTCTCCAATACAGACTGGGAACAAACTAAACACCCACATTATGAGAAGATGCACTGATCCTGTGTAGATGGGAATTTGACATTGCATCTTATTCTGGTCTCTTTTCCAGGCCATTTTCCCCCATCTTGCTCTACATTTTAAGATATCACAAAATGCTGGAGTAGGTGACGTTACGGGTCAAGGCCCTTCTTCAGACTGAGAGTCAAGGGGTAAGGCAAACGGGAGATAGAGAAGGTGATATAAGAACTGCAGATGATGCTGGTTCAACACTGAAGATGGCCGAAACGTCACCCATTCCTTCTATTCAGAGATGCCGCCTGTGTCCCGCCTAAGTTACTCAGCTTTTTGAGTCTATCATTGGTGTAAATCAGCATCTGCTGTTTTTTCCACTATACATTTTGTCTGCTCTACATTTAGATGCAGATCCTCCCACTGCACGGTCTCCCTCTTCATGTGCGGCCCATCCTTCAATAGAAAGTTTGGGAGTCCAGCAGGTGGATTTGGCCGTTGCTATGGGGACTGGGGGCATATTCTACCAAGTGGGAATCAGTCCTTACCATCGGCATTTCCATTTGCAAAACCGTTCGGGTTACAAAGAGCTCCTGGGAAGAGAACCCAGTCGCATACCCGGGGATGAGCCAATTGACAATAGACAATAGACAATAGGTGCAAGGAGAAGCGCATTTTGGCCCTTCTTGCCTAGTGGGGGCACCGCATTCAATGTGATCATGGTGATCATCCCCAATCAGTACACCGTTCCTGCCTTCTCCCCATATCTCCTGGCTCCGCTATCTTTAAGAGCCCAATCTAGCTCTCTCTTAAAAATATCCAGAGCACCGGCCTCCACAGCGCTCTGAGGCAGAGAATTCCACAGGGAATTCTCATAGAACTCTGTGTGAAGGAGTGATTCCTCGTCTCCGTTCTACATGGCTTACTCCTTATTCTCAAACTGTGGCCCCTGGTTCTGGACTCCCCCAACATTGGGAACATGTTTCTGCCTCTAGCGTGTCCGAACCCCATATAATCTTATATGTTTCAATAGGATCCCCTCTCATCCTTCTAAACTCCAGAGTATACAGTCGTACCTCCCATCTTTTCTCCTCGTATTGCCTTTTTAGTTATCTTCTGTTGCTCCTTAAACATTACCCATATCCTCTTGTTTCCCGCTCATCTTTGTTATGTTATACTTCTTCTCTTTTACATTTAAATTGTCCCTGACATCCCTTGTCAGCCACATTCGCCCATTACTCCCCTTGGAATCTTTCTTCGTATTTGGAATGAAACTGATCCTGCACCTTCTGTATTATTCCCAGAAATACCTACCAATGTTGTTCCACTGTCATCCCTGCCAGGGGATCTTTCCAGTCCATGAGGGGGGAGCCAGCTCCTCCCTCATGGCTCCATAGTCCCCTTTATTCAACTGTAGCACTGACACCTCCGATTCACCCTTCCCCTCTCCAATTGTAAATTATACTTGACCATATTATGGTCATACCTCCTAAGGGCTCCTTAACCTCCAGTTCCTTTATCAAATCATTAAATAACTGATTAATTCATTATCAGATTCAATCATTCATCAGTTCATTAAATGACACTAAATCCAGAATTGCCTTCTCCCTGGTAGTCTCCAGTACAAGCTGCTCTAAGAATCCATCACGGAGGCACTCCACAAGCTCCATTTCTTGGGGTCCAGTACCAACCTGATTTTCCCAGTCTACCTGCATGTTGAAATCTCCCATAACAACTGTAGCATTACCTATACTACATGCCAATTTTAATTCCCGAATCAACTTGCACCCAATATTCACACTACTGTTTGGGGGGCCTTTAGATAAGTCCCATTAGGGTATTTTTTACCCTTACAATTCCTTAGTTCTATCCATACTTACTCCACATCTCCTGTTTCAATGTCACCCCTTGCAAGGGACTGAATTTCATTCCTCACCAACAGAGCTACCACACACCTCTGCCCACCTGTCTGTCTTTTCTATAGGAGGTATGCCCTTGAATATTCAGTTCCCATCCCCGGCCCTCTTGCAGCAATGTCTCATGTAATTCCCACAACAAGCCGTGCGCGTGAGTTTAGTTTTAGTTTTAGAGATGCAGAGTGGAAACTGCTCTTCAGCGTACAGTGTCTGCGAAAGGATATTTAAAATAAAAGGGCTGTTTAAAATTAACAAGCTGAACCTTTTTAAAAAAAATCGAATTTGAAGGAAAAGTGAAGAATTCTAATGAAAATGTTCCCAAGAGCTAGCATCATTCCGGGCAGCACATGGTAATTTTAATAACCAATCCGACAGAGATTTTTCTGTCTCCAATTCATGGTTCAAAGATGAAAAAAGTTGGGTTTACAAGTGAAGCTTTGAGTAAGTCGAACCCTATTTTAAAAGAATTTTAAATTAAAAGGAGTCTGCAGATGCTGTAAACGGGTTCATGTGGAAGAATAAGCAACGGTTTTTTTAAACAAGCCAATTTATTTCATTTGAAGTGAAAATGCAATTTGTCCAATTTAAACTAGTTTGCCTGACCCATGGTTATTTGCCCAGCCTCAAAGATTCACGTTTTCTCACCCCATCAACAAAAAAGGCATGATTAGTCCAAAAATGAATAGATTATTCTACAGAGGCATCGTTTAAGACTCGGCTGAATCCAACATTCCTAAAGCACTACCATAATTAACTTGTTTAAAAAAGAACTGCAGATGCTGGAAAAATCGAAGGTTGACAAAAATGTTGGATAAACTCAGAGGATGAGGCAGCATGCATCTAGACACTGCCTCACCCGCTGAGTTTCTCCAGCATTTTTGCTTACCATAATTAATTCACTCCCTTCACCCTGGAGGTGGGTATATGGAACAAGCTGCCAGAGGAGGTAGTGGAGGCTGGTACAATGGCATTTAGAAGATATTTGGACAGGACTATTTGGATTAATTGTCTGTTTCTCTAATATACACTGAACCTTTTTTTGCTGTTTAGTAAGGGTTTTACAGTGCAATATGTTTACACTACTGCTGTGCTGCTACGTAACCCGCTCCATGACGCACTGAGGAGCACCTTCAGCAACAGACAATTTCCACCAAGATGCAGCACAGAACGCCACAGGAGATCCTGTTTCCCCATGGCTATAAAACTGTACAACCCCACCCCTTTCTGTCTTGGGGAAGACTGACTAACCCCCTCCCCTTCCCCAATCTTTGCACATCCCCAATCCTTTCCACTCGTCACTTTAATTTCATGTTTCATGTTTAGTTTAGTTTAGTTTGGTTCAGAGATACAGCGCAGAAGAAGCAGGCCCTTCGGCCCACCGGGTCCGCCCCGACCAGCGATCCCCGCACGTTAACACTCTGGCGTGCATTTGCTGTCAGGCAGCAACACCACCGCTGCGCCACCATGACCGCCTTTATCTTGTGTTTTATAACTGTTGGCTGATCAATTTCCCTCCTTGGATAGATAAAGTTCTATCGTATCACAAGTCAGTATTTAATTGTTCATTTTGTGACATATGACAATTAAACACTCTTGACTCTTGACAGGTACATGGATAGGATAGGTATGGAGAGATATGGTGCATTGCAGGCAGGTGTGTCTACAGTAGATGGAGCATCTTGGTCAATGTGGGCAAGACAAAACGTGCAGGAACAGCAGATGCTGGTTTACAACAAATATAGGCACAAAATGCTGGAGAAACTCGTGCGGACAGGCAGATTACAATTCAGCGATATGAATATTGATTTCTCCAACCCTTAACCCTTAGAAGGGTCTCGACCTGAAACATTGCCTATCTCCTGCGCTCCTTAGATGCTGCTGCACCTGCTGAGTTTCTCCAGCCTTTTGTGTACCCCCGGCTTACTTTCATAGACTGATGAACAAGGACCCCCAGATGCCATTGTACTTTCCCTTTTCCCAACTTTATGCCATTTAGATAATAATCTGGCTTCCTGTTTTTGATACCAAAGTGGATAACCTCACATTTACCCACATTAAACTTCATCTGCCATGCATCTGCCCACTCCCCCAACCTGTCCAAGTCACCCTGCATTCTCATAGCATCCTCCTCACAGTTCACACTGCCACCCAGCTTTGTGTCATCTGCAAATTTGCTAATGTTACTTTGAAGCCTTTCATCCAAATCGTTGAAGTATATTGTAAATAGCTGCGGTTCCAACACCGAGCCTTGTGGTACCCCACTAGTCACTGCCTGCCATTCTGACCCATTAATCCCTACACTTTGTTTCCAGTCTGCCAACCAATTTTCTATCCATGTCAGCACTCTCCCCCAATACCATGTGCCCTAATTTTGTGCACTAATCTCCTGTTACTGCTATCCAAATGTGCCACTATTACATCTTTTATAATTGACTCCAGCATCTTCCCCCCACCGATGTCCACGCCAACCAGTACACCCGCACTATCCTACACACTGGGGACTTTTTACCGAAGCAAATTAACCTACAAACCTGTACGTCTTTGGAGTGTGGGAGGAAACAAGAGCACCCGGAGAAAACCCACGCAGGTCACGGGAAGAACGTACAAACTCTGTACAGACATCACCCGGGTATCTGGCGCTGTGAGGCAGCAACTCTACCGCTGAGCCACACTACCTTGTTGGGGAAAAATAGTTAAAAAGCAGCAGAATTTTTTTGACATTTACCAAATGAGAGTTGTCTATAGTCAAAGCGCGTGTAGTTTGTTCCTGGCACAAAAATATATCTGCTTTATCAGTTTCACACTTAACTCTATAATCCTAAAGACTCCACTGTTGGAATGCAATTCAATATTTGACAAATCTGAACACCTTAACAGACAGATATAAAGCACCCATAGGGATAGTCCCTCTTTGTAGTCCCTGAGAAATCAGTGGCAGTGCAGAGGGTTGTTCTGATGTTCTAAACCATGCCAATCCAGATAAGATTGAATGACGGAGAGGATTTGATGAGCCAAATGGAGAAGGAACAACTCATTGGCCACTAGGGCTGCCACATGATGGCAGCCTCGGACAAAAGTCTGTCTGTTTTTCCATATTTGTTTTAATTTTTAGTCTGTTTAAAAAGTATGTGTTGGCGTTTCCCAGTATTCTCATGTGGGGGGGAGGTGGGTAGAGTAAGGGGGAAACTGTTTCCCAGTCACTTAGTGGCGAGGATGTGACTATTCTCCGAGTCGTATCTTTGCCCTGTCCCCCCCCAACCCCTTGGGGCCTGTCAACTCCATTGGTGCAGCCTTTCCTGCTGGAGACCGGACCAGAGCTTCAGCAGCAGTGCAGTGCTGGATACATCGTGGAGCGGGCGATGCCTTACCCGGATCGTCGTTTGAAGCTCCGGGTGTTGGACCTGCTGCTTCAACATCGTGGAGCTGTGGATTTGTAGAGCTTCCAGCCGTGGGCGGCGCTGACTTCAACATCATGGAGTCCTGGGATCTGCGGCCGAAAGCCGCTAGTGTGAATCTCTGCCCAGCTCGGACTGTGGACTTTGGGAGCCGCGGTCTCTGGTAAAAAGTGGCAGATTCGGACGTCCAAGCTGCTGAGCATGTTGTTCCGTTCCAATGTTGGTTCCATCATCCCGGCGAGAGGGCCCTGAAACATCGGGACGTCATTGCGGCGAGTGAGGAGGCTCGTAAGGCCTCGACCACGGGTGAACATCAAAGAACATCAAAGAGGAGGATAACTGAACTGTGGTGCCTTCCCTCACAGTATGAAACTTTGAATCTGCTGTGTGGGGATGTTTATGTTAAAGACTGTCATGTTCTGTGTTCTTTCTTTATTCGTATGGCTGTATGGTGACCCCAAATTTCACTGTACCAATTGGTGCATGTGACAATAAATGTCTCTAGATTCTGGAATCTCTTGGATCATTGGGTTTGAAAGTTTGCAGGGGGATAACACACAACTCCCTTAGCATCAAGTGAATTGGTCGGCACGATGGCACAGTGGTAGAGTTGCTGCCTTACAGCGCCAGAGACCCGGGTACGATCCTGACTATGCGTGCTGTTTGGACGGAGTTTGTACGTTCTCCCTGTGACCCGCGTGGGTTTCCTTCGGGTGCTCTGGTTTCCTCCCACATTCCAGAGATGTGCCGGTTTGTAGGTTAATTGACTTCTGTTATTTGGCCTAGTGTGAGGAATATAGGAGTAGTGTACGGGTGATCATTGGTTGGCGTGGACTCAGTGGGCGGAAGGGCCTGTTTTCGCGCCATCTCTCTAAAACAAACTATTGCCGTTACCTCGTTGGTCTCAGTTTAACATTGCTTGTGAAAGTCAGCAAAGTGCAAGATTCTTTCTATAGCCCTCAGACCAGTGAGTCCATGGGCTCAAACGACGATCCGGGTAAGGCATCCCCCGCTCCACCATGTATCCAGCGCTGCGCTGCTGCTGAAGCTCTGGTCCGTCTCCGGCAGGAAAGTCTGCGTAAATCCAGTTGATAGGCTGCAAGGGGAGGGGGAAGAGGCGACTCAGAGAAAAGTCGCATCCTCGCCGGGAAGTGACTGGAAAACACTTTCCCCCTTACTCTACCCACCTCCCCTCACATAAAACCAGACAGTCAGAACCTTTTTTAGTTTAGTTTAGAGATACAGTACAGAACCAGAGCTCTGCGATGTCAACGCTGCAGGCCCGATACTCCGGAACTTCAAACAGCGATCCACATAGGCATCGCCCACTCTGCGGTGAATCCAGTGCAGCGTCCCCGCTGCCGAAGCACTGGTCCGGTCCCCGGTCACCGGTAGGAAAGGCCGCTCCCATCCAGTTGGTAGGCCGCAAGGGGGGGGGGGGTGGCGAGGACACAACTCAGAGAAATAGTCGCATCCTCGCCAGGAAGCGAGTGGGAAACAGTTCCCCCCTTACCCTACTCCCCCCCCACATAGAAAAATGAAAGAATCCCCAAAATAAACTGTTTAGACAAACTAAAATGAAAAAAAGATAGAAAAAAACAAACAGACTGTAGGCAGAGGCTGCCTTCAATGCGGCGCCCCTAGTGGCTAGTTTTTGGAGAGGCAGGGAATGGAGGGATAATGATTATGTGCAGGCAGATAAGAGTTGGCAGTGGTGTCACGTTTGGCACAGACATTGTGGGCCGAAGGGACTGTTCCTGTGTTGTACTGTTCTATATTCTATACCTCAGGTTATCAATCTTTAACTTTAACAAAGGGTTTAGTGGGGAAGGGAAGGAGATGAGTTAAGCCAAGCTGATTTAGACTTTAGAGATATAGCACGGAAACAGGCCCTTCGGCCACCGAGACCGTGCCGACCAGCGATCATCGGCGCACTAGGGACAATTTACAAATTTTCTGAAGCCAATTAACCAGGAAATCATGTAGGTCTGTGGAGTGTGGGGAGGAAACCGGAGCACCCGGAGAAAACCCACACTGTCACAGGGAGAAGGTACAAACTCCGTACAGGCAGCACCTGTAGTCATGATTGACCCGGGTCTCTGGCGCTGTAAGATAGCAACTCCACCGCGCCGCACAAATACTTGCACATCAGATTGGACAAGTTAGGAAGAAGAACATGTACAACATTGTAGATTCAATTGCGGAGTTTGATTACTTCAGGCAGCTGTTCTTGTAACAGATTGGTAAAAATAACTCCTCATGCCACCATTAACCTTGGCAAGGAGGACAGGAGGCACAGGTCAGTGAGGCCGAATGCTCCGATTTGCACAAACTAAATGGACCAGTCTCTGGGATCACCAAACCCACGATGTGTCTGGACCCGAAAACTCACCCACTCCTCACCCATGGTGTAAACCAACATCTGCAGTTCCTTCCAACACATTTTGAATGTGGTTTGAATGTTTACCTCATGCATTCCAAAAGATTTGAGGCAGACATTACTGCTTCATTTCAAGCAAAGAGCCCAGTTTTTACTTGGCACCTGACCAAAACGCAGAAGGTATTTTACTTGTCTAAATGTCTAAATGGGAGACAGTCTAAATGTCTCACCCAGCTAGCTTTTAAAATAAGCCTGCATTCTTCAACGTGGTTTAAGTGGAAAATTACAATTCTGAACTAGGATTAATCCTGTATTATTCACTAATGGCTGCATGCTACACTTGGGAGTTTTGTCTTCTGAAAAACATCTGTCACTTACACAGAAACTTTGAGTGTAACTACTTGAGGATTTTCACTGAACCTTGGCTCACTGCACAAGGCCCTTGTCTTGAGCATAACTCTTGGATCTAAGCAAGCACATCACACAATTTCCCCTGCAACCACAGGAGATGCAATACCTGTCCCTACACATCCTCTCTCAACTTTGTCCAAGGACCCCGACAGTCCTTTCAGGTGAGGCCGAGGTTCACTTGCACCTCCTCCAACCTCATCTACTGTTCCAGGTTTGGACTCCTTTATATCGGCGAGTCAAGAGCAGGCTCGGCGATTGTTCCGATGAACACCATGCTCAGTCCGCCAAACCCTACACAATCTCCTTGTTGCTAAATGCTTTAACTACCCCTCCCATTCCCACAATGACGTTTCTGTCGTGGGCCTCCTCCACTGTCAGAGTGCAGCCCAGCATAAATTGGAGGAACAGCATCTCATATTCTGCATGGGCAGCTTACACCCCAGCGGTATCACTATTGACTTCTCTAACTTCAAGTAACCCTTGCTTTCCCTCTCTCTCCATCCCTCCCCAACCCTAGTTCTCTGACTAGTTTCACTGTCCCCCTGATTAAATATTACTGATTGTATGCCTCGTTGTCACCTTCCTCTCGGCTGACAATGGACCATTCTACATTTCCTTATCACAAAGATTGTTCCCGATGTTGGGGAAGTCCATGTCACAGTTTAAGGATAAGGGGGAAATCTTTTAGGACCGAGATGAGAAAAACATTTTTCACACAGAGTGTGGTGCATCTGTGGAATTCTCTGCCACAGAAGGTAGTTGATGCCAGTTAATTGGCTATATTTAAGAGGGAGTTAGATGTGGCCCTTCTGGCTAAGGGGATCAGGGGCTATGGAGAGAAGGCAGGTACGGGATACTGAGTTGGATGATCAGCCATGATCAAATTGAATGGCGGTGCAGGCTCGAAGGGCTGAATGGCCTACTTCTGCACCTATTTTCTATGTTTCTATGTCTATGATCTGCTTTGATCTGTCCTTTTCACACATTTCCCCTACATATCTCTACACTCCCTCCGTCAGAAGAAGGGTCTCAACCCAAAACATCACCCATTCCTTCTCTCGAGAGATGCTGCCTACCCCCGCTGAGTTACTCCAGCATTGTGTAAACCAGCATCTGCAGTTCCTTCCTGCACTACTGGCAATGTCTGTGAACCACATTCCCTCATGATATTAATAAGCACATACCATTTGCAGAGGCAGCAGACCATGATCAGTTTAAGACACTAGATGGGAAAATAGGACTTAGTGTAACCTTTCTCCTACCCGTAAAGGACCTCAGCCAGTAAAGGACTTTGCTTACCTAGCGGAATGAGGGGGGATCCTCTTAGAAACTTACCGAAATGTGAAAGGCCTGGATAGAGTGGATGTGGAGAGGATGTTTCCACTAGTGAGAGAGACTAGGACCAGAGCACACTTTATTGCTTCTCGTTAGATCAGAAACTAAAATAAGAAACTCATAGTACATTGAGCAACATCAGGTATCAAGAATGAATTTTGCCCTATGTTGCCCCAGCTGCTCACTGGAACATTTCCAGCCTCCTCCCATCTCTGGTTTTAAGCCAGATATCTGTGCTATTTAGCTTGGGAGATACTCTAGTAATGGCATAGAACAGTGCAGCGCAGGAACAGGCCCTTCGGCCACAATGTCTGTGCTGAAGACGATACATAGAAACATAGAAACATAGAAATTAGGTGCAGGAGTAGGCCATTCAGCCCTTCGAGCCTGCACCGCCATTCAATATGATCATGGCTGATCATCCAACTCAGTATCCCGTACCTGCCTTCTCTCCATACCCTCTGATCCCCTTAGCCACAAGGGCCACATCCAACTCACTCTTAAATATAGCCAATGAACTGGCCTCAACTACCCTCTGTGGCAGAGAGTTCCAGAGACTCACCACTCTCTGTGTGAAGAAAGTCTTTCTCATCTCGGTCTTAAAGGATTTCCCCCTTATCCTTAAGCTGTGACCCCTTGTCCTGGACTTCCCCAACATCGGGAACAATCTTCCTGCATCTAGCCTGTCCAACCCCTTAAGAATTTTGTAAGTTTCTATAAGATCCCCTCTTAATCTCCTAAATTCCAGAGAGTATAAACCGAGTCTATCCAGTCTTTCTTCATTAGACAGTCCTGACATCCCAGGAATCAGTCTGTGTGAACCTTCTCTGCACTCCCTCTATGGCAATAATGTCCTTCCTCAGATTTGGAGACCAAAACTGCACGCAATACTCCAGGTGTGGTCTCACCAAGACCCTGTACAACTGAAGTAGAACCTCCCTGCTCCTGTACTCAAATCCTTTTGCTATGAAAGCTAACATACCATTCGCTTTTTTCACTGCCTGCTGCACCTGCATGCCTACTTTCAATGACTGGTGTACCATGACACCCAGGTCTCGCTGCATCTCCCCTTTTCCTAATCGGCCACCATTTAAATAATAGTCTGCTTTCCTGTTTTTGCCACCAAAGTGGATAACCTCACATTTATCCACATTATACTGCATCTGCCAAACATTTGCCCACTCACCCAGCCTATCCAAGTCACCTTGCAGTCTCCTAGCATCCTCCTCACAGCGAACACTGCCCCCCAGCTTAGTGTCATCCGCAAACTTGGAGATATTGCCTTCAATTCCCTCATCCAGATCATTAATATATATTGTAAATAGCTGGGGTCCCAGCACTGAGCCCTGCGGTACCCCACTAGTTACTGCCTGCCATTGTGAAAAGGACCCGTTTACTCCTACTCTTTGCTTCCTGTTTGCCAGCCAGTTCTCTATCCACATCAATACTGAACCCCTAATACCGTATGCTTTAAGTTTGTATACTAATCTCTTATGTGGGACCTTGTTGAAAGCCTTCTGGAAGTCCAGATATACCACATCCACTGGTTCTCCCTTATCCACGTTACTAGTTACATCCTCGAAAAATTCCACAAGATTTGTCAGACATGATTTACCTTTTGTAAATCCATGCTGACTTTGTCCAATGATTTCACCACTTTCCAAATGTGCTGCTATCCCATCTTTAATAACTGACTCTAGCAGTTTCCCCACTACCGATGTTAGACTAACTGGTCTGTAATTCCCCGTTTTCTCTCTCCCTCCCTTCTTAAAAAGAGGGGTTACATTTGCTACCCGCCAATCCTCAGGAACTACTCCAGAATCTAAAGAGTTTTGAAAGATTATCACTAATGCATCCACTATTTCCTGAGCTACTTCCTTAAGTACTCTGGGATGCAGCCTATCTGGCCCTGGGGATTTATCGGCCTTTAATCTATTCAATTTACCCAAACCACTTCCCGACTGACCTGGATTTCACTCAATTCCTCCTTTGACCCACAGTCCCCTGCTATTTCAGGCAGATTATTTATGTCTTCCTTAGTGAAGACGGAACCAAAGTAGTTATTCAATTGGTCCGCCATATCCTTGTTCCCCATGATCAACTCACCCGTTTCTGACTGCAAGGGACTACATTTGTTTTAACTAACCTCTTTCTCTTCACATATCTATAAAAACCTTTGCAGTCAGTTTTTATGTTCCTGCCAGTTTTCTTTCATAATCTATTTTTCCTTTCCTAATTAAGCCCTTTGTCTCCTCTGCTGGTCTCTGAATTTCTCCCAGTCCTCTGGTATGCTGCTTTTTCTGGCTACTTTGTACGCATCATCCTTTGCTTTGATACTATCCCTGATTTCCCTTGTTATCCACGGATGCATACCTTCCCCGATTTATTCTTTTGCCAAACTGGGATGAACAATTTTTGTAGTTCATCCATGCAGTCTTTAAATGTCTTCCATTGTATATCCACCGTCAACCCTTTTAGAATTAATTGCCAGTCAATCTTGGCCAATTCACGTCTCATACCCTCAAAGTTACCTTTCTTTAAGTTCAGAACCATTGTTTCTGAATTAACAATGTCACTCTCCATCCTAATGGAGAACTCAACCATATTATGGTCACTCTTGCCCAAGGGGGCACGTACAACAAGACGGCTAATTACCCCTTCCTCATTACTCAAAACCCAGTCTAAAATAGCCTGCTCTCTCGTTGGTTCCTCTACATGTTGATTTAGATAACTATCCCGCATACATTCCAAAAAAATCCTCTTCCTCAGCACCCCTGCCAATTTGATTAACCCAATCTATATGTAGATTGAAGTCACCCATTATAACTGTTTTGCCTTTGTCGCACGCATTTCTAATTTCCTGTTTGATACCATCCCCAACTTCTCTGCTACTGTTAGGTGGCCTGTACACAACACCCACCAGCGTTTTCTGCCCCTTAGTGTTTTGTAGCTCTACCCATACCGATTCCACATCCTCCAAGCTAATGTCCTTCCTTTCCATTGCTTTAATCTCCTCTCTAACCAGCAACGCTACTCCACCTCCTTTTCCTTTCCCTCCTGAATATTGAATATCCCTGGTATTGATACCATAGGGCCTGTCCCACTTACGCAACTTTTTCGGTGACTGCCAGCATCCGCCTTAGGTCATTGAAAATGTTCAACATGTTGAAAGTGTAGCAGCGACCAGAAAGATGTTATGACTCTTTGGGTGACTAGGAGACTACTCATGACCATACAGGCAACACCCTGGCGAGATGTTGCGGGGTGAAGCCCGTGTGGTCCCGAGTAGTCGCCCAAAGAGTTGTACTTTGTTCTGGTCGCCGCTGGATTTTCAACGTTGAACATTTTCGGCGACCTGTAACGACACATGACGGGTGCCAACAGTCGCCGAAAAAGTGGCGTAAGTGGGACAGGCCCTTAAGGTAAACCAATGGGTGCCAATGATCCATATCCATGAGTAAATCCAAAAGCCTCTTAAATACCATTATTCACTGGAAGGATGAGAGGGGATCTTACAAAACATATAACATTCTTAAAGGATTGGTCATACAGGCTAGATGAAGGAAAAATGTTCCCAATGTTAAACCAGAGGTCAAAGTTTAAGAATAAGGGGTAGGCCATTTAGAACGGAGATGAGGAAAAACTTTTTCAGCCAGAGAGTTGCGAAAGTAGAATTCTCTGCCACAGAAGGCAGTGGAGGCCAATTCACTGGATGTTTTCAAGAGAGAGTTAGATTTATCGCTTAAGGCTAATGGAATCAAGGGATATGGGGTAAAAGCAGGAACGGGATACTGAATTTAGATGATCAGCCGTGATCATATTGAATGGCTGTGCTGGCTCGAAGGGCATATTTGTATGAAAACTTGCCCCGCACATCTCCTTTTAACTTTGCCACTCTCACCTTAAAGCTCTGCCCTCTAGTCTTCAAAATTTCCACTCTGGGAGAAAGTTTCTGACCGTCCACCCTATCTATGCCTCTCAAATTTTACATTCTTCTATCAGGTCTCCCCTCATTCTCTGACGTTTCAGAGCAAAGAATAACAAGCAAACGCAGACTGGGCATTTG
This sequence comes from Okamejei kenojei, assembly GCA_035221665.1. Lineage (NCBI taxonomy): Eukaryota > Metazoa > Chordata > Chondrichthyes > Rajiformes > Rajidae > Okamejei > Okamejei kenojei. Next base: position 60,927 of record JAVHYY010000300.1, on the reverse strand, counting down.
GCTAATAGTCAAACCTAATAGTCAAATCCAAATTGGAGTCGCTCTTCTACAAAAGCATGGACTAGTAGAACAAAAGAATGGTTCGGTGCCAAATCTGAATGACTTTGTAAATTATATGGAACACAATATGTAGGACAGGTTGTCTTTTCAATAGTCATTAAGATGGCAGCCTGCAGCAGCAACATGTGCTTCTTCAAGGCCATAAAGAAGCCAAGATCTAACAAAATAGCTGACGCTCCAGAGATAAGTAATAAAGTTATTGGATGAGCTTGATAGGGACCCAGCTTTCCTGTATTGTGAAAGGCTACAGAATCTTTCATTCATGCCATATTCAAAATGGGTAGGAGAGTGTAACTGATAAGTAAAATATACTATATTCAAACTGGATTGGAGTGTTTTCCTGATCAGAAAAATGTATAATTGTGCTAACTGTCCTTTGTTCTGTGAGTGGGAGCCCAAGAAGCACTGAGCAACGTTTGTGCTGATTGTAGATGGCTACTCCCGTCTGAAACGAACTTTGACACAATGTCTCTCAAATTTCTATCAGGTCTCCCCTCATTCTCTGATGTTTCAGGGCGAAGAATAACAAGCAAATGCAGACTGGGCGATCATTTCGTGGAACACCTTCGCTCAGCCAACCCGATCTCCCGGTTGCTGGACACTTTAATTCTCCTTCCCATTCCCACACAGACCTTTCTGTCCTCAGTCTTCTCCATTGGCAGAGTGAGTGAAGCTAAATACAAATTGGAGGAATAGTATCTCATATTTTGCTTGTGCAGCTTACAGCCCAGTGGTACAAATCTTGATTTCTCTCACATCAGGTAGCCCCGGCATTCCCACTCTCTCTCTCTATCCCTCCCCCACCCAAGTCGCACCAGCTTCTCGTTTTCACCCTACAAACAGCTTACAATGGGCCCGTTTCCTTTATCATCATCACTTTTTTGCATATCTTTCATTCATTGTACTTTATCTCTCCACATCACCGTCTATATCTCTTGCTTCCCTTATCCCTAACCAGTCTGAAGAAGGGTCTCTACCTAAAACATCACCCATTCCTTCTCTCCAGAGATGCTGCCTGTCCCGCTGAGTTACTCCAGCTTTTTGTGTCTATCTTCGGTTTAAACCAGCATCTGTAGTTCCTTATTACACAACAAACAACCTGTTAGTCTGTTTTGGTTACGCTGGTACATAAGCTAATTAGAAACTCCTGTTCCATAATGAATCATTTTTTAAAGACTATTTACACACAGAAGAGAACTCCCGTGGCCTGGTGAAGGGAACAACCTTGAGGGGTACAAACCGCAGCGATTACCCCCTCGATATCAGAATGTTGTACCTAGTGTGTTACGTTCAGAAATTCTAATCATCGCACAGCAGGGATATGAAACCATAGTGGACATACACAATTTTAATCTCATATTTTAAACAGATGGGCTGAAAGGCCTGTTTCCTTGCTGTATAACTATGATTCCAATTCCCACATAGGGTTGCCAACTGTCCCGTATTAGCAGGGACATCCCGGATATGTGCTAAATTTGTTTGCCCCATACGGGACTGCCCTTGTCCCGTATTTGACTGTTACTACTCGGATCGAGGGGACTGTCGGGTCGGAGCGCCACGTCCGGCCCCGCCTCGCGCATCCCGACATAGTGCAGCCCCTGGAGTGCAGCAGCAGCAGCAGCGCCTCGCCCGTGGCCCCGTCGGTTGGCAGCCAGGCCAGCTGTCTGACCTTTGGACCTTCGCTTACCGCTGACACCACCCCTCCTTCTCTGGCCGATGGGGATGGGGTGCTGGACTTTGCGTGCAAAGTCACCCGGGCCAAAACTCCTCAGCTGGCCCGTTGGCTAGGCTTTGTGTGCAGTCCAGCACTTGGGCCAACTCATCATTCACCCAGCCACGGCCAAATCGGTCAACGAATTGCTGTCGGGAACTTGTCCCGTATTTTGACCTTTTGCCCCTTATTTGGGAGTGAGAAAGTTGGCAACCCTATTGCCACAGGTAATCGCACTGTCTCAGTCTCAAGTGGAAAGCTTCCTAACGTCGGACAAGTATCTGCAACTAGTGCTTCCCCATAAATGAGAGGAATAGATTGGGTAGAAGGACAGAGTCTCTTGCCCAGAGTAAGGAAATCGAGGATCACAAGGCATAGGTTTGAGGTGAAGGGGAAAAGATTTAACAGGAATCTGAGGGGTAAGCTTTTAACACAGAGGGTGATGGGTGTATGGAATAAGCTGCCAGATGAGTTAGTTGAGGCTGGGACCATCCCGACATTTAAGAAACTTTATGACAGGTACATGGATAGGACAGGTTGGGAGAGATATGGGCCAAATGCTGGCAGGTAGGCCTAATGTAGCTGGGACATATTGGCCGGCGTGGGCAAGTTAGACTGAAGGGCCTGTTTCCATGCTGTATAACGAAATGTAGAAAGCGATTTTGATTTGCAAGCCCACAAATTTCTCTGCACACTGCTGATATTTTTCTCAGTTCAGTTCAGTTTAGTTTATTGTCACGTGTACCAAGGTACAGTGAACATGTTTTTGTCACGTGCTATCCAGTCAACAGAAAGATAATACATCATTACAATTGAGCTATTTACAAGGTACAGATACAAGGCAATAATGTTTAGTGCAAGGTAAAGCAAGCAAAGTCCGACCAAGGATAGTCCGAGGGTCACCAATAAGGTAGATAGTAGTTCAGCACTGCTCTCTGGTTGTGCAGTTGAGCAATTCCTAGACCAAGAGATGCTGAAAGAATAGCACTGCATTATTTTGTGAATGATAGATTGACACTGGATGATGCTGGAGTAACTCACCTCTGGATAGAAGGAATGGGTGATGTTTCGGGTCGAGACCCATCTTCAGACTCTTTGTACATAGTGTACAAACTTGTGAACATCAGCAAGAGTTCTCCTTCAATAAATCACAGTGTACCTTTCAAAGCCCAACCCATGAGCTGTTCTTACCTGGTCTGTGCAAACTTCAGGGCAATGTCGGACAAATAACTGGCATATCTCATAGAAACATAGAAATTAGGTGCAGGAGCAGGCCATTCGGCCCTTCGAGCCTGCACCGCCATTCAATATGATCATGGCTGATCATCCGACTCAGTATCCCGTACCTGCCTTCTCTCCGTACCCCCTGATCCCTTCAGCCACAAGGGCCACATCCAACTCCCTCTTAAATATGGCCAACGAACGGCCTCAACTACCTTCTGTGGCAGAGAATTCCATAGATTCACCACTCTCTGTGTGAAAAATGATTTTCTCATTTTGGTCCTAAAAGACTTCCCCCTTATCCTTAAACTGTGACCCCTTGTCCTGGATTTCCCCAACATCGGGAACAATCTTCCTGCATCTAGCCTGTCCAACCCTTTAAGAATTTTGTAAGTCTCAATGAGATCACCCCTCAATCTTCTAAATTCTAGCAAGTACAAGCCAAGTCTATCCAGTCTTTGTTCATATGGAAGTCGTGCCATCCCAGGAATCAGTCTGGTGAACCTTCTCCGTACTCCCTCTGTGGCAAGAATGTCTTTCCTCAGATTAGGAGACCAAAACTGTACGCAATTCTCCAGGTGTGGCCTCACCAAGACCCTGTACAACTGCAGTAGAACCTCCCTGCTCTTGTACTCAAATCCTTTTGCTATGAATGCCAACATACTATTCGCTTTCTTCGAAGCCTGCTGCACCTGCATGCCTACTTTCTCATTCAGTTTGCACAAATTCAGCCTAGTAGATAAGAATTTTGTTTTACTAACATGATTACAGTTCCAATTAAGCAAACAAAAAAAAAATAATGCTTTGAATGGTCAAAACAAATGAAGGGTTACGTATCTGAAATGTTGATGCTTCTCCTTCCACAGATGCTGCCCAACCTGCTGAGACACTTTCCAGCATTTTGTTTCATGTTTTGCAGCATCTGCACATTCGGTTTTCCCAAGAGGCTCTCGCCTGCATTTTTTACCCTTGACATCTGCCAAACTTGACAATGAGTTGTGGAGGGATCTTCATAAGTATTGGAAGTTGGTGAGTGGAGGTGGGCGACTTGTGTAGGAAGGAACTGCAGATGCTGGTTTACACCGAGGTTAGGCACGATAAGCTGGAGTAACTAAGGGGGTCAGGCAGCATCTCTGGAGAAGAAGGGATAGGTGACATTTTGACCTTTCTTCAGGCTACTTGCTTTTTTCACACAAAGGGTATTTGAGACGGGGACTATCCCAACATTTAAGAAAAAGTTAGACAGGTACATGGATAGATCAGGTTTAGAGGGATATGGGCCAAACGCAGGCAGGTGGGACGGATGTAGATGAGGCATGTTGGTTGGTGTGGGCAAGTTGGGCTGAAGGGCCTGTTCCCATACTGTACAACTCTATGATATAGCAAATGTGCATACATATTATATAACCTCACAACAATACCTTAATATGGGCCAGAGAACAACATGGGCATTTTACTGTTAGTAAGATGGATGGACAACAGTAGAGCAATGGGAATAAACCGAGCTTCCCACCAAAACACACAGCTACCCAATGTCTTCAGCATCTGGGGAAGGGTCCCGACCCGAAACGTCACCTATTCCTTCTCTCCAGAGATGCTGCCAGTCCCACTGAGTTACTCCAGCATTGTGTCTACCTAATGTCACACTTACATCAAAAATACACCATTAAGGAATGTATGTTTCAATCCTGCTAAAGTTGGGGGTCTTCAACCTAGTGTGGGATGCATTACAAATCTAGAGCCTGGTAGCTCGTACACAAACAAAGATACCATAACTGAAAAGAGGGCAGGATCACAATTGCAATCAAACACCGTGTTGCATATTAAAAACTTGCTAAATTAGCAATAAGTGCATCTTGGAACTTTTATCAAAGCGTTTAGGGTGGCACAATGGTGCAGCTGGTAAAGTAGCTATCTCACAAAGCCAGAGATCGTGGTTTGATCCTGGCCTCTGCCGCTGTTTGTGTGGAGTTTGCAGGTTCTCTCCGTGACCGCGCAAGTTTAGTCCAGGTGCTCCAGTTTCCTTCTGCATTCTAAAGATAACCATATAACCATATAACAATTACAGCACGGAAACAGGCCATCTCGGCCCTTCTAGTCCGTGCCGAACACTTATTCTCCTCTAGTCCCATTTACCTGCACTCAGACCATAACCCTCCATTCCTTTCCCGCGCATATACCTATCCAATTTATTTTTAAATGATAAAATCAAACCTGCCTCCACCACTTCCACTGGAAGCTCATTCCACACAGCTACCACTCTCTAAGTAAAGAAGTTCCCCCTCATGTTACCCCTAAACTTCTGTCCGTTAATTCTTAATTCTCAAATCTCTCGTTTGAAACTTCCCTACTCTCAATGGAAAAAGCTTATCCACGTCAACTGTCTATCCCTCTCATCATTTTAAAGACCTCTATCTAGTCCCCCCTTAACGTTTGGGGAAGGGTCCCGAGTGTAAAGTGGATAGGTATATGGACGTGAAGGGAATGGAGGGGTATGGTCTGAGTGCAGGTAGATGGGACTAGGGGAAAACAAATGGTCGGCACGGACTGGAAGGGCCGAGAGGGCCTATTTCCGTGCTAAAAATAAATAAATAAACTATATAAAAAAAACCTTCTGCGCTCCAAAGAATAAAGACCCAACTAGTTCAACCTTTCTCTCTAACTTAGTTGCTGAAACCCAGGCAACATTCCAGTAAATCTCTTCTGTGCTCTCTCTATTTTGTTGACATCTTTCCTATAATTTGGCGACCAAAATTGTACACCATACTCCAGAATTGGTCTCACCAATGCCTTGTACAATTTTAACGTTACATCCCTACTTCTATACTCAATGCTCTGATTTATAAAGGCCAGCACACCAAAAGTTTTCTTTACCACCCTATCTACATGAGATTCCACCTTCAGGGAACTATGTTCATCCCAGTTTGGCAAAAGAATAAATCAGGGAATGTATAGCGCATCCGTGGATAACAAGGGAAATCAGGGATAGTATCAAAACAAAAGATGAAGTATACAAATTAGCCAGAAAATGCAGCCTACCAGAGGGCTGGGAGAAATTCAAAGTCCAGCAGAAGAGGACAAAGGGCTTAATTAGGAAAGGGATAATAGATTATGATAGAAAACTGGCAGGGAACATAAAAACGGACTTCAAAGGTTTTTATAGATATGTGAAGAGAAAAAGATTAGTTAAAACAAATGTAGGTCCCTTGCAGTCAGAAACAGGTGAATTGATCATGGGGAACAAGGTCATGGCAGACCAATTGAATAAATACTTTGGTTCTGTCTTCACTAAGGAGGATATAAATAATCTGCTGGAAATAGCAGGGAACCGGGGGTCAAATGAGATAGAGGAACTGAGTGAAATCCAGGTTAGCCAGGAAGTGGTGTTAGGTAAATTGAATGGAGTAAAGGCCGATAAATCCCCAGGGCCAGATAGGCTGCTTAAGGAAGTAGCCCCAGAAATAGTGGATGCATTAGTGATACTTTTCAAAACTCTTTAGATTCTGGAGTAGTTCCTGAGGATTGGAGGGTAGCCCCACTTTTAAAAAGGAAGGGAGAGAGAAAATAGTAAGATTAAATGAGAACTTACCAGTTCGAAGTTTGATCGCTATTTTATGAGTAACGATGAGAGATTACGTGAAGAAGCCCCGACTGGCGCTTGATCGGCATACTTCAAAGCAGCGGCATGAAAAACACAGAATATAATAGATTTAGAACTACCAGATGATAGATTTATTTTATGAGGGTCGGGAGTGGAGGGCACGTAATCCCTCATCGTTACTCCTCATAAAATAACGATCAAACTTCAAACTGGTAAGTTCTCGTTTAATCTTACTATTTTACCTCCGAGTCACATGAGTGACTACGTGAAGATTTTGTAGCTCTGTGTTTTTTATGTCGTGGACTCATTCCATACGACTCTCTGGCTCAATCAACACAGTAATGAGCAAATAATTGCCTCAGTTTATGTGATTTTTTTTTCATTATAAAAGAATGAAAGTAATGCCCTTTCTATTGAAAGGCAAATTTATCACCAAAATATCAATTGATAATATAATTTGATAGTATAAACAAAGCAACAATTACAGAGAACCCAACACTCAGTGTCCAAACCTGACACCATGACTGGTTCCTTGTAACTTTAATATTTATTTTACATCCTCCTGCGGTCTTGAATCTTTGCTCGAGTGGCCCATCCTGTGCCATTCCTGTGAATGTATCTACCTCCTTAATGGAGTGATTTTCCACATCTCAATGTCTAGTTCCACTGAGTTTTAAACATGTTTTAACCATCTAGAATATAATTATCTAGAACCATCAGTTTTTACTGATACTTAATGTGGTTTTTGTGTGTAATAAGTAGTGCTGTCTCACCACCACAGAGACTCTTACCTACTTTAACATATTGAGTCAATGTTGACCCACACACAATTTGTGGCCGACAGGATATACTTAAATTTTACCTTGGTTCCAGCTGTTCTTGGTCTGCTTTGTTTGGTAAATTCATAAACATATAAGATAACGTAATCTGTAGCCACATGCAATTATATAACGTAACATTTTCAATGTTTGCACTCTTATGCTGATACTAAAGTCATGAGCATTATTACTTTCTGTAAATGAAGACTTTACAAGCTCTTAAGTGTGCAACATCTTTTAATGATAGCACTGGGTATTACATACACCTTCAAGCACAGGCTACATTCTTCTACTGCCAAGCACAGGCTACATTCTTCTACTGCCGTGCCCAGGAAGGGGAAGGCGTTATGATTGATGTTAACTGGGCGGGGTTAGTGGGAGTGAGGTAACTATATTATTGGTTGCATATAAACCATCTACATCCTTCCCCTTAGAAATCAAAAAACAGGTTGTTGTCACGACAACAGAATTAAACAGCAGAATTAAACAAAATCGCCGTAGCGAACAGGCGGCTTACTGATCCTGCCCGAGCGCGTACGGATGTCTCCCCCTCCCCCCGAAAGAGCAGAAGAAGCAGGAGGACGCAAGGCAGCCGGGGAACCAGGGAAGGGCATTGGGGCGGGAGAAACAGGAGAGGGAGAACCGCGACCGGCAACAGGGGACCCGCGCAGAGGGGAATCAGGCGCCCGCGACGGGGACCGAGGCATGCAGGGAACACCAGCCGGGGCGGCAGCCGGCTGCTGGTAGGAGAGTGGCGGGGCAAAGGCCCCGGGGGCTGCGGCTGTGGCTCATTAACCGCAAGCAGGTGTTGTCGGCTTCTTCGGTAGATGGAGCCCTCACAGTCGACCAGATACGAACGAGGTGAGTCAGCCACCCCAACCACGGTGGCCAGACGGTAGTGACCACTGGCGGTCTGCAATCGAACAACCTGTCCGGGCAACAGAGGATCGAGTGGTCTGCACGACCGATCGTGGGAACGCCGCTGGCTGTCATGTTTCTCTTGAATTCGCCTCTGCACGGAGGCGGGCTCCAGCACCCGAGGTTTCAGCTGGCGCTGGGCAATCGGTACGGTGGATCTGGTAGTTCTGGACATCAGACGCTGAGCAGGTGACCCCATGGCCGGATCCCTGGAAACATTCCTGAGGTTCAGGAGATCCAAATACAAATCAGAATTGGATCGTCGCGCCTGTTCCATCAGAAGCTTGGCGCTGCGGACGGCCCGTTCTGCAAGGCCGTTGCTCTGTGGGTACTCTGGGCTGCTGGTGAAATGCACGAAGTTCCACTTGTCGGCAAAGCTTTTGAATTCTCGGCTTGTAAACTGCCTGCCGTTGTCAGTCTGCAGCCTGACCGGGGTCCCAAAAGTGGAGAAGTGTTTCCGCAGCTTGCGGATCACCATCTCCGACGTGAGGGATGTCAGCAAATCCACTTCGAACCAGTTGGAGTACGAGTCAACCAGGACAAGGTAGTGGTTACCACGCCACTCGAATATGCCGGCAGCCAGCGAGGACCAGGCCAAAGCAGGGGCGGGCTGTTGCAGCAGGGGCTGTCGCTGCTGGTGTGGCGCAAGACTGTTGCACGTGGAGCAAGCAGAAACTCGGTCTCGGATATATTTGGCCATTCCAGGCCAATAGAACTGGCACTGAGCGTGGGCGAGTGTTGCATCGACCCCAGGGTGTCCGCTGTGGGCTGCACAAAAGTAAAAGTCAAACAGGGAGGACGGGACCACAACTTTATGTCCCTTGACGATAACGCCATCCTGGAGCACCAGTTCGTCGCGGACCAGGAAGAAAGGCTGTGTTTCAGAAGGCGCGGCGGAGCGCTTTGTTGGCCACCCTGCTTTAATCACAGAGGCAAGCTGCTGCAAAACCGGATCGGCAGCGGTGTGCTCGGCCAAAACCTGTAGCTGCTTGGTGGGAATAAAGTTAACGCCCAGTACGAGCAAGTCCTCTGTTTCGTAGGGGTGGCGAGCGCAGGAGGTACGCGGGGCGCGTGACAGGGTGTCCGCAATGTGCATCTCGGTGCCCTTCTTGTAGATTATGTCAAAGTCGAAACGCTGGAGCTGCAGCATCATACGCTGCAGCCTGGCAGGGGCAGCGTGAATCGGCTTGTTCAGGATTGTCACCAGTGGCTGGTGGTCGGTTTCGACCGTAAATCTGCTGCCGAACAGGAAGTCTCTGAACTTGGAGCAGGCGAACACCACCGCGAGCAGCTCTTTCTCGATCTGAGCGTACCGCTGCTCGGTGTCCGTCATGGTGCGGGAGGCATAGGAGACAGGATGCAGCGATCCATCGACAGACTGAAGGCAGGCCGCACCCAGGCCGAACTTGGAAGCGTCACAGGTGACGGTGATGGGGCGACCCACGTCGAAGAACCGCAACGTCGGAGTGCTAATCAGTTTCGACTTGAGGCGGTCAAAGGCCTGCTGGTGATATGGGAGCCAGGCCCAGGCGATATCCTTTTTTGTCAGCTGCCGCAGGGGAGCACTCAGCTCACTGAGGTTTGGTACAAACTTGCCAAGGTAGTTCACCATGCCCAAGAATCGTTGCAGACCTGGCACGTCGGTGGGGGCTGCCATTTCGGAGATGGCAGCTGCTTTCAAGGGGTCAGGCTTTAGTCCGTTAGGAGTGAAAACATGTCCAACATACGTGACCTCTGAGACACGAAACCGGCACTTCTTGGGATTCAGCTTCAGGTGCGACTGTCGCGCGCGATCCAGGACGCGATATACAAAAGTTACAGGTTTTACCAAAGGCGGGACACGTCGACAGTCTATGGTGCATGTAGTTACAGTTCGGGCACCTTTTTCGGGGCACATCGCCAGGTCCAGGGCGGGCACGCGGCAGAAAAACATTGTTTCCCACCCGAGGCTGTGGGCTCCTAAACCCAGCCAGGTTGACAGATTTATTGCCCGAGTCCCGGTGGTCCTCTTGCAAAACAACGACCTCAGACAATCTGCAGGCATGCATAGCTTTTTCCAACGTTAGATCCGGATCCCTCAAAAGCTCACAACGCAGCTTCTGGTCACGCATGCCAGTTACTAAAATGTCTCTAGTGAGCTGGTCTGTCATGTCACCAAAACGGCACCGCTGGGCGAGATGACGCAAATCAGCAATAAAACATTCAACATGTTCATCCGGCAACTGTCTCCTTGTAAAGAACTGTGCCCTCTCTAGAATGCGGTTCGAGGGCAGGTCACAAATCTCCCTGAACTTACGTAGCAGGCAAGCGGGGTCGTCAGCAGACTCTGCAGGAGTAATCACCTCGTCATCGACGCCCAGGACTGCTGGAGCGTAGGTGAAAGTTCTGGCTCTCTTCATGGCATCAGGTCCGACAAGGTTGAGTAGGAGGGAAGCTTTAAGGGAGTCAGGATCAGCACGGTGTGCGACGTTGACAAAGTGTGTGAAATCAAATTCAAACGTGGCCCAGCGCTCAGAGATGTCGGCATCGAAGACAAGCTGCTCGGGCTTTCTGCAAGAGGACGCCATGGCCAGAGAGATCAAAAGCACAAAAAACACAAATAAATAAAAAAAGAAATAAAAACCGATGAACAGGAGACGCAAGTATCTTCCACTTCTGACACCATGTAAATGAAGACTTTACAAGCTCTTAAGTGTGCAACATCTTTTAATGATAGCACTGGGTATTACATACACCTTCAAGCACAGGCTACATTCTTCTACTGCCGTGCCCAGGAAGGGGAAGGCGTTATGATTGATGTTAACTGGGCGGGGTTAGTGGGAGTGAGGTAACTATATTATTGGTTGCATATAAACCATCTACACTTTCAATGTTAATTTTTTGAATAATTGATAGAATTGGAGTCCATTGCCTAAGGCAAGTCAGGACTATGCTGATCTCCCAACTTCTGTATTTCAACTTTGGACAGATTTTATATATATATAAAATATTGGACAGATTGTATATATATATATATATATATATATATATATATATATATATATATATTATATATCCCTTTTCCATATCGGGATATTACGAATGAGCCCGATAAATTCTAAGTCAGCAATTTGTCCTAAATAGGACGATAAACACTATGAGCCCGATTATTGGCTCTATCACTTAGATACTGAGAAAAAATGCAATCCACAAGGAACTCCCATATATCTAATATGATAAAATAACTGTTACTGTCTGCAAAAGACTTACACTTTGTTTTAAACAAAATATTGTTTTTTAAACTATTTCTCCAAATTGCAGGTATAACATTCCTTTTGTACATAATTGTTATATTGTTATATTAGTTAAAACATTCATAGACCTCTTTGACTGTCAAACTGTTATAATGGTCTGGTCAAACCTGCAGATAACCAAATTCATATCTTCATGCCCTGGATGAATTTGTACAACGATAAATTACTGCAACTATGAGTCATCATAACTGATTCAAACATCTCTTCTCAACATTAATGAGAACCATGAAGGTCCGGTTTGGGCCACCAAAGCGCCCCTAGCAGCGTCCTGCTACATTTTCATCAGACACTGCCCTATCAGACAAAAATGAAGAACATAAAAGAACATCTTTCCTCATGTAATTTAGCGAAATGCATCCACTGCTCCTGCTCTCGGTTTTCCCACGAGAACATTTAAGAGATCGGTGATTTAATCTGGATACAACCAGATTAATGGTAAGTAATCCATATTACTGACAATATTTTCCCCTGATTTGTTGTCTGCGACAACATTGTCTCTTCCTTTGAGATAAACAGCTGAACTGAAACAATTTTAGAGTACACCACATCTGGTTATCCAGATAATCACTTGATAATGATCTTACTTGACTCATGTGATTGATATATGCCACAGCCGTGGTATTGTTCACCTGATATGACATGCACACTTTCATAATAGGATAATAGGCATTTAATCCATAAAAAGCTCCTGATACTCCAATAATTAATACAAATGTTTGGAGAAAATAATTCTTAGGACAATCCATTTGCAATTCCCTGGTGTTATTTGTCTGTAGTTCCCTAAACAAGGGACATATCAAATATTAATTTGATTAAGAATAGATATTATACTTATCTTAACCCAAATAATCACAGAAGCTATCCATCATCCGATAATACTTGCTTCAGCTTGTAACAGCTGCTAAGCTTATATATTTAAAGCAGCTTGTGGAACCTTTTCTATCCACCACTTTAATTCAGATAACGTATCCTTTGGTATTTGCACAGGCATGTCAAAAGGCCTGCATACTTTTATAATGCTTGTGCTTTCCGTTTTTTGGAGCTTTTTTACTCTTTAAGCTCCTTCTCGGATGGAGGGAAAAGTTTGTCAACAAAGCATTTGTATCTCGGAAAGCATTTTTCCCCCTCATATGGTGCTGAATTACCTAAACCCAGAATAGTAATTTGAGGAATGTTTATGAATGCTTAAAACATAGTTTTTATTGGATAGGTCAGAACCCTTGCCTCTCAATAGACTTGTAATTGCTGCACTAATTTGCAGCGGACTCCTGATCAACCTTCCAATTTAAAATGTGATCAAGATAAACCATGACCATGTCCTCATTAGTGCAAGTGCTGATCTTCTTATCAGTACAATTGTTGTTCCAGTAATTATTGAACAGCCTAGAACTGAGTTTAATCCTTTAGACAATATCTTAACTTGCACAGCTGACCCATTCGAATTAATTTCAAGCACCTGTAATATGATAATAAATTGGTACTAAATACCAATCCTTCGAGTCTTATAGTAATGATTAACAATTTGTTAATAACAACTGTTTTCCAATGTTGAAGATGTCCATTTTAATAAAATGTTTTTACGCTGTAAAAGTGTATTTAAAATGATGTTTTGTATGGCTTTACCACCACATCTTCTTTTCCCTGGGGAAATTTATGATACAAATTTACGTACCTCTTCTTTATTGGAGGTATTTTGGGTGCAAACCTAAAATCAATTTTTAGGTTTTCCTATACACGTGAACCAATTCCTTCTACAATTTTTTTGTAGTCCTTTGTTATGCCATATCATTGATCATAACACACCTGTAATCTCCCACAAATTGGAGATTTCATCAACTTCTTCTGTAACAAGTTTTTGCATCTCTTCAAATGTACATGAAGCCTTCTCTTCCCAATCATATGGGTTCACATAAGGCTGTGTTGGATAAATATTTTATTTATCATACTCCTGCCTTTGTTTTGATCCATTATCAAATCTTTACATTGGTTCATAATTTTGCCAAAGCTTAATGACCAATAGTCTTTCATTTGTAATCAATGTCTTTGATTTATCCTGAGGCAGGTTTACTCCATAATAATCAGGAATTTAACATTTAAAATGTTTTGGTTATTGGACAATGTTTCATTTGTTTTACATAAATAGTGATGTCACGCACCAGCTTGAAATACTTTGAAAACATATTTCCTTATGTCTCCATATAATTGAGACATGGGTACCATAAACGGATTCACCGTTGATACCTTAATAAAACATAAAGGTTTTATCAATAATTCTGCTGTTTCAACCATAACATCTTTGGTGAGAGACCAAATAATTTTGGTTTCCATGGTTACTTTCCATGGCCTCACTCCTTCATTCAGGTATTGTACCTAGTACACCTGTATATATATATTTGTGCTGTGGTGGGTACTTTATGACCAGCCACCACTATCAATGCACCTTTAGGGTCAGTTTTTTCATATTCTTTTACTGCCCTGGTTACTCCTGAGTTTTTCCTCAAGGAGACAACCTCCAAAACAATCCAAGGTAGATATTCCCACATTGATAAATTCCACCATATATATTAATATATGGAAACCCTTCAGGGTCTGTTTTTGGGAATATTCTGGGTCTTTTAAACCCTTTGGTTGATTTATTTATTTATTTATTTATTTATTTTGGAGTCTTTCTCCGTTAATTTTAAGCCATAAAGCTTTTTTTTTTTAAATTTCCTCCCTACTGGATGTTTTTCCATCTGGAGTTTTTCTTTTTCTTTTTAACTTTTAAACTCCATTTTTTCCATCATAGCCAAAAGTTTGTGGAGCGACTAAAGTCTCCCTAACGGTAATTTTAATGGCCACCAGTATCATAACCGGCTCCGCACTTAATCTCCCGTCCCGATCGCTGAGTATTCCTCTGGGACACTTTTTTAAACTCTGTTTTTTCCACCTGGAGTATTTTATTTTCATTTAACATTTAACTTTATTTTTTGCTTTCAAATTGTTTTTAACTCCTGGTGGCTCTATACACCAGCCACGGAGTTTGGATATGCCCTGTAAGTATTTCAACTGCACTTACCTGCGGGCCCGTACCTACCGCTGTCGAGGAGCTGCCTCTGCAGCTCATGCTCTGCCGTCAGCGTCGACGTAATGTCGATCAAGCGCCAGGTGGGGCTTCTTCACGTAGTCACTCACGTGACTCCGAAGTAAAACAGGAAATTACAGACCAGTTAGTCTAACATCGGTAGTGGGGAAAATGCTAGAGTCAGTTATTAAAGATGGGATAGCAGCACATTTGGAAAGTGGTGAAATCATTGGAAAAAGCCAGCATGGATTTATGAAAGGTAAATCATGTCTGACGAATCTTGTAGAATCTTTCGAGGATGTAACTAGTAGAGTGGATAAGGGTGAAGTAGTGGATGTGTTATATCTGGACTTTTAGGGGCTTTCGACAAGGTCCCACATAAGAGATTAGTATGCAAACTTAAAGCACATGGAATTGGGGGTTCAGTATTGATGTGGATAGAGAACTGGCTGGCAGACAGGAAGCAAAGAGTAGTAGTAAATGGGTCCTTTTCAGAATGGCAGGCAGTGACCAGTGGGGGGACCCCAGCTATTTACAACATATATTAATGATCTGGATGAGGAAATTAAATGCAACATCTCCAAGTTTGTGGATGACACGAAGCTGGGGGGGGGGGGGGGGGGGGGGGGGGGGGGGGGGGGGGGCAGTGTTAGCTGAAAGGAGGATGCTAATAGGCTGCAAGGTGACCAAGATAAGTTGGGTGAGTGGGCAAATGCGTGGCAGATGCAGTATAATGTAGATAAATGTGAGGTTATCCACTTTGGTGACAAAAACAGGAAGGTAGATTATATTTCTGAATGGTGGCCGATTAGGAAAAGGGGATATGCAACAAGACCTGGGTGTCATGGTACACCAGTCATTGAAAGTAGGCATGCAGGTGCAGCAGGCAGTGACGAAAACAAATGGCATGTTAGCATTCATAGCAAAAGGATTCGAGTTTAAGAGCAGGGAGGTTCTACTACAATTGTACAGGGTCTTGGTGAGACCACACCTGGAGTATTGCATACAGTTTTGGTCTCCTTATCTGAGGAAAGACATTCTTGCCATCAGGCACGTGCCGTGAGTAATCAGCCAGGGTAGGCAGTGGCTTTTAAAAATCTTGAAAACCGCGCATGCGCAGATTATTCGCTCCCCGGTGAGCTGAGTCGGCTTTTTTTTCATCTTGAAACTGCGCATGCGCACATTGTTCCCTCCCCGGTAAACTGCCGGTCGGCATTTTTTTAAACTTGAAAACCGCGCAT
>JAVHYY010000300.1:0-40000 GCA_035221665.1 Okamejei kenojei | reverse complement strand
ATTGCCCGAGTCGAAGACGAGGGCAATATGGATCTAGTGAGGGCAATATATGTCGTATCTCCCGAAAGAGGACAGTCAATATTGTTATTATTACCCATTATCAGACATCTAGAGGAAAATCTGAACATCTCATATGATATGAATGTATCTATACATTTTGCAATATGCATTGCAACATTGTAAATAAGGGTACTAAAACCATTCCAACATTGTAAATAAGGGTACTAAAAGAATGTAACATTTATGTTTCATTTATGTAATTTATGTAATTCATTTATGTGACAATGTGAAGGTCGAACTTTTAAATCGCGAACCTCTTCTCGCAACCGGCTGCCATTTTGTTTGTTTTGAGAATAAATTTTAAATTTCGCACGCAGCGTCACGTTGCCGTCACGCAGCGTCACGTTGCCGTCACGCAGCGTCACGTTGCCAAGTTCCCGGATGTGAGACCAGGGGAATATAAGACTATATTCCCCGCTGTTTAAACAGGTAAAGTCCATAGGCGTTCGCTAGAAAGGGGAATATAAGAAAATATTCCCCTGTTAGCGCTGCTGGCAGTAAAAAGGAAGGGAATACAATTTCGTAAAAGCATACCTCAGATGGATGATATGGGTAATAATACACAATATTAACCAAACTTCTATAATATTCATTATATTTTCATAATAATAAGAGTGTTTGTATTATTATTGACTTTATATTTCTAAATTAATTATATAGTTGAAACTACACAATTTTTATGTAATTAAAAATACAAGACATCAATAATATTTTCATACAATAATGATATCTATATTCGCATTAATATTTAAACATTTAATATAATGTGTTTCTATACTTTTTTTCTAATTAAGGATAGAAAAAATAAAGAATAGAAAATAGAAAAGAGAGTGTTGAAAGTTTGATGGAGATTGAAATATTATTCATTAATCCGTCCTTGGAGATATATTCATGATTTATTATATATATTTCTTCATCCATTCAGATATTCAGGTCTCAGTCAAGTCTTCGCGCCGAACCGTTATGACCCTGTAAATATTTAATATATGGAGACCAAATCTCTCTGAAGAGATCTAACCTATCCATAAGGACAAGCCTCAATCTCTCCAAATGAAGTGTCTCCGACATTTCTGTATTCCACATTTTAATTGTTGGGGATGCAGGGCCTTTCCAAAATTTTAGTATTAATTTTTTCCCAATTATTAGACAATAGTCGATAAAAATTCTTTGGTTCATTGTGATTAGTTGGTCCGTTTCAAGTATTCCAAGTATTATTAACTTTGGATCAGAAATCATAGTAATATTAATAACATTCGAAATTATCTTAAATATTTCGTTCCAATATTCTACAATCTTTATACAATTAGTGAATGAATGTGACAAATTTGCTTCTGAGATTTGACATTTAACACATATAGGCGATAATTTTGGAAATATATTATGTAATTTAGATTTGGAATAATGTAGTCTATGTAGAATTTTAAACTGTATAAGAACATGTTTAGCATTTAACGAACAATGATGTATGTGTTGTAAGCTTTCGTCCCATATTTCTGAGCTTATTATTTGACCTAATTCATTTTCCCAAATCTGTCTATGTGTTTCCGTTGATGGGACATCACTTTCCAATAAAATATTATATATATATGATATCATTTTTTCTGTATTTGGATGTTTATTCAAGCATTCATCTAAAATTTCAGTCTTTCTATTTCTAAGTTCTTGTGTATTTGCAGAGATATAGTTTCTGATTTGTAAATATCTAAAATATTCATTGTTATGTAGTCCATAAGTTTGTTGTAAACTCTTGAAATGAAAGAAAAGAGCTTTCCTTATAAAGATCCCCTATGTTTAAAATTCCTTTATTTTTCCATTGTAAAAAAGCCTTATCCATCGTTGAAGGTTTAAACGTAAAATTATTGGCAATGGTAAAGACCTAACGGTATAGATTTTAATTTTAATGTTTTCTTTATTTGTTTTCCAAATGCGGATTCCATTTTCTATTATCGGGTTTTCACTATAAATTTTCTTAGTTACGTTAGTATTAGCAAATATTATAGAACTAATTTCAAATGGAGAACAATCTTCTTTTTCCATTTTTAACCAGTTTGGTTTGTTATCTATTTCTTCTAGCCAAAAATTCATATTTTTGATATTAACTGCCCAGTAATAAAACATAAAATTTGGTAATGCTAATCCCCCATTTATTTTAGCTTTACATAAGTGTTTTTTATTTATTCTGTGGTTCTTATAATCCCAAATAAAGTTAGTAACTAGGGAGTCTAATTTTTAAAAAAAAATTTTAGGGAGATATATCGGGATTAATTGAAATAAATATAATAATTGTGGGAGAAAAATCATTTTTATCGCGTTGATTTTACCTAACATTGAAATAGGTAAACTTTTCCAGTATAAAAATATTCTTATTTAATTTGTTCAGTAATAACGGGAAGTTAGATTTAAATAAAGAATCAAATCTTTTTTGTAACGAAAATGCCAAGATATTTAATATTTTCATTTGTTATCTTGAAAGGAAATTGTTGTAATATCTGTAAATTATTCATCGTTATTGGCATAAGTTCACTTTTATTTCCAATTGATACTGTATCCTGAGATTAATCCAAATTCCGTTATTAGTTTTAACAAATTTCGGATACTTATTTCCGGTTCAGTGATATAAAGTAATACATCGTCCGCATATAAGGAGATTTTATTCTTAATATCTTTAGTATCATATCCATGTATTTCCGGATGTAATCTCACCCTTTGGGCGAGAGGTTCTATTGCTAGCGCGAACAATAAAGGTGATAGAGGACAGCCTTGTCTACAACCTCGAGATAAACTAAATTTAGTAGATAACATACGGTTTGTTGTTATTCTAGCTGTTGGGTTTGCATATAACAATTTAATCCAAGTAGTAAACTTCTTACCGAGCTTGAAAGCTTCCATCACCGAAAATAAATAAGGCCATTCCACTTGGTCAAAAGCTTTTTCTGCATCCAGCGAGATAACTACTAAATCTTTTTTATCACTTCTTTTCGAATATATAATATTAAATAACCGTCTTAGATTATATGAGGAATATCTTTTAGATATAAATCCTGTTTGATCGGGATGAATTAATTCATTGACAACTGTACTTAATCTTTGTGCTAATATTTTTGTTAGAATCTTTTGATCCGTATTTAATAGAGCTATTGCTCTATATGATCCTGGTTTCATCCAAGTCTTTATTTATTTTAGGTATAAGTTGTTATAATAGACTCGTTCAGCGTATCTGGTAATTTCTGTTGTGTATATATCTGTTCATATAATGATTTCAAATATGGGACCATATGATCGTGAAAAATTTTATAAAATTCCGAACCTATACCATCCGGTCCCGGTGTTTTACCATTTTTTAATGATCTAATAGATTCTTGGATTTCTTTTATTGAAATATCAGCATTTAATAGTTCTTTATTTTGTAAATCCAAACCTTTTAAGTTACATATTTTTAAAAAGGCATCTATTTCTGTTTTATTTACTGTCGCTTTAGCAGTATATAGATTTTTATAATATTGCATAAATCTTTCATTAATATCTTTAGGTTGTATTAATAAATCACCATTTTGTAATTTAACCCTATGTATAATTTTTTCAGCTTCAATTTTCCTTAATTGTCGAGCTAATAATTTTTGGGGTTTGTCTCCAAATTCAAACTGTAAATTGTTTAGTATGTTGATAAAATTTTAAAACTTGATCAGTATATATTTTATTTAATTTATATTCAATGCTACAATTTTATTATGTATTATTATATCTGGTTTTTGTTGCATTCTGTATATCTAATTGTTTAATCTCCCTTTCCAAGTCCTGTTGTTCCTTCCGAATCTTTTTATTATGGAATGCTTGTGAAGAAATCATAATTCCTCGAAGATATGCTTTAAATGTTTCCCATAATAAAGAGCGAGATATTTCTGGTTGATCATTTATTTCAAAAAAAATCTTAATTTGAGTTTATAATATATTCCTGAGTGGTTTTTATTTTTTAAAATTTGTGGATTAAGTTTCCATTGTCCACAATTTTCTGTTTTACCATTTATTTTAATTTTAAATGTTAATGGTGCATGATCTGAGATTATAATATTATGATATTTGGGTTCGTAAGTAAGTGAGATAAGCTTTGCATCTACCAGAAAATAATCTATTCTTGAGTAAGTTTTATGTACTGGTGAGTAAAAGAGTATTCTCGACCAGTAGGGTTTTCTATTCTCCAAACATCTTTAATATTAGTCGTTTGAATATATGCATTTAATAAATCTTCTAGAATGTGATTTAGTTTTTCTTTGTTTTGAAGATCTGTCTAGGTAAGGGTCTAATGTACAATTAAAATCTCCTCCAATTATCAAATTATAATGTGTTAATTCCGGAATATTGTTAAGTACTTTCTTAAAAAACAAAGGGCTATCAAAATTTGGTCCATATATATTAACAAAAATCATTTTTTCTGTGTTTATTTCTCCTATCACAATAATGTATCTACCATCGTTATCAGATATAGTTGATGTATGCTTAAATAAAGTACCTTTACGAAATAATATTGCTACACCTCTTGATTTATGCGTAAAAGAAGAATGATATATTTTGTCTATCCATTTAGCTTTCAACTGTTTTCAGCGTCTTTTTTTAAGTGGGTTTCTTGAATATAAATTACATCAGCTTAAATTTGCCTTTAAATGTGTCAATATTTTTCCTCTCTTTATTGGTTCATTAATACCTTTAACGTTCCAACTGCAAAATGTTAATCCCTCATTCCCCGTATTTCTTTTTAAGTCTTGCATTTTAAGTTTGTGGGAATCTGCAATAGAGTCTAAGGGTCAGCGCAGTAGACCTAACCTTACACCCGAACACCGAATAGATGAATTTTAAATCTCTTTTATATACCTCACGAATATATCTCCATTGGTCCAATGTGTAACTCCATTCAAACTGAAAAATACAATAGATATAAAAGGATAGTAAAGAATAGTTAAAGAAATTAATAGTTTGTGTAAAGAAGGAAAAAACTACAAATAAAGTATTTGTAGTTTGTGTTAGCCATATTAACTTGGCTATCCATCTAAAGACTTCCGGCATTGTTGTTATTAACTTGGCCAGCTCCTAGATTTGAGGAATTATTATTCCATCAATATATTTTAACTGGGGTATAATGAAAAAAGTGGTGGTAATCGTCATATAAGGGTATCTATATCTAAAATTAACTTAGAAATCTAAGCAGTATTAAACATAAAGAATATAATTTAAAGTACAAAATAAAAATTATTATTAGAAAAAAAGGATCTCCAAATGAGATCCATAGCTGAATTTAACTCCATTCATTAACGAGACATTAGTTATTAATTATTAGTGATATTAATTAGCAAAAGTGAGCAATCTTGATTAATAATAATCATAGTGATAATAAAACCGCGTTGTGATTTTAGTATGTGTGTTATTTTGTTTATATTAGTTATATGTTAAGACTAATTGTCAGTATCCAGAAAACGTCTTCCAATCCAGTTTTTTCCTCTTCATTCCGTACGGCATTGTCCATTACTTCTAGTCCCATATTATCATATGAAATCTCACAAATGTTGAGTGTCCGTATTGGGTCTCTAAAAGTAGAAAAAGTCAGTATGTTTGCTTGTAGATACTTTTCAAGACTCGAACTGCTTTGCGAAATCCAAGGCTGCTGATACTGTTGAGACTCCATGTTGGGTCTCTAAAAATAGTAAAAGTCAGTATGTTTGCTTGTAGATACTTTTCAAGGCTTGAACTGCTTTGCGAAATCCAAGGCTGCTTCTGGAATATTAAAGAAATGCTCCACTGTGTTAAAAGTAACTCTTAGAATGGCTGGGTAATTCAAACCGTATCTCAGATTTTCTACACCCCTCATTAGGCTTTTGGCTTCATTAAAAGCCTTCCGTTTTCTAGCAACCTCTGGAGGGTAATCTCGATAGATACTGATCCTTTGTCCTTCAAATGTCAAATTCTTATTTCTCGCAGCTTTCCGCATAATCTCCTCCAGAACAAAATCATATTGTAGCTTTATGATCATTTGTCTTGGGGGGCATTTATACTGGTCTGACGTCTGCTGACTCTATGTGCACGAGCTAATAAAGGCATTTCATCCAGAGATAAAACATTTTGGAGTAGTTTAGCAGTGAATTCTCGAAGATCTTCGTGTTTCTCGCGACCTTCAGGAATCCCTGCGATCCTCAGGTTCTGTCTTCTCTGATAGCCTTCTAGCTGAGTACATTTCTCTGTTGTTTTAGTCAGCAAAGTCATTAGACGTTCATGCTCATAGACTCAGTACTTGCCTCCGCTATCTGTTCAAGGTTCTTCATGCCAGCTGCCTGTTGTTCCAGCACATTCTCAATAGGATTAATCTTATTTTGAAAGTCTTTTTTAACCTTTTCAAGTTTTTTCTCCATCTTACTTTCCATATCATTAAGCATTTCCATAAGTTCTTTCTTCAAATCTTCCAATACTTTCTTGACCTTTTTTTCAATTTTTAACATTGTTTCTTTTTGAAATTCATTCAGTTGATTTTTCATCTGATCCATCTGATTGTTTATTTGACATATCTCTTCCTTTATTTCTTCCTTTATACCTTTCATTTCTTCCTTTAATTCTAGCTTTAAAACAGCCATCTGTTGAGATATAAAAGTTTTCAAATCCTCACCTTCCGCTTTTGTGCCTGTTTTCTTGGAAACATCTTCCATGGAGCTGGTCCTACTCGAATCCGAGGCTTCACCTCGGCCTTCTGCCGCTTTCTGTCGGGTTGAACGAGTTTTACTCTTGTCGGTAGGGCTCCGTTGCGTCGACATAGTTAGTCGCGCGGCTGATTACGTCACTCGGCACAGTCGGTATAGAAACGGGAGGCAGTGTGTAGCAGACAGCCGGTAAGTCTTTTAAAACCCCGTTTTTTTCCGATTTTTTACGGAGCTGGCTGGCGCTATCCTCTAGGGCTCCATAGCGCCACCGGAAGTCACTTGTTCCCTTTATCACCGATACTTTTTTGCATATCTTTCACTCATTGTTCCTTATCTCTCCACATCACCGTCTATATCTCACGTTTCCCTGATCCCTGACCAGTCTGAAGAAGGGTCTCGACCCGAAACGTCGCCTATCTCCTTCGCTCCTTAGATTTTAGAGACCTCAATCAAGTCCCCCCTTAACCTTCTGCGCTCCAAAGAATGAAGACCTAACTTGTTCAACCTTTGTCTGTAACATAGTTGCTGGAACCCTGGCAACATTCTAGTAAATCACCTCTGTACTCTCTTTATTTTGTTGACATCCTTCCTATAATTAAGCGACCAAAATTGTACACCATACTCCAGAATTGGTCTTACCAATGCCTTGTACAATTTTAACATTACTTCCCTACTATATTCAATGCTCTGATTTATAAAAGCCAGCACACCAAAGGCTTTCTTTACCACCCTATCTACATGCGATTCCACCTTCAGGGAACTATGCACAGTTATTCCTAGATCCCTCTGTTCCACAGCATTCCTCAATTCCCTACCATTTACCATGTACTTCCTATTTTGATTTGTCCTGCCAAGATGTAGCACTTCACACTTATTAGCATTAAACTCTATCTGCCATCTTTCAGCCCACTTTTCCAAATGGCCCAAATCTCTCTGTAGACTTTGAGAATCTACTTCATTATCCACAACACCACCTATCTTAGTATCATCTGCATACTTACTTATCCAATTTTCCACCCCATCATCCAGATCATTGATGTACATGACAAACAACAGTGGACCCAACACAGATCCCTGAGGCACCCCACTGGTCACCGGCTTCCAACCTGACAAACAGCCATCCACCATTACTCTCTGACATCTCCCATTCAGCCACTGTTGAATCCATCTTGCTACTCCGCCATTAACACCCAAAGATTGAACCTTCTTAACCAACCTTCCGTGGGGAACCTTGTCAAAGGCCTTACTGAAATCCATATAGACAACATCCACTGCTTTACCCTCATCAATTTCCCTAGTTACCGCTTCAAAAAATTCAAGAAGGTTTGTCAAACATGACCTTCCAGGCACAAATCCATGTTGACTGTTCCTGATCAGATCCAGATGCTTATATATATTATCTCTAAGTATCCTTTCCATTAAATGTTATTATTATTAATGATTGTGTTATTAATTTGGTGTTCTGGCTATTTAGCTGCTGTAGTATCAACTTCAACACAAGTCGTGACACAGTGGCACAGCAGTAGAGTTGCTGGGGGAAGTGGATTACGGATGTCATGGGGAGAACGTACAAACTCCACACAGACAGCACCCGTAGTCAGGATCGAACCCGGGACTCTTGCACTCTAAGGCAGCAACTCTACCGCTGTGCCACCAAGCTGCCCATTTAAAGGTCTGTAAAACACCACTTATCTGTCTTCATCACCAGCTCTGGCAGTGCTTTCCAGGCACCCACAAACTTCTGTCTAAAAAAAACTAGCTCTGAACATCTTTAAATAATGCCCTTCTCTCCTTAAATCGACGTCCTGTGGTCTTTGACATTTCCACACTCAGTAAAGGTGGCTAAAATATTTTGATTCAAAAGGTGACAGTGATTTCCTGCTATTGCGATAGATATCAGATTGTACATTTACACACTTCCAGCTTAAGGAAGCTTATAGATTTAGAATATAGAGCATGCCGAACAGTGCAGGAGAAGAACAGACCCTTCGGCCCACAATGTCCATGCTAAACACGATAGCAAGACCTATATAATTAAAAGTCTCATCTTGACCACTTCCGTCTGCGCTGTATATTGATTTTAGAAAAAAACGCTACCATATATTGCTATGATTTTTGGCCATCATACTCATAGTCCTCCTTCGCTGATCAGGCCCCAAGGATATTTCCCATCGATGAAAAATAAAAGAGTTATGAGTGTTTAAAAAACCTTGAGATGCTCTCGCCTGTCAATCCCCACGATTAAGGTAACGCCCCTTCTGGGGGAGGGACGATAAAACCCCGGATGCCTGGACATGACTCAGTCACTCAGCAAGAGGGAGATGCCACGACTCCCATTCTAAGCTGTGAATCAACTGAACTGTGAGTCTGCAATGTACTTGCAATAAATTATTTGTTAGCCCTTAATGAAAATGAAATGTGTTGTTTGGCCTTGAATTGTGCTTGAAACTGCAATGGCACTGGAAGTGAAATGAAAATGCAATCAGCTGTTTTGCTTGGCCTGACCTGTCCTTGAAACTGCAATGGCAGTGGAAACAAAATGAAAATGCAATCAGCTGTTTGGCTTGGCCTGCCCTGTCCTTGAAACTGCAATAGCAGTGGAAGTGAAATGAAAATGCAATCAGCTGTTTTGGCTTGGCCACAGACACTCTGGAGCCATTATCCTTGTGGTCTTTGCAGCTTTTGCATAAGATGTCAAGCAGGCTTTACAAAAGCAGAAATCCTCGATTTTGTCAGGCATCCAAAATGCCCACTATTACCATGTGTAGGATGGGAAACTGGGATAACTTAGGATTCGTGGACGGGTGATTTTTGGTCTGTGCTGACCATGAGCTGAAGGGTCTGCTTCCACACTGTATCTTTAAACTAAATTAAATCTCTCACTCATTTAAACTGGAGCGAAAATGAGTCCAAATCACTAAATCTTTCCTCAAAAGACAGCTCTGTCATTCCATGAGACCAGAGCTGAAGATAGAAAAGTAAGTACAGTGAAGCAACACAATATGTTGCGACATGTAGATTCCACCTGGAGCTTCAGAAAGCACATATAATGAGCTCGTGGACCACACACGGCCTACAGCAGCAACTGCTACACTTGGCCAGGCCAACCCTGAAACGCCACCAGGACAACAGAGCTTCATGGTCAGGTCAAGATCCCTGCACTTACAACAACTGGGACTTGAAAATGGGGCCAAACTGGCGACTCTATGTACTGTCTCAGTGTGCTACTGCTATACACTTGTACTCCATCTGAGATGCACATCTAACATGTACCTAAGTGCTTATGTACGGGGATACGTACTGAACTGTATACAAAAATGAAATTCACTGTACTCGGTACATGGGATAAATTAAGTGCCACCCCATACCATGCCAGTTTAACTTTCTTTGCTTCTGAGAAGTGGAAGGGAGGGAGTAGGGGAGAAAGCTGAGCGGAGGTAGGGGCATAACTGAGGACTGCGCCAGAAACCCAAAAATGTTTGGCAGTGGCCTTTCAACTCCTCTGATGAATCACTGGCTTCCCGAACGAGAAACTCCAGTAATCCAGAGGTCGATTTCAACCCCTGAATTTAAAAAGGTCACCGCAAAGTCTAATTGGTTCTGAAGCTGGGAGCAAAACACAAAGTGACTGAATGAAAGATATACATTCCAAACCTATGCCTTATACTACAACACAACTGGCTGGAGGAATCAGATGAACTGAGGGAAAAACAATTATTACATAACAAGATTAAAATAACTGCAGAGATTAAGAGCAGTGACAAAACCATTATTTGTGAACTTTTATGGCTTTCTCTCACCTTTCTCCACATGTTAACCTTTTACTTTCCTATCTGTATTTTCTTCAACAAATTAATTATGGATTTCTCTCACAAATACATGTTAAGTTTCTTTTTTTTTTAATTTTCTTTTATTTTCTTCAACAAATTAATATATATATTTGATATATTCCTTACCAGTCAAATGTTGTTGTACGCAATAATGCTGTTCTTTAAATATGGCTGGGGATTGATGCTACTTCCAAACGCATATTTTAAATGGCCGTCACGTAAACGGCATGATCCTCTCCTGGATATCACTGCTGTTAGGATGTCCTTCAGGTGATTCTGGGGGAGGTAGGACAAGTTTTTGCAATTAAAACAGAAAATGCTAGAAAACAGTAGTGACTCTGCAAAGGGAAGTTAAAGTGGAGGATTTTGCACATTCACTTCTAACCATTCTAGTCCTTTAATAGAAACATAGAAACATAGAAAATAGGTGCAGGAGGAGGCCATTCGGCCCTTCGAGCCAGCACCGCCATTCATTGTGATCATGGCTGAATGTCCCCAATCAATAAACCGTGCCTGCCTTCAAATAATTTCAGGAAATGGTCCAGTGATTTTGTTTTCTCAAATCCCTTTGAGGGCAGCTGGTGGAGTGAATGTGAAAGTGGGACGGCAAATGTGAACGGGTGATCAATGGTCGGTGTGAACTCGGTAGGCGGAGGGCCAGTTTCCATGTTGTACCTTTATTAAATGAATATGTCATTGAGTTTTCTTCACATTATGTACTTTGTATTCTGTTGTGTTATTTGGGCTAGTAATACGTTGTGTTCGTTGGGCTTGTCCTGTAATCTTCCCAAAGCCATATTTACTTTAATTTAGTTTATCATCATTTGTACCGAGGTACGGTGAAACGCTTTTTTGTTGCCTACGATCCAGTCAGTGAAAATACTATACATGATTACAATCAACTTTACATCGGCAACTAAAGATACAGAACTGAAACTTGTAGGCTGCTAGTGTTCTCTCTGAGCTATGAATCTCTGTCCCCTACTTGCATGGAAACAAGCTACGTATCTGAAAGGACAGGACCCAGAGTGGCAGCATGCATTGTGGGCAGGTCTTAACAACCCCACTCACAAATCAGATAAAATAAAACTCTGATTTAGACTTGAGATACAGTGCGGAAACAGGTCCTTCAGCCCACTGAGTTAGCGCCGGCCAGCGTTTAACTCCTTACACTAGCACTATCCTACACACTAGGGACAATTTACAATTTTTACCGAAGCCAATTAACCTACAAACCTGTATGCCTTTGGAATGTGGGAGGAAACCAGAGCACCCGGAGAAAACCCACACTGTCACAGGGAGAACATACAAACTTCTACAGACGGCATCCGTAGTCAGGATTGAACCCAGGTCTTTGATGCTATAAGACAGCAGCTCTACTGCTGTGCTGCCCTAATATCTGATAACTAGCAAGACAGCGCTCGAGCTTTTCTTGTTATCAAGGACATGGAAAGACTTTGATTTCTCTGACATTTAGAAGCATTCAAAGATAAATTGTACAAAACATTTTAAAATATATACTAATTCCTTGATGTATGAAAGCTCACTACAAATTCTCACTGAAATGCCTTTGGCTCTTTGGGTTACAAGTGTTCAATATGCCAGGTTATCTTTCTTTATATCAAATGGCATGTTTAAAATACGCTGTACCAAAATGGTAACAAGCATTTCACTATAGATCACAGCACACTTGGCATTCTCCCACTCCATTGTGTTGTCAAAGGGATTATTCTGCTCTGTAAGTAACTGTGAATTATTACCCTGCATATTGTAGACACAAAATGATGGAGTAACTCAGCGGGACAGGCAGCATATCTGGAGAGAGGGAATGGGCGACATTTCGGGTCGAGACCCTTCTTCAGACTGATGTCAGGGGAGTGAGTGAGACAGAGATTGTATGTAGTCGGAGACAGTAAGACTAGTGGAAGAACTGGGAAGGAGAAGGAGATGGAGAGAGAGGGAAAGCAAGGGCTATTTGAAGTTCGAGGAGTCAATGTTCATATCGCTTGGGTGCAAGCTACCTAAGCAAAATATGAGGTGCTGTTCCTCCAATTTGTGCTGGGGCCCATTCTGGATGAGGCCCAGGCCAAAAAGGTCAGATTGGGAATGGGAGGGGGAGTTAACGTGCTGAGCAAACGGGAGATCAGGTAGGTTAAGGCGGACTGAGTGGAGGTGTTCAGCGAAACAATCGTCGAGCCTGCGCTTGGTCTCACCGATGTACAGAAGTTGACACCAGGAACAGCTTTCCTACGCACCATGCATATTGTGTTCCCCTCATAATAGCTTCAAAACCCCCAGCAGTTCCAAAGAAGTCACTTTCACCAAAAAATCGTGACAATAAACATGCTGGAAGTAATTAACAAAAGTAAATTGGTGGACATTAGTTTTAGAGGTACAGCATGGAAACAAGCCCTTCAGCCCACTGTGTTCACACCAACCATCGATCACCCGTTCACTAGTTCCATGTTAGTCAACTTTCTCATCCACTCCCTACAAACTGGAGGCTCTTTACAGAGGGACAAATAACCGACAAATCCGCACGTCTTAGGGATGTGGGAAGGAACCGGAACACCCGGTGGAAAACCACAGGGTGAACGTACAAACTGCACACAGATAGCATCTGAGGTCAGGATCAAACCCGGGTCTCTTGCGCTGAGGCCAGAGCTATTCATTACATCTTGCAGTATCATCAGTGCAAGCTTGCCTTAACAGCACTGAGAAAAGAAAACTTAATATGTGATTCATTTGGTTAACATGTGGTTAATTAAGTGATTCAAATTGAAGATGACCAAAGACCAAATATTTATAGTACTGTGTTCAGTTCTGGGCACCATGTTATAGGAAAGGGTACAGAGAAATTTTACAAGAATGTTGCCAGGACTCGAGGGTCTGAGCTCTAGGGAGAGGTTGTGCAGGCTGGGACTCTATTCACTGATGTGCCCGAGGATGAGGGATGATCTTATAGAGGTATATAAAATCATCAGAGAAATAGATCGGGTAGATGCACAGAGACTCTTGCCCAGAGTAAAAGACAACCTTTCACCTTCTTCTGTTAAATTGCAAGGCCAGCAAAAAGCACAAACCCTTCCTTTCAGTACATTAATATGGGAAGTAAACTGTTGATGTTCCCTTTCCAATAACATAAGCAAGATAACAAGCAAAGCTTCATGAACATCTATAATGTAAACATTGAGAGAGAATTCAGACTCTTGTCACTAACCCTTGTTCTATAAGATTATAATGTGCGTCATAAGTAGAAAAAAGCATGCTTGTTCTGCAGAAATATAACCTTCTCATATAACCATACATGGCTAACTTTTCCTCTGTCAGAAGAACCCGTCAATCTTAAGAAGCTGTCCATCTTAAGGATCTGTCAATCTTAAGAAGCAAAGGGCTGTACTATGCATTGCTGAATCGTCAATTCATATCATCAGATATTGCTGAATCATCGATTCATATTCATCAGGTATTGCTGAATCGTCGGGGTATATACACATGTACTGAGATCATTGTCCCTTTGCGTGTGGATGAGAACTCTCTATAGTCTGTAATCTGCATACTGTGAAGAATTTTACCACACCCGCCTGATGAAATAAAGATTGTACTGCTTGATTATTGATTTTATTTGCGTTTTTGTCTGTTTAAGATCATTGAACCACCACAATCTTGCTCCCTGTATTGCCGTTTTAGTTATCTTCTGTTGCTCTTCAAAAGTTACCCAAACCTTTGGCTTCCCGCTCATCTTGCTATGTTAAACTTCTCTTTTATTTTTGTGCTGTCCTGACTTCCCTTGTCAGCCACGGTCATCCCTTACTCCCCTTGGAATCTGTCTTCCTCCTTGGAATGAACGGATCCTGCACCTTCTGTATTGTTCCCAGAAATGTTCCCTGCCATTGTTGTTCCACTGTCATCCCTGCTAGGGTATCTTTCCAGTCAACTTTGGCATTATGGTCCCTCCCTCATGGCTCCATCGTCCCCTTTGTTCAACTGTAATACTGACACCACCAATTTACCCTCCTCCCTCTCAGAAGATAACTAAAAAGGCAATACGGGGAAAAAAAGATGAGGTACGAAGATAAGCTAGCCATGAATATAAAGGAAGATAGTAAAAGCTTCTTTCGGAATGTGTGGTGGAAAGAATTAGGTAAGACCAAAGATGGACCCTGGAAGACTGAAAAAGGTGATTTTTTATGGGGAACAAGGAAATGCCAGAAGAGTTGAACAGGTACTTTGAATCCATCTTCACTAAGGAGAACACAAACAATCTTCCTGATGTACTAGTGGTCTGATGATCTGACGGAGGAACTGAAGAAAATACACATTCGGCAGGAAATGGTGTTGGGTAGACTGATGGGATTGAAGGCTGAGAAATCCCCAGGGCCTGATGGTCTGCATCTCAGAGTACTTAAGGAAGTGGCTCTGGAAATCGTGGACGCTTTGGTGTTAATTTTCCAATGTTCTATAGATTCAGGATCAGTTCCTGGGGATTGGAGGGTAGCTAATGGGGAGGAAGGTAGGTCAGCGCTCCTCGGACAACATCGCCCCGCTGCCTTGGCCGTCCCTGTCCATCGCCAAGTGCCGCCACCAAAGGGGGAGGTGGTTGGGATCTCCTCGCCACTGCTTCCCCTCCTCCGCCAGCCAACAGCAAGGTGCGGGGCCGAGCGGTGCAGCTCAAAGATCCTATAGCTATATAATCTTTGGTGCAGCTGCTTCAGACGGTGGAAGGAGGCCTCGCCCTCCCTCCCTCCTCCCGTCCTCGGCATGCAGGTTTGTTTTGAAAGCGCCGTTGGCGTAGTAGCAGGCAGCGGCCGCTATCGGGGAGGGCAGGCTGGGTGCGGGAGGAGGAGGAGATGGAGCCACTGTCACGGCCAATGCTGCCGCTGTTCGGGGCCCGTCATTCGCTCCGACCCTTCGTCACCACGCACCTACACATCCGTCGCCGACACGAAGCATCACGTTCCTTTTCTCCAGAGATGCTGCCTCACCCGCGGAGTTACTCCAGTTTTTTGTGTCTATCTTCAGTACAAACCAGCATCTGCAGTGCAAAGCCGGGCAAAATGACTCGCCGTTTAGGTTGCCTGGCGGCACTTTGGGTGGTCAATAGCACCCAGGCAACTGCTAATTTCGAGCCCTGCACACTGCTTCTCGCCTGTGTGCATCTGCCGATGGTTCTTCAGGTCCTGCACTCTCGTGAATTCCTTACCACAGTCGGAGCAGCCGAAGGTCCTGGGGAAGGGATGGTCGCCAGCATGCACCCGCTGGTGCTTCAGCAGCCTGGTGGAGCGGTTGAAGCCCTTGCCGCACTGGGTGCAGGTGTAGAGGCGCTCGCCGGTGTGGGTGCACTGGTGCTCCAGCAGCCTGGTGGAGTGGGTGAATCCCTTGCCGCACTGGGTGCAGGTGTAGGGTCGCTCGCCGGTGTGGGTGCGCCGGTGCTCCAGCAGGCTGTGGGAGCGGGTGAAGCCCTTGCCACAGTCGCTGCAGGTGTAGGGCCGCTCCCCGGTGTGCAGACGCCTATGCATCTTCAGGTCCCTGGACCACTTGAATCCTTTGCTGCAGTCAGAGCAGGTGAAGGTCCGCTCATTGCTGTGCACCTGCCGGTGCTCCCAGTAGCCCTGACAACTGGGCAAAGCTCTTGCCGCAGTCGGAGCAGCCAAAGGGCTTCTCGCCGGAGTGGACGCGGTGGTGCCGCAGCAGGCCATTGTAGCGGGTGAAGTTCTTGCCGCACTCCGAGCAGTCGAAGGGGCGTTCTCCCGTGTGAACACGCCGGTGGGCCTCCAGCTGGCACGGCTTCTGCCAGACCTTGCCACACACGTCACACTCATAACGCTTCTGCTTGTTGTGCCCCGTCATGTGGTCCTCCACCGAAGCTCAGCCCCTCGAAGCTCTGCGCGCACGCGGAGCAGATAGAGGGGGGGGGGGGCTCACCGGCACCCTGACCGCCTTCAATGGCCGCTCTCGTCCCCGTCTCTCAGTCCACAGCAACGGCTCCTACACCCAGCTGGAGGGGAACACAGAAGGTCAACCAGCTGGCAAACAGGACATTACTAGCTCATATTTGGAAACTGTTAAATAATTCCGGGTCGCACAGTGGCACAGCGGTACAGTTGCTGTCTCACCGCCAGAGACACGGGTTCGAGCTTGACGGGTGCTGTCTGTGGGGAGGGCAGTGGGGGCGAGGGGAGTGGGGGCGGAGGGGGGGGGGAGGGGAGGGGCGTGAGGGGGGTGAGGGGATGATGGGGAGAGGGGCGTGGGGGGGAGGGGAAGGGGCGTGAGGGGAGGGGGGGTGAGGGGGAGGGGGGGAGTGGAGGGCGTGAGGGGGGTGAGGGGGGCGTGAGGGATGAAGGGATGGGGAGAGGGGCGTGAGGGGAGTGGGGGGAGTGGGGGATGAGGGGAGGGGGGGTGAGGGGATGATGGGGAGAGGGGCGTTGGGGTGGAAGGGGGGCGTGAGGGGAGGGGGGGTGAGGGCAGGGAGGGGAGGGGCGTGAGGGGGGAGGGGGGGTGTGAAGGGGGGGGGAAGGGGAGGGGCATGAGGGGGGTGAGGGGGGCGTGAGGGATGAAGGGAGGGGGAGAGGGGGCGTGAGGGGGGAGGGGATCATGGAGAGAGGGGCGTGGGGGGAGGGAGTGGCGTGAGGGGAGGGGGGGGAGGGGA
Organism: Okamejei kenojei; assembly: GCA_035221665.1. Taxonomy (NCBI): domain Eukaryota; kingdom Metazoa; phylum Chordata; class Chondrichthyes; order Rajiformes; family Rajidae; genus Okamejei; species Okamejei kenojei. The sequence goes on along the minus strand of JAVHYY010000300.1, from coordinate 22,784 downwards.
GGGGCGTGAGGGGAGGGGGGTGAGGGAGGAGGGGAGGGGCGTGAGGGATGAAGGGAGGGGGAGAGGAGTGAGCTCGGCTAAGTAGAGATAGATTGGAGCTCGTGAGGGATTGAGCTCTAGATAGAGATACAGCTCGAAATAATAGAGCTTGTGATACAGAGAGGATACAAAGCGCGAGATAATTACTCAAAAAAAAAAATATTGAGCTCGAGAGAAATACAGCTTGCAATAGAGATTTTAGTTCGAGATTCTCGAGCTAGAGTTTCTAGATAAAGCTCGAGACAGGGAGAGCTCGAAATAGGGATAGAGCTTGAGAAAGAGGTCAAGATAGAGATACACGAGCTCGAGCTCCTCGAGATGGTGGTAATGAAGATAGAGAGAAAGAAAGAGAGAGCTTGAGCTAGAGATAGAGATAGAGGGAGAGATACAGATACAGATAGCGATACATAGAGAGAGAGGTGGAGAGGTAGAGATTTTGATAAATAGGGCTACAGAACGAGTGATAATGGAGTAGAAGCTGGAGCTAGAGCTGGAGGTGGAGGAGCTGGAGAGAGAGCGACAGGGAGCGGGAGTTGTATCTGGAGGGAGCTGTAGATTGAACAGGAGCTCGAGATGGGCTGGAGATGCAGCAAGAGCTGGAGATGGAGCTGGGGATGATAGATATCAGGATAGAGATAAAGATGTAGAGATAGATCGAAAGAGAGATATAGTGATTTAGCTACATAAAAAATATACACTATAATAAACTGTTACATACATACAATAATATTGTAACACAATATCACAATATCCTGTGTAAGGGGGGCAGTATGTCCTGTGTAAGGGGGGCAGTAATGAAGGCCAGGGCAGTGTACTGTTCTGGATGTCAGATGTGGGAGGTCAGGGAATCTGATAGCCCTCCAGACGTCCACATCTGCACCAGGTGTGTCGAGATGGGGCTCCTAAAGGACTGTGTTAGGAACCTGGAGCAGCAGCTCGATGACCTCCGTCTCCTCAGGGAGAGTGAGGAGGTAATAGAGAGGAGCTACAGGGCGGTAGTCACTCCCAGACCACAGGAGGCAGACAAGTGGGTCATGGTTAGAAAGGGCAAGGGGCAGAGGCAGGGGCTAGAGAGTACCCCTGTGACCGTACACCTGGAAAATAGGTACTCGGGTTTGAGTACGATTGGAGGGACAGCCTAGCTGGGGGCTGCAACAGCTGCCGGGCATCCGGCACAGAGACCGGCCCTGATGCTCAAAGGGTAGCGAAAAGAGGAGGGCAATTGTAATAGGGGACTCTATAGTTTAGGGGGTCGGATAGGCGATTCTGTAGACGCAGTCGGGAGACCCGGATGGAAGTTTGCCTCCCTGGTGCCAGGGTCTTGCATGTGTCAGAACGTGTCCAAAAGATTCTGATAAGGGAGGGAGAGGAGCCTGATGTTGTGGTACACATAGGTACCAATGACATAGGCAGAAAAAGTGACGAGGTCCTGGGAGAATTTAGGGAGTTGGGGGGAAAGTTATGGAGAAGGACCAAAAGGGTAACAATTTCAGGATACTGCCTGTGCCGCGTGACAGTGATAGTAGGAATGAAATGAAGTGGAGGATAAATGCGTGGCTGAGGGACTGGTGCAGTGGCAGGGATTCAAGTTTCTTGATCACTGGGACCTCTTTTGGGGAAGGCATGATCTGTACACAAAGGACGGGTTGCACATGAGCCCGAGGGGGACCAATACCTGGCAGGGAGATTTGCAAAGGCTACTGGGGAGACTTTAACCTAGAAAGGCTGGGGGGAGGGACTCGGGTAGAGGGGGCTAGGGGTCAGGGTGTGGGGCAAGAGGCAGAGAAGGGAAGCACTCGGATCCAAAAATGTAGGCGTGAAAGATGAAAAAGATAATAGACAGCGAATAAGGGATGGTGGGTTTCTGAAATGTGTATATTTTAATGCTAGGAGCATTGTAAGTAAGGTGGATGAACTTAGAGCCTGGATTGACACCTGGAAATATGATGTTGTGGCAATCAGTGAAACATGGTTGCAGGAGGGCTGTGATTGGAAACTAAATATTCCAGGATTTCGTTGCTTCAGGTGTGATAGAATTGGGGGGTCCAGAGGGGGAGGTGTTGCATTGTTTGTCAGAGAAGATATTACAGCAGTGCTTTGGCAGGATAGATTAGAGGGCTCGTCTAGGGAGGCTATTTGGGTGGAACTGAGAAATGGGAACGGTGTAGCAACACTTTTAGGGGTGTACTTTAGACCGCCAAATGGGGAGCGAGAATTGGAAGAGCAAATATGTAAGGAGATAGCAGATATTAGTAGTAAGCACAAGGTAGTGATTGTGGGAGATTTCAATTTTCCAAAAATAGACTGGGAAACACATTCTGTAAATGGGCGGGATGGTTTGGAGTTTGTTAAATGTGTGCAGGATAGTTTTTTGCAGCAGTACATAGAGGTATCGACCAGAGAAGGGGCAGTGCTGGACCTCCTGTTAGGAAATGAGGCAGGTCAGGTGACGGAGGTATGTGTTTGGTGAGTACTTCGGGACCAGTGATCACAATACCATTAGCTTCAATATAATTATGGAGAGAGTCAGAACTGGACCTAGGGTGGGGATTTTTGATTGGAGAAAGGCGAACTTTGAGGGAATGCGTAAGGATTTTAAAGGAGTGAATTGGGACACTTTGTTTCATGGGAAGGATGTAGAAGAGAAATGGAGGACATTTAAAAGGGAAATTGTAAGAGTACAGAATCTTTATGTCCCTGTTAGGTTGAAAGGAAATAGTAAAAATTGGAAAGAGCCATGGTTTTCAAGGGAAATTGAACACTTGTTTTGAAAAAAAGAGAGATATCTACAATAATTATAGGAGGCATGGAGTAAATGAGGTGCTAGAGGAGTATAAATAATATAAAAAGAATCTTAAGCAAGAAATTAGGAAGGCTAAAAGAAGATATGAGTTTGCTTTGGCAAGAAAGGTGAAAGTAAACCCGAAGGGTTTCTACAGCTATATTAATAGCAAAAGGATAACGAGGGATAAAATTGGACCATTAGAGAACCAGAATGAACAGCTATCTGCAGAGCCAAAAGAGATGGGGGAGATATTGAACAATTTCTTTTCTTCGGTATTCACCAAGGAGAAGGATATTGAACTCTGTGAGTTAAGGGGAAAAAGTAGAGTAGCTATGGAAACTATGAGATTCAAAGAGGAGGAAGTACTGACACTTTTGAAAAAATATAAAAGTGGATAAGTCTCCAGGTCCTGACAGGATATTCCCTAGGACATTGAGGGAAGTTAGTGTAGAAATAGCAGGAGCTATGACAGAAATATTTCAAATGTCATTAGAAACGGGAATAGTGCCGGAGGATTGGCATACTGCGCATGTTGTTCCATTGTTTTAAAAATGGTTCAAAGAATAAACCTAGCAATTATAGACCTATTAGTTTGACGTCAGTGGTGGGCAAATTAATGGAAAGGATACTTAGAGATAATATATATAAGCATCTGGATAAACAGGGTCTGTTCAGGAACAGTCAACATGGATTTGTGCCTGGAAGGTCATGTTTGACAAACCTTCTTGAATTTTTTTGAAGCGGTAACTAGGGAAATTGATGAGGGTAAAGCAGTGGATGTTATCTATATGGATTTCAGTAAGGCCTTTGACAAGGTTCCCCATGGAAGGTTGGTTAAGAAGGTTCAATCTTTGGGTGTTAATGGCGGAGTAGCAAGATGGATTCAACAGTGGCTGAATGGGAGATGTCAGAGAGTAATGGTGGATGGCTGTTTGTCAGGTTGGAAGCCGGTGACCAGTGGGATGCCTCAGGGATCTGTGTTGGTCCACTGTTGTTTGTCATGTACATCAATGATCTGGATGATGGGGTGGAAAATTGGATAAGTAAGTATGCAGATGATACTAAGATAGGTGGTGTTGTGGATAATGAAGTAGATTTTCAAAGGCTACAGAGAGATTTGGACCATTTGGAAAAGTGGGCTGAAAGATGGCAGATGGAGTTTAATGTTGTTAAGTGTGAAGTGCTACATCTTGCAGGACAAATCAAAATAGTAAGATTAAACGAGAACTTACCAGTTCGAAGTTTGATCGTTATTATATGAGGAGTAACGATGAGGGATTACATGAAGAAGGCCCGCCTGGCACTGGAACGGCATACTTCAAAGCAGCGGCATGAAAAAACACAGAACACAAAATAGCCGGAGTAAGATAGTAAGGCTCATCATAGACTTAGAACTACCAGATGATCATTTATTTTATGAGGGTGGGGAGTGGGCACGTAATCCTTCATCATTACTCCTCATAAAATAACGATCAAACTTCAAACTGGTAAGTTCTCGTTTAATCTTACTATTTTACTTCGGAGTCACGTGAGTGACTACGTGAAGAGTTTGAAGCTTTCTGTGCTTTTCGTGTCGTAGAATTTATTCCATACGACAGTACGGCTCATTTAACACAATAACGAGCGAATAACACATTTTTCCCCAAACATTGCCTCAAGTTATGTGATAAATTATTTCACATTATAAAAAATGAAAGTAATGCCCTTTCCATTGAAAGGCAAGTTTATCACAAATACCAATTGATAGATATATTTTGATGGCATGACAAAGCAACAATTATAGAGAACCCAACACTGCGTGTCCAAACCTGACACCATGACTGGTTCCTTTTACTTTAACATTAATTTACACCCTCCTGCGGCCTTGCATCTTTGCTCGAGTGGCTCATCCCGTGCCATTCCTGTGAATGTATTTACCTCATTAACAGAGTGATTTTCCACCTTTCAGTGTCTGGTTCCTACTGAATGTATCCAATTTCTAACCATCTAGAAATACATTCCTCTATAACCATCAGTTTTTACTGAACCCAGTGTGGTTTTTGTGTGTAATAAGCAGTCTCATTGCCACAGAGACTCTTACCTACTGCAACATATTTCATCAATGTTCACACACACACACACAACTTAAAGCCGGCAGGATATGCTTATAGGTTTAGGGTTACACAAAATGCTGGAGAAACTCAGCGGGTGCAGCAGCATCTAAGGAGCGAAGGAGATAGGCGACGTTTCGGGTCGAGACCCTTCTTCAGACCCTTCTTCTTCTTATAGGTTTACCTTGGTTTCAGCTCTTCTTGTTGTGCTTTGTTTGGTAGATTCATAAACATATATGATAATGCAATCTGTATCCACATGCAATTATAACGTAACATTTGCAATGTTTGCACTCTTATATTGATACTAAAGTCATCAGCATTATTATTTTCAATATTTAAGTTTTTTGAATCATAGAGTTAGAGTCCATTTCTTAAGGCAATTCAAGATTATTTATCTCCTGCCTTTATATTTTTTTACAATTTTGGACAGATATATATATATATATGTGTGTGTGTGTGTGTGTGTGTGTGTGTGTGTGTGTGTATATATATATATATATATATATATATATATATATATATATATATATATATATATATATATATATACACACACACACACACACACACACACACACACACACACACACACACACACACATATATATATATATATATATATATATATAACAAATAACATATAACAAAATATTGTTTTTTAGACTTATTTCTGCAAATTGCAGGTATAACACTTCTTTATACATAATTATTTTATTGATATGTTGTTATATTAGTTAACATTCATAGACTTCTTTGACCATCAGCTGCTGTAATGGTCTGGTCAACCTGCAGATAGTCAAATTCATATTTTCATGTCATGGATGTTTTTGTACAACAATAAATTACTGCAGGGTTTCTCAAACCTGGAGATCCCAGTGGGTGCAGCAGCATCCAAAGAGTGAAAGGAGACAGGCAACAACCTAGGTCGAGACCCCTTTTTTGACTTCAATAAATTGCTGCCATTATGAATCATCACTAGCAGTTCAAATTACACAATATTTATGAAACCATAAAGGACCCGTATTAGGCCACCAAAATGCCTCTGGCAGTGTCCCGCTCCATTTTCATCAGACACTGCCCTATTAACAAAAATGAGGAACACAAAAGAAATCTTTTCCCCATGTAATTGGGAGAAAAGCATCCACCTTCGCTGTTCTTGGTTTATCCACAAGAAATATTTGAAAGATTGGTGATTTCATCTGTATGTAATCAGATTAATCGTAAGTAATCCATATTAACGACAATATGTTTTTCCCCCCAAATTTGTTGTCTTCCGATACCATTGTCTCTTCTTTAGAGATAAACAGGTGGACTAAAATTTAAAACATGCCACATCTGTTTACTCAGATAATCCCATGATTGTTATTTGACTTATATTGTGACCCACAAGAAACATTTGAAAGGTCAGTGATTTAATCTGTATACAACCAGATTAATCGTAAGTAATCCAAATAATGACAATATGTTTTTCTCCCAAATTTGTTGTCTCCGATACCATTGTTAACATATGCCACAGCCGTGGTATTGTTCATCTTGATACGACATGGACAGTTCCATAATAAAACAATCGATCTTTAATCCATAACTCCTTATACTTCAACAATTAATACGAATGTTTGGAAAATTTCTTAGGACAAACCATTTATGTTCACCTGGTATTATTGTCTGCAGTCCGAACAAGAGACATATCAATTATTGTTATAAGAATAGATAATATTCTTATCTTTACCCAAACATTCACAGAAGCTGTACATCATCTGTAACACTTGCTTCAGTTTGCAACAGCTGTTAATCTTATAGTTGAAGCAGCTTGTGAACCTTTTTTACATTACTTTAATAATGATAACGTATCATTTGATATTTTCCATAAGCCTCTTCACAAGGCATACATATTCTTATAAGCTTCTGTATTCCTTCTTTTGGAACTTTATTTATTTTTTACCTAACCTAATAGAGGGACAAAGTATGCCAACAACAATTAGACATATTTCTATCATGGAACAATTTTCCTCTCTTATGGTGCTTGAATTACTTCTAAATTCAGAATAGTAATTTATGAGTGTTTTATTAATGCCTAAGCATATGCTTTATGTAATGGGTCAGGTTTATGATTTATGGGTCAGATCCTTACCTTCCACCAGGTTTGCAATTGCAGCACTAATTTGCAGCTGCTCTTATCTCTTCCAATTTAAATGTAATCGAGATAACCCATGACCATGACCTCATTAGTGCAAGTGCTGATCTTTAATCAGTATAATTGTTCCTTCAGTGTTCGGTTTAACAGCCTTGAACTGATTTGATTGTTTGGACAATGTTTTAACTTGCACAGCTTGACCCACTTTAATTAATTTCAAGCACCTGTAATATTGATTAACACTTTGTTAATCACAACAGTTTTTCCATGTTCTAGATGTTTCCATTTTCTTACACTGTGAAAGTGTATATATAATGATGTTTTGTATGGTTTATACCATGAAATATTTACACTGAGGTAATTTTATAATATACATGTACGTACCCCTTCTTATTAAAATTACTTTTGAGTGCAAACCTGAAATCAACTTTTAAAGTTTTCTTATACAGGTGAACCAATCCTTCCTTGTTTATATTAAATTAACAATCATAATACACCTGTAATCCCCCATAATTGGAGATTTCATGAACTTATTTTGTAACCAGATGTTTGCACCTCTTCAACGTACTTCAAGCCTTCTTTTCCCAATTATATAGGTTTGGATAAGGCTATGTTTGGATTATACCACTTCTGCCTTTGTTTTGATCCATTATCAAATTTTTCATTGGATCATAGTTTTTTTTCCCCGCAAGTTAAAAGATCTTTGCTTTTGTTTTGATCCATTATCAAATTTTTCATTGGATCATAGTTTTTTTCCCCGCAAGTTAAAAGATCTTTGTCTTTATTTTGATCCATTATCAAATCTTTCATTGGATCATAGTTTTTTTCCCCGCAAGTTAAAAGATCTTTGCTTTTGTTTTGATCCATTATCAAATTTTCCATTGGATCATAGTTTTTTCCCCGCAAGTTAAAAGATCTTTGTCTTTATTTTGATCCATTATCAAATCTTTCATTGGATCATAGTTTTTTCTCCCCAAAGATCAGTAGTCTGTTCTTTTGTATTAATATCTTTGATTTATCATAAGGCAGGTTTATTCCATAATAATCAGGAGTTTAATATATCCTGATTTGTATTGATCTGCAAACTTATCGTGCAGATTTGGTAAATTATATATATTTCTTCCCATTGAGCTCCACAACTGATGGCAATTTATTTTATTTTGAAAGTATTACTTATTTGCACCATTTTGAAATACTTTGAAATTATATTTCTTATATCTCATATAATTTGAGACATGGATATTATAAACGGATTTACCGTTGATATTTTAATAAAACATAAAAGTTTTATCGTATTCTTGAAGTTGGTGAGATACCATATAATTAATGTTGGCAGCTAGGTTTTCTTCCATAGCCTCGCCACTTCCTTTAGATATAGCAAAATCTTTTGCTATCTCAGGCACATCTGGCCTCTCTTTTTTATTTGTGGTGTGCATTCATAATTTACATCACCACTTGCAGGGTCTGTCTTTTGCAGCCCTGATCCACTTGGAATTATATCCAAAGAGACTTCCTCCACCCTAATCCAGGGTCCAGAGTTTCAAATTCTCAATTTGGCACATAGCCATATTTTGTATATTCAAGCCCCTCAGGGTCTTTTATGGGGAACTGTTTGGGTACTGTGACCCTTGTCTCTTTTTATATTTTGGAGTACTTTCTCCATATCGCAAAATTTATTAACTTTTTAAATTACAGTCTTTCTGACTTTTTAAAATTTCCTGCCAAAAGATTGTGGAGCATTTTTACCTCTCTACCGTATTTTTAACGGTACCAGTATCGGAACCGGCCCCGTAATTAATCTCTCATCCCGATCACTGGGTATTCCCCTGGGACGTTCTTTTCAAAACTCCGTTGTTTTTAACAGAGTATTTCTGTTCAATTTAAACTTTTACTTTGTTTTTAAAACTTTTAAAATCCTGGTTCAATCCCCCAGGCACGGAGTTTTGCAGACTTCCTAAAAAATTTCAACTGCACTTACCTGCCGGTTCCGTACCTACCGCTGTCGAGGAGCTGTCTGTGCAGCTCCTGCTTCTGCCGTCAGCGTCGACGTAATGCCGTTCCAGCGCCAGGCGGGCCTTCTTCACGTAGTCACGTGACTCCGAAGTAAAATAGGACGTACATGGTAAATGGTAGGGAATTGAGGAATGCTGTGGAACAGAGGGATCTAGGAATAACTGTGCATAGTTCCCTGAAGATGGAATCGCATGTAGATAGGGTGGTAAAGAAAGCCTTTGGTGTGCTGGCCTTTATAAATCAGAGCATTGAATATAGGAGTAGGGAAGTAATGTTAAAATTGTACAAGGCATTGGTAAGACCAATTCTGGAGTATGGTGTACAATTTTGGTCGCCTAGTTATAGGAAGGATGTCAACAAAATAGAGAGAGTATAGAGGAGATTTACTAGAATGTTGCCAGGGTTCCAGCAACTATGTTACAGAGAAAGGTTGAACAAGTTAGGTATTTATTCTTTGGAGCGCAGAAGGTTAAGGGGGGACTTGATTGAGGTCTTTAAAATGATGAAAGGGATAGACAGAGTTGACGTGGATACGTTTTTCCCATTGAGGGTAGGGAAGATTCAAACAAGAGGGCATGACGTGAGAATTAAGGGACAGAAGTTTCGGGGTAACGTGAGGGGTAACTTCTTTACTCAGAGGGTGATGGCTGTGTGGAATGAGCTTCCAGCAGAAGTGGTGGAGGCAGGATCAATTTTAACATTTAAGAGTATAGTGGATAGGTATATGGACGTGAAGGGAATGGAGGGGTATGGTCTGAGTGCAGGTAGATGGGACTAGGGGAAAACAAATGGTCGGCACGGACTCAAAGGGCCGAGAGGGCCTGTTTCCGTGCTGTAATTGTTATATGGTTATAGGGTTATATGGTGGATGCGATCTCGCTTGCCCTCCACTCCGCTCTGGACCACTTGGACAACAAAAACTCATATGTCAGGCTGTTATTCACTGACTACAGCTCGGCATTTAACACAATCATCCCCTCCAAGCTGGTTACCAAACTCACAGAACTGGGTCCTCATTCGTATTGGTGGAAATGTGTCACATTCGATAACAATAAGCACGGAAGCACCTCAAGGCTGCGTGCTCAGCCCCCTGCTGTACTCACTCTATATTCATTACTGCGTAGCCAGTCACAGTGCGAACTCTATCATCAAGTTCGCTGACGACACCACTGTAGTGGGACGTATCACTAATGGGGATGAGTCGGAGTACAGAAGAGAGATCGAGCGACTGTCCATATGATGCCAGCACAATAACCTGGCCCCCAACAAGGAACTGATTGTGGACTGGAAGGAGTAGGATGGGGACCCAGTCCTGTTTATATCAACTGGTCGATGGTTGAAAGGGTCAAGAGCTTCAAATTCCTGGGCGTGCACAACTGTGAAGATCTTTCCTGGTCCGAGAACACAGATGCAATTATTAAGAAAGCTCATCAGCGCCTCTAATACCTGAGAAGATTACGGAGAGTCGGTCTGTCAAGGAGGACTCTCTCTAACTTCTACAGGTGCACAGTAGAGAGCTTGCTGACTGGTTGCATCGTGGCTTGGTTCAGCAACTTGAGTGCCCTGGAGAGGAAAAGACTACAAAAAGTAGTAAACACTGCCCAGTCCATCATCCGCTCTGACCTTCCTTCCATCAAGGGGATCTACCACAGTCGCTGCCTCAAAAAGGCTGGCAGCATCATCAAGGACCCACACTACCCTGGCCACACACTCATCTCCCTGCTACCTTCGGGTAGAAGGTACAGGAGCCTGAGAACTGCAACGACCTGGTTCAGGAATAGCTACTTCCCCACAGCCATCAGGCTATTAAACCTGGCTCGGACAAAACTCTGAACATTAATACACCTCCATCTGTTATTTGCACTTTATTAATTTATTAATTAATGTGTGTATTAAAGTATATAATTGTAGTCAATGCCTACTATGTTCTGTTGTGCTATGCAAAGAAAGAATTTCATTGTCCTGTCAGGGACACATGACAATAAACTCTTTTGACTTTGACTTTGAATATTTATTATGTATTTCTAATAAATCAATTTGTTTTAAAAAAATGGGATTATTTGAACTACTAGAGGGATTATTACAACTACTGGATGGATTATTAGAACTGCTGGATGGATTATTAGAACTGCTGGATGGATTATTAAAACTGCTGGACAGATTTTTAGAACTGCTGGAGGGATTTTTAAAACTGCTGGAGTGATTATTAGAACTGATGGATGGATTATTAGAACTGCTGGCGGGATTATAAGAACTGCTGGAGTGATTATAGAACTGCTTGATGGATTATTAGAACTGCTGGAGGTATTAATTGGAACTACTGGAGGGATTATTAGACCTACTGGATAGATTATTATAACTGCTGTAGTGATTATTAGAACTGCTGGAGGGATTATTAGAACTGCTAGATGGATTATTAGAACTGCTGGAGGGATTATTAGAACAGCTGGAGGGATTATTAGAACTGCTGGAGGGATTATTAGAACTGCTGGAGGGATTATTAGAACTGCTGGAGGGATTATTAGAACTGCTGGAGGGATTATTAGAACAGCTGGAGGATTATTAAAACTGCTGGAGGGATTATTAGAACTGCTGGAGGGATTATTAGAACTGCTGGAGGGATTATTAGAACAGCTGGATGGATTATTAGAACAGCTGGATGGATTATTAGAACTGCTGGATGGATTATTAGAACTGCTGGATGGATTATTAGAACAGCTGGATGGATTATTAGAACTGCTGGATGGATTATTAGAACTGCTGGATGGATTATTAGAACTGCTGGATGGATTATTAGAACTGCTGGAGGGATTATTAGAACTGCTGGAGGGATTATTAGAACTGCTGGAGGGATTATTAGAACAGCTGGATGGATTATTAGAACAGCTGGATGGATTATTAGAACTGCTGGATGGATTATTAGAACTGCTGGATGGATTATTAGAACTGCTGGATCGATTATTAGAACTGCTGGATGGATTATTAGGACTGTTGGATGATTTGGTGCGCAGGCCCATGGAGGATGGGGACCCACAGGAGGTGTGCAGGCCCATGGAGAACCGCGGCTGCGCCCGCACCTGGAACAACGCTGATGGGCAAACATCGCAAGCGGTGTAGCAGGAGGCAGAAGCGGGGGAAGCGCGGAGGAGCCTACGCTCGGCTAAACGCGAACCGGCAGTGTCTACAGTCATGTTGGCAAATGTCCGCTCCCTCGACAACAAGATGGACTACATCAGAGCGTGGAGAGCCTCCCAACGAAGCGTGAAGAACTGCTGTGTCTGCGTCCTAACGGAGACCTGGCTGAATCAGAACATCAAGATCCAGTTGGAGGGACTTATGCTATACAGAGCTGATAGAGTAGCTTTGTTAGCTGGTAAGGCAAGAGGAGGGGGACTGGCTGTGTATATGAACAGATCATGGTGCCGGGATGCTGTGGTGTTTTCCACTTACTGCTCACCCCATGTGGAGCTAATGACTGTGAAATGCCGACCGTTCTACTTACCCAGGGAGCTAACGGCAGTCTTCATAACGGCCGTCTATGTACCACCGAGCGCGGACGTGAAGGATGCTATGACACAGCTCTACAACAACATCAGTGAGCAGCAGAGGGAACATCCAGATGCTTTCTTCATGGCAGCTGGGGATTTCAACCAGGCAAGTCTTACTTCTGTCCGGCCTAAATTCTACCAGCACGTAAACATTGCAACCAGGGGAAAGAACAAACTATATCTGGTGTAGACCAACATTAAAGATGCATATAAAGCAGCCCCTCTCCCCCATATCGGCAACTCTGACCACCTAGCGGTTATGCTCACACCTGCATACAGACCCAGGGTGAAACAGGACAGGCCAACGGTCAAAGAAGCCAGAACATGGCCACAGGGAGCTACCGAGGCACTACAGGACAGTTTCGAAACCATACAGTGGGCCATCTTCAGAGAGGCAGCAACAGATGACAGTGGCATCAACCTCCAAGAATACACAGAATCCGTCATCGGATACATCAATAAATGCATCGAGGTGGTAAAAACCGTCAGGAGGCGTGCCAATCAGAAACCCTGGCTAACTGGGGAAGTGTGTTCCCTACTGAGAATCCGGAATGCCGCATTTAAATCTGGAGACAATGCAGCATACAAACTGGCAAGGAGTAACCTATCCAGGGGGATCAGGGAAGCAAAGAGGCTGTATGGACAAAAACTTAATAGTCACTTCACAAATGACAAAGACACACGTCGCTTGTGGCAGGGATTTCATACCATCACTGACTACAAGCCCCCCCCACTGCGGATATGCCAAAACGACCCCTCTCTACCAGATGAACTGAACGAGTTCTACGCACAGTTTGAAGTTAAAAACAGCACCCAGCCACATGCACTACTGCCATCTCCCAGTGACCAGTCGCTCAGGCTGGCCGAAGCCGGAGTTAAAAATGCCTTTGCCAGCATCAACCCACGCAAAGCCACAGGGCCGGACAACATTCCTGGATGCGTTCTAAGAGACTGCGCGGAGCAACTGAAAGATGTCTTCACAGACATTTTTAACACCTCGCTCAGCCAGGCAGTAGTGCCCAACTGTCTTAAGAGTCCCATCACCGTTCCTGTCCCGAACAAACCAAACCCAGCCTGCCATAATGACTTTCGACCAGTGGCTCTAACACCCATAGTAATGAAGTGTTTTGAGCGACTGGTTATGCAGCATATCAAAAATAGCCTACCTGCCGACCTAGACCCACTGCAGTTCGCCTACAGAGCCAACCGATCCACAGAGGACGCAGTCTCAACAACACTGAACATCGTACTGCCACACCTTGATCGGAAAAATACTCATGCCAGGATCCTCTTCATAGATCAGCTCTGCTTTTAACACAATCATTCCGCAGCAGCTGGTGGAGGAGTTGGAGTTATTGGGGGTTGATGCTGGCACCCTCTCCGTAGACTACGGAAAGCAGGTCTCCCCACTGCACACCTACGAACTTTTTATAGGGGGACAATCGAGAGCACATTAACCTACGGCATCGCTTCCTGGTTCGGGAGCTGCAAGGCGTACGAATGGCACCAACTGGACAGGATTGTGAAGACCGCCAGCAGGATTATTGGTGCTCCTTTCCTGCTGGACATATACAGGAAGAGATGTATCAGCAGAGCCATCTCCATCAGCAAAGACCCCTACCACCCATCGCATCACATATTCTCCATCCTGCCATCTGGGAAGAGGTACAGGAGCATCAGCTGCAAAACCAGCAGGATGCTCCTCAGCTTCTTCCCGCAGGCTATAAGACTGATAAACGGACTTTGCCCCCTGCCAAAGTATCGTGCACCAAACACCAACCTGGACACACTGAAGCAGAGCCATTGTCGTGCCACTGCCGATCGGAACTCGTGATATATGTACTTTTATTTTTATTTCTATTTATTTTTTTACCGCACACTGAATGGACACTGGTTGAGCAACGTTTTTTTGTTTCCTCTCGGTATGTAAGTACTCAGGAAAAATGATAATAAAGATATCCAATACAATACAATACAATACAATTTAGTGAAACTGCTGTATGGATTATTAGAACTGCTGGATGGATTATTAGAACAGCTGGAAGGATTATTTGAACTGCTGGAGGGATTATTTGAACTGCTGGATGGATTGTTAGGACTGCTGGGTGGATTATTAGGATGACTGGGTCGATTATTAGGACTGCTGGGTGGATTATTGGGACTGCTCGATGGAGTATTAGGACTGCTTGATGGATTATTAGGACTGCTGGATGGATTATTAGGACTGTTGGATGGAGTATTAGGACTGCTTGATGCATTATTAGGACTGCTGGATGAAGTATTAGAATGGCTGAATGGGTTATTATGACTGCTGGTTGGATTATTAGAACTGCTGGGTGGATTATTTGATCTGATGGGCGGATTATAAGAACCGCTGGAGGGATTATTAGAATTGCTGGACTGATTATAGAACTGCTTCATGGATTATTAGAACTGCTGGTGGGATTATTAGAACTGTTGGAGGGATTATTAGAACTACTGGATAGATTATTAGAATTACTGGAGGTATTATTAGAACTGATGGATGGATTATTAGAACTGCTGGAGGGATTATTAGAATTGCTGGAGTGATTATTAGAACTGCTGGAGGGATTATTAGGACTGCTGGATGGATTATTTGAACTGCTGGAGATCTGGATGATCCAGGGTCGTATAGAGCCATAGCTCTTTTAAATACTGATCAAATAATATTAACCAAAATACTCGCACAAAGACTAATAAAGTGATTAATAAAGTCATTCATTCAGATCAAACAGGATTTATACCAAAATGATACTCCTCATATAACCTGAGACGATTATTCAATATTATACACACAAAAAGAAATATTAATAAATATCTAGCAATTATTTCATTAGATGCAGAGAAAGCTTTTGATCAGGTTGAATGGTCTTATTTATTTTCGGTTATTGAAACTTTTCAGTTGGGAGATTTATAACATGGGTTAAACTACTATATACTAATCCAACAGCTAGAATATTAACAAATCAAATGTTATCAACTAAATTTAATTTATCCAGAGGCTGTAGACAAGGTTGTCCTCTATCCCCACTACTGTTCGCACTAGCAATTGAACCATTAGCACAATCCATGAGATTACATCCTGAAATATACGGGTATGAAACCAAAGAAACTGAAAATAAAATCTCTTTATACGCAGATGATGTATTGCTTTATATTACAAAGCCTGAAACTAGTATCCCTAACTTATTAGATTTAATGTAATGTAATGCCTTTTTCCATGTACCAGAGCTCATCACCACACTGGTCAAGAACTATTTCCAAGACCTGCAGCTGTGCTTCACAACAGCTGAATTAAGTACAACATGGCAGCGCTTGGAAGTAGGCATCATGGCAGGCTGCACAGTCTCACCCTTGGCCTTTACAATGGCCATGGAAGTCATCATCAGGGCTTCAAAATGGATGGTGGGCGGTGAACGAACCAGTGCTGGGCTCCGTCTGCCACCCATCAGGGCATACATGGACGACATGACAACAATAACCACTACTGCAGCATGCACCAAGCGGCTACTTGGAAAGCTGCAGGAGAACATCAATTGGGCCCGAATGAAAATCAAACCAAGTAAGTCTCGAAGCATCTCCATAGTTAAGGGGGTGCTTAGAGACACAAGGTTCTGCATCGGTGACGACCTAATACCAACAGTGTCTGAGCAGCCAGTAAAAAGCCTGGGCAGATGGTACAACGCAAGTCTCAAGGACAAAGAGCAGGTGCAACAACTAAGGCAAGAAATTGTCAACGGCCTGGAGAACATCAATCAGACCCTACTGCCTGGGAAACTGAAGCTCTGGTGCCTACAGTTTGGACTCCTTCCTCGGACAATGTGGCCACTGACCGTTTATGAAGCTCCAATAACAACTGTGGAGAAGATGGAGCGAACCATAGCTTCATACGCGAAGAAATGGCTCGGTGTCCCACGATGTCTAACTAACATCGGCCTCTATGGCAAAGGGGTCCTGGAACTACCTCTCACTAGTCTAACAGAGGAATACAAGTGTTCCAAAGTAAGACTCCAGATGACACTGAGGGACTCTAGAGACAAGACCATCAGTGCTGTTGCGCCACCCCTAGTAACGGGCCGGAAGTGGACACCATCTGATGCAGTACAGCAAGCTTCATCAGCCCTGAGGCACAAAGACGTCGTGGGGCAAGTGCAACAGGGAAGAGTAGGCTTTGGCCTTACGACAAGTAAACCAACTTGGAAAGGCCACAACATCAGAGCGGAGGACACTGGTGGTTGAGGAAGTGCGGTGACAGGAGGAGGCCGCAAGAAGTGCAAAGGTGGTCTCTCTTGCCAAACAGGGGCAATGGATGCAGTGGGAAGGTGTGGAGCGGAGGAAGATCAGCTGGAAAGAACTATGGGAAATGGAATCAAGCAAGATCAGCTTCATCATCAGAGCGACATACGACGTCCTTCCATCACCAAAGAACCTCAATCAGTGGTACGGCGAGGATCCAACCTGTGCCCTCTGCCCAACTCCAGCGACCCTCAAACACATCATGGTAGGCTGCAAGACCAGCCTCACGCAAGGAAGATACACGTGGCGGCATAATCAGGTATTAAAAAGCCTGGCAACAGCCCTTGAGAACAGGCTGTGTGCGACCAACTCCTTGCCTCCGAGAGCAAGCAACCCCTCCCACTTAAGGGCGACAACCTTTGTCCGAGAAGGACAGAAAACACCTAAACATCCTTCCACTAGATCAGAAGAAGGAAACCTATGCAAGGCACGTGACTGGAGGATGCTGGCGGACATCGGCCGACAACTAATCTTTCCACCTGAAATTGCTTCAACCAACCTCAGGCCAGACTTGGTGTTCTGGTCCCTTTCACAGAAGACTGCTTACATCATAGAGCTCACAGTTCCATGGGAGAACTCTGTTGTGGAGGCCTATGAGCGTAAGAAGCTGCGCTACACAGAGCTTGAGGCAGAGGCAACGCAGTGTGGCTGGAACATCAACGTTTATCCAGTTGAAGTGGGATGCAGAGGATTTGTTGCATCATCTACCATCAGACTGCTGAAGGAGCTTGGAATCCAAGGTCAGGCTCTGCGGAAGACCATAAGATCACTCTCAGACGCGGCTGAAAGAAGCAGCTGTTGGATTTGGCTCAAGCGGAAAGACCCATGCTGGGCCCCAAATGCGTCATGGTGAATCTTTGAGGCAGTTTGACACGGGACACGCGCTGAGGGCTGATCATCCTGCAGCGGGCCGCCCTTGTGGAGGGTGTATAGTGTTAAAAGGCCGAAACACCCAGTGATGCAAGGGTACACTACTGATGATGTGTCCTGTGCCCAACTGTCCTGAAGGTTACCCAGGCCAAGATATACGTATACGTACCCCCCCCCCCCCTGATGTTGAGCGTCGACCACTCTCAGCAATCAATGAATGCCGTGAAATGCTCCCCACCTACTGGCACAAGGGACTTCTTAACATCTAGTCCTGTGTATTTGATTCTGAAAATCTGGACTTATCCAGTGACTGCTGTGAAAGGACAGCTGACAACATGGGAAAGTCCATGTGACAGCTTGGAGAGACAGCTGACAGGAGGGAACAGACCCCAAAGGGGCCGTCATGGGCTAGCTCCCCATGGCAGCAGTCCCCAACGCTGTTTCAGCTAGTTGGAGACACCCGCTAAATGCTACAAAAAGAAAATTATTTTATTTTATTTTATTTTTTTAAATTTTTTTTATTATAGAAACAATATATACAGAGTACACTCTTATACGGCATTAAAAATTATATAATATACAAAATTATATAATATTGATTATCAATTGATACTGTTTGTGTTATTTGTAATGTTATCCATTATACATTTCCTGGTTATTTATTTTGTATAATTGGGAGTGTATGTAGTATATTCCTAAAATAAGCAATATACTCACACTTCTCATCCCACACATATTTCTTCTAATTACCAAATACAAATCCCCCCTAATATAACTACATAATACCCAATCTTAACCAAACTTCTATGATATTCATGATATTTTCATAATATTAAGAGTGTTTGTATTATTATTAACTTTATATTTCAAAATTATTATATAGTTGAAAATGCACAATTTTATATAATTACAAATTTAAGACATCTATAATATTTTCATACAACTAATAATAGGTGTATTCATACTAATATTAAGAATATATATAATATGTTTCTATACTTTTTTTTCCCTACTTAAAGATAGAAAGATAGAGATAGAGAGTAGAAAATAGAAAAGAAAATGTGAAAAGTTTGGTGGAGATTAAAATATTACTAAATAATCCGTTCTTGGAGATACATTCATGATTTATTATATGTATTTCTTCATCCATTCAGATATTCAGGCCTCAGTCAAGTCCCCGCGCCGAACCATTATGACCCTGTAAATATTTAATGGATGGAGACCAAATCCCTTTGAAGAGATCTAACCTATCCATAAGGACAAGTCTCAATCTCTCCAAGTGAAGTGTCTCCGACATTTCTGTATTCCACATTTTAATTGTTGGGGATGCAGGGCCTTTCCAAAATTTTAGTAATTAATTTTTTCCCAATTATTAGAGAATAGTCGATAAAAGTTCTTTGATTCCTTGTAATTATTTGTTCCGTTTCCGGTATTCCAAGTATTATTAACTTTGGATCAGGAATCATAGTAATATTAACAACATTCGAGATTATCTTAAATATTTCGTTCCAATATTCTACAATCTTCGTACAATTAGTGAATGAATGTGACAAATTTGCTTCTAAGATTTGACATTTATCACATATAGGCGATAATTTTGGAAATATATTATGTAATTTAGATTTAGAGTAATGTAATCTATGTAAAATTTTAAACTGTATAAGAGCATGTTTAGCATTTAACGAGCAGTAATGTATGTGTTGTAAGCTTTCTTCCCATATTTCTGGGCTTATTATTTGACCTAATTCATTTTCCCAACGCTGTCTGTGTATTTCCGATGATGGAATATCACTTTCCAACAAAATATTGTAAATGTATGATATCATTTTTTCTGTATTTGGATGTTTATTCAAGCATTCATCTAAAATTTCACTCTTTCTATTTCTGAATTCTTGTGTATTTGCAGAGATATAGTTTCTGATTTGTAAATATCTGAAATATTCATTATTATGAAGCCCGTAAGCTTGTTGTAACTCTTGAAATGAAAGAAAAAAAATTTCCTTATAAAGATCCCCTATATTTAAAATTCCTTTATTTTTCCATTGTATAAAAGCCTTATCCATCGTTGAGGGTTTAAACGTAAAATTGTTGGCAATAGTAAGACCTAGCGGTATAAATTTTTAGTTTTAATGTTTTCTTTATTTGTTTCCAAATACGGATTCCGCTTTCTATTATCGAGTTTTCACTATAAATTTTCTTAGGTACATTAATATTAGCAAATATTATAGAGCTAATTTCAAATGGAAAACAGTCTTCTCTTTCCATTTTTAACCAGTTTGGTTTATTATCTGTTTCTTCTAACCAAAAGTTCATATTTTTAATATTAACTGCCCAATAATAAAACATAAAATTTGGTAATGCTAAACCCCCGTTTATTTTAGCTTTACATAAGTGTTTTTTATTTATTCTATGGTTCTTATAATCCCAGATAAAGTTAGTGACTATAGAGTCTACTTTTTTAAAAAAATTTTTAGGGAGATATATCGGGATTGATTGAAATAAATATAATAGTTGTGGGAGAAAAATCATTTTTATTGCGTTTATTTTACCTAACATTGAAATAGGTAAACTTTTCCAGTATAAAATATTTTTATTTAATTTATTCAGTAATAACGGAAATTAGACTTAAATAGAGAGTCAAATCTTTTTGTAACAAAAATACCAAGATATTTAATATTTTCATTTGTTATCTTAAAAGGAAATTGTTGTAATATCTGTAAGTTATTCATGGCTATTGGCATAAGTTTCACTTTTATTCCAATTGATACTGTATCCTGAAATTAAACCAAATTCCGTTATTAGTTTTAACAAATTACGGATACTTATTTCCGGTTTAGTGATATAAAGTAATACATCGTCCGCATATAACGAGATTTTATTCTTAGTATCTTTAGTATCATATCCATATATTTCCGGGTGCAATCTTACCCTTTGGGCAAGAGGTTCGATGCTAAACGCAAACAGTAAAGGTGATAAAGGACAGCCTTGTCTACAACCTCGAGATAAACTAAATTTAGTTGATAACATACGGTTTGTTGTTATTCTAGCTGTTGGGTTTGCATATAATAATTTGATCCAAGTAGTAAACTTATCACCAAGCTTAAAAGCTTCCATCACCGAAAATAAATAAGGCCATTCCACCTGGTCAAAAGCATTTTCTGCATCCAGCGAGATAACTACTAAGTCTTTTTTTATCACTTCTTTTCGAATATATGATATTAAATAACCGTCTTAGATTATATGAAGAATATCTTTTAGGTATAAATCCTGTTTGATCAGGATGAATTAATTCGTTAACAACTGTGCTTAATCTTTGTGCTAGTATCTTTGTTAAAATTTTTTGATCCGTATTTAATAAAGCAATTGCTCTATATGATCCTGGGTCATCCAAATCTTTATTTATTTTGGGTATAAGTGTTATAATAGACTCGTTCAATGTATCTGGTAATTTCTCTTGTGTATATATCTGTTCATATAATGATTTTAAATATGGGACCATTTGATCATGAAAAATGTTATAAAATTCCGAACCTATACCATCCGGTCCTGGAGTTTTACCATTTTTTTAATGATTTAATAGATTCTTGGATTTCTTTTATTGAAAATATCAGCATTTAATAGTTCTCTATTTTGTAAATCTAATTCTTTTAAGTTACATATATTTAAAAAGGCATCTATTTCTGTTTTATGTTACTGTCGCTTTAGCAGTATACAGATTTTTATAATATTGCATAAATCTTTCATTAATATCTTTGGGTTGTATTAATAATTCACCGTTTTGTGATTTAATCCTATGTATAGTTTTTTCAGCTTCAATTTTCCTTAATTGTCGAGCCAATAATTTTTGGGGTTTGTCTCCAAATTCAAAACAGCAATTGTTTAGTATGTTGGTAATATTTTAAAACTTGAAATCATCAGTGTATATTTTGTTTAATTTATACTTCAATGCTACAATTTTATTATGTATTATTATATCTGATTTTGTTGCATTCTGTATGTCTAATTGGTTTAAATCTCCCTTTCTAAGTCCCTGTTGTTCCTTCCGAATCTTTTTAATATTATGGAATGCTTGTGAAGAAATCATAATTCCTCGAAGATATGCTTTAAATGTTTCCCATAATAAAGAGCGAGATATTTCTGGTTGATCATTTATTTCAACAAAAAACATCTTAATCTGAGTTATAATATATTCCTGAGTGGTTTTATTTTTTAAAATTTGTGGGTTAAGTTCCATTGTCCTAGATTTTCTGTTTTTACCATTTATTTTTAATTTTAAATGTTAATGGTTCATGATCTGAAGATTATAATAATTTATGATATTTAAGATTCGTAAGTTAATGAAATAAAGCTTTTGCATCTACAAAAGTAATCTATTCTTTGAATAAGTTTTATGAACTGGTGAGTAAAAGGAATATTACCCCCCCCCCCTCGACAGTAGATTTTTCTGGTTCTCCAAATCATCCTTTAATGTTTAGTCGTTTGGATATATGCATTTAATAAATCACTAGTATTGAATTTAGTTTTTCCTTTTGTTTTGAAGATCTATCTAAAATAGGGTCCTATGTACAATTAAAATCCTCCTCCAATTATCAAATTATAATGTGTTTTAATTCCGAATATTTTTGAAGTACTTTTCCTTTAAAAAAATAAAGGACTGTCAAAATTTGGTCCATAAAATAAATAACGAAAATCATTTTTTCCCTGTTTAATTATTTCTCCTAATCACAATATAAATCTGCCATAGCAGATATAGTAGATGTATGCTTAAATAAAGTACCTTTACGAAATAATATTTGCTACGCCTCTTGATTTATGCCGTAAAAGAGAGTGATAATATTTTGTCTATCCATTTGGCTTTCAGCCTATTTACAGCTCCATTTTTTTTGGTTAATGTTTTCTTGAATGTAAATTACCATCAGCTTTAATTTGCCTTTAAGTGTGTCAATATTTTATTCCTCTTTTATTGGTAATACTATCTCTCTATG
>JAVHYY010000299.1:0-50220 GCA_035221665.1 Okamejei kenojei | reverse complement strand
CCCAGCAATGTCTTTGAAATGGTCAGCATCCTGGAAGACAAGAAACACACATTTGTATACAGATCCCCATTGGTGCCTACTCTGTACACATCAGATAATAATTACCAAAACAGAATTTAAAAATATCATATATTACTATCCTAACGGCAATTCCAGGATAATATCCACCACTTCACACTTCACAGGTAGACCAGTGCTGGAGCACTCAGCGGGAGCGGCAGCATCTATGGTGCGACGGAATAGTGTGATGTTCGGCCCCAAACGTTGCATATCTCCTTCGCTCCATAGAGCTGCCGAACCCGCTGAGTTTCTCCAGCATTTTCGTTACCTTCGATTGTCAGCCTCTGCGTTCCTTCGTCAAACTTAAAATTAACAGCTAACTTCTTCCGCTAGCAATGAGGTCTTTCCATACCTAGAATATCAGTGATTTTTTTTAGGGTTGCAAAAAAATAGTACGACTCCCAAAAACTTACCCGTTCAAAGTTTGAGCTTATTTTATGAGGAGTTGCGTTGATGTATTCCGAAGAAGCCGCCGCCAGGCGCTGAGCGTCATACTATCCAAAGCAACGGGTGAAACAACACCGAAAAAACAAATCGCTGAAGTACATCGTAAGGCTTTTAGCAGACTAGCAACAACCAGATAGCTTCTCTTAGATTATGGAGGGTGGGACGCGGCGTGTACCGAACTCGCTCACGTAATCCACATCAAATAAGAATCACACATGAACTAGTACGTTTCGTATTATCCTTCTATTTTAATTCGGAGTCATGTGAGTGACTACGTGACGATTTCACAGCTCTGTGTTTTCCTGCCTAGATGCACTCCATACAACATCTGCTTCGGTTGCACCAGTAGTGCATAAACATATATTGACATGCTTCCCATTATTCACTAACCATTTTTAATAATAACAAAAAACAGTAATAACCCCTCTGTCCCAGGGGCAAAATACCAACAAAGCTCTAAAACAAAGCACACGAATTAACTGGGAACCCCAAACAGATGCCCAACCGTGGCACGTCTTGTCAGGTTTGTCATCGAATTGTGCAAAGATGCTACTCTAGACCATCTGCGGCCGCGTGAGGGTAGATTAGCGGCACGTCTGAGCCTTCGCCGCGATGTTGATGCCGCCCGGTGGAGTGCGTTTACAAAATACATGAGTGTCGACTCCCGATAATTGAGAGCCTGTTTTACCCTCTGAAATAGTTGTACTGAAAACTCTTTTATATGGCTATTATGTGACATTGAGCAGTCCGTTTCAGACCCTCTGAGACACCTTGTTACCTTAATATCTTGGCTTAAGTGTTAACAAATATACATTTGTTTGTTAAATAATTTTATATTGCAACATATTTATGCCAAGCTTACCCTTGTTGTAATAGATGAAACTACTCATAATATACTTTCTTGATATACTTAATATTGATATTATTATTAATATTATATTATTTAAGACTATATGCTTCTATACGCTTTTTATTTTTTTTTATAAAGTAGGAAAAAGCAAGAGGATAAATAACGATAGCTAAAATATGAAAGCGAGTGTTATCATTAATCGTCTTTGGAGCATAGGCATGATTTATTATATATGTTTCTTCATCCATTCTAATAATCAGGCCTCAGTCCAGCCCTCGTACGAGCTGTTATGACTCTGTCACATTCAAATATATGGAGGACCTCTCCTCTGAAGATGAGATCTAACTGTCCATTCGGCACCGCCTCAAAATCTCCAGAAGAAGAGTCTCCGCCATTTCTGTAATTCTACATTATGATTGTAGGGGATGTAGGGCCTTTCCAAAATTTTAATATTAATTTTTTCCCAATTTATTCACCCTAATCAATAAAATTCTTTTATTCATTGTTATTAATTGGTCTGTTTCCCGTCTTCCTAGTATTATTAAACTTTGACTCAGGCGTCAAAATTATATTCAACATTCGAAATTATCCTAAATATTTCTATCCAGAATTTTGTAATTTTTTCTCCGTTTGTACAATGATGGTGACAAGTTTGGCTTCTAATGTTGACAGTTCATCACATATAGGAGATACTTTTGGAAAACTGTTATGTTAATTTAGATTTCGAATAATATAGTCTTTGTCGTACTTTTACCAACTGTATAAGAGAGTGTTTAGCATTTAGCGAACAATGGTGTATATGTTGTAAACTTTCATCCCATACTTCTGGTCTAATAATTTGGCATAGTTCATTTGTTACCAAGATTGTCTATGTATTTCTGTGATGGAACATCACCTTCCAATAAAGATGTTATATATATATGAAATCCATTTTTTTTCTGTATTTACGGATGTTTATTTAAGCATTCATCTAAAATTTCTGTCTTTCTATTTCTGAGTTCTGCGTATTTGCTTTAACATAATCTCTAATTTGTAAATATCTAAAATAATCTTTAAGAGTGTAGTCCATAAATTTGTTGTCGATCTTGAAATGAAAGGAAGGAGGTTTTCCTTATAGAGATCACGACCATAATAATTCCATTATTTTTCCATTGTAAAAAAGCTTTATCCATCATTGAAGGTTTAAACGTAACATTATTTACAATGCTAAGAGATAGTGGTATAGATTTTATTTTTAGTTCTTTTAATGTTTTTCTTTATTTGTTTCAAATACGTATTGCCACTTTCTTATCGGGTTTTCACTATAAGTTTTCTTAGCTAGATTAATATTAGCAAATATTATAGAACTATACTTTCAAGAAGGCGAACAATCTTCTTTTTTCCATATTTAACCAAGTTGGTGGTTATCTCTTTCTTCTAACCAAAAAATTCATATATTTTTAATGTTGACTGCCCATTATAAAACATAAAACTTGGTAGTGCTAGACCTCACATTTATTTTTGATGTTTTACATAAATGTTTTTTATTTATTTCTATGGCTCTTATAATCCCAAATGAAGTTAGTGACTAGGGAGTCCACCTTTCTAAAGAAAATTTTAGGGAGATATATCGGAATTAATTGGAGAAAAGGTATAATAATTGTGGAAGAAAAACCATTTTTATTACATTAATTTTACCTAACATTGAAAATAGGTAAAGTTTCCAATATAAGATATTCTTATTTAATTTATTCAATAATGGTGGGAAATTAGTTTTTTCAAATAATGAGTCAAATCTTTTTGTTACGAAAACCTTTCCAAGATATTTAATTTTTCATTTGTTATCTTAAAAGGGGAATTGTGCCTGGATAATAGTGTAATTTACCGTTATTGGCATAAGTTTACATATACATTTGGTCAACTGGATATGCTTTAAAGGTCACCTTGTTCCTGCCATACCTGGCCTGCTTTGTTTGATTAAATGTAATGATATCTACAGACAATTGCATACAATCTATTCGTAACAATTGTAATGTTTGTACACGTTGTGCTGAGACCAGAGCCATTAGCATAACCGCTTTAAGAGTTAACTTCTGCATAGATAATGACGTAATTGGAGCCCATTGCTGAAGCAGTGTGAGAACTATACTGATATCCCAGATTTCTGTATATCTAGATTTAGGAGGGTTTTTGTAAAAAATTCTCTCACAAATCGGGATACTAACGGATGCGACCCGATAAGTTGTTGTTCTGAAGACTGCCCTAAATAGGAGGACAAAGCACTCCGAGCACTATAACTCAAGTGCTCATCAAAACGCAACTTAGCAAGGAACTCCAACACATCACATATGCTTGCAGTATGACAAGATATATTTGATTATTACCAGAAAGATCTCCCATTTCTTTATGTGTACCACTATTGTTTTTAGTGCTATTTCTCCAGGCTGCAGTGATAACATCCATGGTCCTGTTCGACAATCCAAGCCTTGGAATGGTCTGGTCAGAACCCGCAGACCAACAAATAATTCATATGGTCAATGTAATGGGTGACTTTCTCCACCAACAAATTACTGCAGCTGGGAATCATCATGAATGGCTGAGTCCATTCTGAGAACCATGGTGGTGTTAGCCCATTCTGGGACCACCAAAACGCCTGGGCGGAGTCCTGCTCGATTTTGGTGAGGCATTTCGTGATCTCCGACCCCAAAATGGAGGAAATGCATAAAAGAATGCTGCCCCCAGTGTAACGAGAATGCATCCCGGGACTTCCGGTGGCGCTATGGAGCACTCAGAGTACAGCGCCAAGCCAGCTCTGTAAAAAAATCGGAAAAAACGGGGGGTTTTTAGAAGACTTACCGGCTGTCTGCAACGAGCTGTTGTTACTTCTCACCGAGTGACGTCATCAGGCGCGCGACGAGCTATGTCGGTTTCCGGAGTCCTTTACAGATAAAGGTCAAAACTCGACCAACCCGGCAGAAACCGGGAGAAGGCCCAAGTGAAGCGCTGGGAGTCGATTAACGACTCGATCCCAGGAAGATGTGTCGCCTAGGGACTCGATCCCAGGAAGATGTGTCCAAAAACCAGGGACAAAAAGGTGAAGGTGAGAATTGAAATCCTTTATTTTTATGCAGAAAGTTAAGTTAAAGGAAGAATTAAAGGATGAAATAAATCAAATAAAATAGCTCGAATTGATATACACCGGCTAAATCACATGAAAATCAACTGAAAGAGTTAAAAAGGAACCCAAATACAATCATTGAAAAAAAAGGTTAAGACAAGTGACGGAAGATTAAAACCCGAAGAGTTTGCTGGCCGGTTTGCTGATCTGGGAGGAAAAGCTGGAGAAAAAGCTGGATAAAAAAGTTGGAGTAAGGTTTTAAAAAAACATTAAAAAAGAATTGACGATAGAATTTAATTTCTATGAAGAAATACAGAACAGCATGACCGCAATAAAAACCTTGAACAGATACTGAAACGAATGCTTTGACACAACGAATTTGATACAGAAAATGAACGTCTGATGAGTATGCTGACTAAAACAGCCCGACAGAAATGCACTGAGCTAGAAGGACATCAGAGAAGTGCAAAATCTGAGAATAGTAGGGATTCCTGAGGGTCTAGAGAATGTCGAAGGCCCTCGAGAGTTCACTGCTAAATTACTTAAAGATGTCTTATCTCTGGAATGAAATGCCTTTATTAGCTCGTGCTCACAAGAGTCAGTAGACGTCAGACTAGACCCGGTGCTCCTCCCACGGCAAATGATTATTAAAGTTCAATTTGATTTTGTTCTGGATGAGCTTAGCGAAAAGGCTTCGAAAATTAAAAATCTGACATATGAAGGTCAAAGGATCAGTATTTATCGAGACTATCCACCAGAGGTCGCCAAGAAACGAAAAGCATTCAATGAAGCTAAAGGTCTTATGCGTGGAGTAGAAATCTGGAGATACGGTCTGAATTTATCCAGCGACTTTAAGAGTCTCCTATAAGAATGTGGAATACTTCTTCAAGGCCCCGTCCGCAGCTTAGGAGTTCGCTAAACAGCTTAAGACCTGAAGAGGGATTTACAAGCAAGTAATTGACTTTTATAATTTTAGATATTTAAAACATGGGACTTTTAATATCTATGAGACTCTTCAATACTTCTTCCGAGATCCCGTCCGCAGCTTTGGATTTTACTAAGCAGCTTAAGACTGAAGAAGATCTACAAGCAAGTAATAAACTGACTTTTATTAATTTCAGATATTCAACATGGACTTTAATATTTACTGAGACCCCTCAAGATGATATTGGAACTGATGGAACGGATAATGTCGAATGAAACGGAGAGGAATTCAACGAGATTTGAATATGTTATTTGGATATCTGGATATTGATAATTAGTTTTAACATATAACTAATATTAACTAATACATACATATTAAGATTACAATATACGGTTTTTATTATTGGGTTAATTTTTTTTTTTCACCTTTTTACTTTTTTATTTTAGTTAATTAGGAATGTTTGCTATTATTAATTAATTACTAACATTGATCATTATTAATAATAAATAATGATTAACAACTAATAATTACTAATTACTAATAATAATTATAAATATATATAAATATTTTTTTTTCCTTCCCTTTTTTGAATGAATAATTTGTATATTATTCTCCTTCTTATATAACCCTTGTATTTTGTATAGCCTTTGCATTTTTTTAGGTTTATTATAACTTTTGTACTCTTTATAGTCTTTGCATTTTTTTTTCGTATAATATTCTTCCTATTATATATATTATATCCCCGTTAAAATATTGTTAAGGAATAATAATTCCTTAATTCTAAGAGCTGGTCGTTCATTAAGATCAATGACGGAAGTCGTTAGATGTATAGCCATCTTTTTATGGCCTGCACAAACTGCATCGACTTTTGATGTAGTTCTTTTTACTTTTTCACATCTATTCTAATTTCTCTTTTTTTTTTTATCTATCCTTTTATATCAATTTTAAACTTGGTTTGATATGGAGTAAAATAATGTACCAAGGGAGATGTATTCATGAAAGGAAAAAAAGAGCTTCAAATTTCATCCACTCGGGTCCGGGTGTAGGTTAGGCCTGTCGTGCCGAACCTTGGATCCTGTAGATCCTTATAAATTTAAAATGCAAGACTTAAAAAGAAATACGGGGAATGAGGGATTAACATTTTGCAGTTGGAATGTTAAAGGTATCAATGAACCGGTAAAGAGAGGAAAAATATTGACATATTAAAAAAAGCAAGTAAGCGGATGTAATTTATATCCAAGAGACTCACCTAAAAAAAGAGGCGGGAAAACAGATTGAAAGCTAATTGGATAGATAAATATATCACTCCTCTTTCACACTTATAAATCAAGAGGTGTAGCAATATTATTTCGTAAAGGTACTTTATTCAACATATATCAACTATAGATGATAAAGATGGTAGATATATTATTGTGATAGGAGAATTAAATACAGAAAAAGTGATTCTTTGTTAATGTATATGGAACCAAAATTTTGACAGTCCATTGTTTTTTAAAAAAGACTCAATAAATATCCGGAATTAACGCAATATAACTTGATAATTGGTGGAGATTTAACTGTACATTAGATCCTTATTTAGACAGATCTTCAAACAGAGAGAAAAAAATAAATCAAATTCCAGTGATTTGCTAAACTGCATATATGCAAGCGACCAATATTAAAGATGTTTGGAGAACAGAAAAATCCTACAGGCCGAGATACTCTTCTACTCCCCAGTGCATAAAACTTATTCCAAGAATAGATTATTTTTTGGTGGATGCAAAAACTTATTTCGCTTACTTATGAAGCTAAATATGATAATAGTAATTTCAGATCATGCACCATTAACGTTTAAAATTAAATTAACAAAACAGAAAAACTCTAGACAGTGGAAACTTAACCCACAAATTTTAAAAGATAAAGCTCTCAGGATATATTATAAATCAAATAAAATTTTTCTTGAAATAAATGATCAACCAGAGATATCACGCTCTTTAACTGTGGGAAACATTTCCGGCGTCTTTTCGGGGAATAATGGATATCTTTCGCAAATATTTCCATAATATCCCTAAAAGATCCCCCCCCTCGGAAAGAACAGCAGGATCTAGAAAAGGAGATTAAGCAATTAGATATACAGCCATCAATGCTCATAAAACCAAATCCCCCACACCCCCACACCATGATATTACATAATAAAATTGTTATATTGAAATATAATTAAATAAAATATACACAGATCAAGTGATAAAATATTAATCAACAACAACACATTAAACAATTACAATTTGAATTTGGGGATAAGCCCCAAAAATTGTTGGCTCGAACAATTAAAGGAAAACAGAAGCGGAAAAAAAATTATACATAGGACTTATTAAATCACAAGGTGGTGACTTATAATCCAACCTAAGATATTAATGAAAGATTTATGCAATACTATAAAAAATTTATATACTGCCTAAAAACAACAGTAGGTAAAAAAGAAGCCATAGATGCATTTATAAAAGAATGTAATTTGAAAGGATGGATCCACAAAATAAAAAAATTATTAAATGTGATATTTCAATAAATGAAATAGAGGAATCTATTAGGTCATTGAAAAATGGTAAACACGGGACCAGATGGTATAGGTTCGGAATTTTATAAAACATTTCATGAATATATCGTCCCATATTTAAAATCATTATATGAACAATATATACAGAACAGAAGCTTCCAGACACACTGAACGAATCTATTATAACACTTATACCTAAAATGAATAAAGCCCTTAGACGAACCAGGATCATACAGAGCAATAGCGTTATTAAATACAGATCAAAAGATATTAACCACAATATATAGCAAAAAAAAGACTGGTTCTGTCGTTAATGAAATATACATCCGGATCAAACTGGATTTATACCAAAAGATACTCTTCATATAATTTAAGACGATGTTTAATATTATATATTCGAAAAGAAGTGATAAAAAAGATTTAGTAGTTATCTCGCTTGATGCAGCCAAAAGCTTTTTGACCAAGTGGAATGGCCTTATTTATTTTCAGTAATGGAAGCCTTTAAATTAGGAGAGGCAATTAATCACTGGATCAAATTATTATACGCAAACCCAACAGCAAGAATAACAACAAACCGAATGTTATCAAATTAATTTAATTTAATCACGAGGTTGTAGGCAACGGTTGTCCTTTATCACCTTTATTGTTTGCATTAGCTATAGAACCACTTGCTCAGTAAAATAAGACTACATCCAGAAATATATGGGCTATGATACCATAGATACCTAAAAATAAAATCTCCTTATATGCGCAGGCAGACGATGTATTACTTTATATCACTCAACCAGAATAAGTATTCGAATCTTTGTTAAAATTAATAACGGAACTTCGAAAACACTTTCAGGATACAGCAAAAATTGGAACAAAAGTGAGCTTATGCCATAACACTGATAATTTACATATATTAACAACCAATTCCCTTTTAAGAAAACAAATGACAAATATAAAATATCTTGGGATTTTTGTTACAAAAAGATTTAATTCTTTATTTTAAATCTAATATTCCCCATTACTGAATAAATTGAACAAGAACATTTCATATTGGAAAAGTTTACCTATCTCGATGATAGGGAAAATTAATGCAATAAAATGATATTCTCCCACAAGTTAATATCTATATTTATTCAATTAATTCCGATATATCTTCCCAAAAATTTTTTTTTAAAAAAGTAGATTCTTTAATTACGAATTTTATTTGGGATTATAAGACTCATAGAATAAATAAAAAACATTTATGCAAATCTAAAATAAATGGAGGAATTAGCATTACCAACTTTATGTTTTATTACTGGGCAGTCACTATTAAAATATGAATTTTTGGTTAGGAGAAATAGATAATAAACCTAATTGGTTAAATATGGAAATAGAAGACTGTTCTCCTTTGAAAATTAGCTCTATAATATTTGCTAATACTAAGTCGCTAAGAAAGTTTTTAATGAAAATCCGATAATAGAAAATGGAATTCGCATATGGAAACAAATAAAGAAAGCATTAAAATTAAAATCTATCCCACTAAGTCTTAAGATTGTTAATAATTTTATGTTTAAACCTTCTCCTTCTCAATTGGATAAAGCTTTTTTACAATGGAAAAATAAAGGAAATTTCTAAGATGGATGATCTTTACAAGGAAAACATTTTTCTTTCATTTCAAGAGTTGCAACAAACTTATGGATTACATAATAAGAATATTTTAGATATTTACAAATTAGAAACTATGCCTCCGCAAATATATACTGCCTGAATTTAAAAATAGAAAAATAGAAATATTAGAGGAATGTTGAACAAACATCCAAATAGGGAAAAAATGATATCATAATATATAATATTTTTATGGAAAACGATACCCCATCAACCAGAAAAATACAGAGAGTCTTGGAAAAGGACCCGGCACTAGGCCAAATAATAAGACAGAAATATGGGAGGAAAGTTTACAACATATACATACTGTTCATTAAACGCTAAACATTCTCTTATACAGTTTAAAATATTACAGATTACATTATTCTAAATAATAAATTACATAATATTTTTTCAAAGATATCTCCTATATGTGATAAAATGTCAAATTTCAGAAGCAAATTTGACACATTCATTTACCAACTGTATAAAAATTGTAGAATATGGAAATGAAATATTTAAAATAATATCGGTTGTTATTAATATAAATATAACCTGATCCAAAGTTAATTATACTTGGAATTATTGAAACTGACTTAGTTAATAACAATAAATCAAAGAATTTTTATTGACTATGGTTTAATAATAGGAAGAAATTAATATTAAATTTTGGAAAGGCCCTACATCCCCAACAATAAAATGTGGAATATAGAAATGTCGGAGACACTCCATTTGGAGAGATTGAGGGCTTGCCTTATGGGTAGGCTAGATCTCTTCATCGGATTTGGTCTCCATATATGAATATTTACAGGGTCACAATGGTCGGCGCGGGGGACCTGACTGAAACCTGGATACCCGATTGGAATGAAGAAATATATATACTAATTATGAACATATCTATAAAGACGGATAATGACGAATACTTTATTCTCCATCAAACCTTTTTTTCTATTTTTTACTTTTTACTACTTTTTTTTTTTTCTTTTTCTTTAAATCTTTCTACTTTTTATATCTATAAAAAAATTTAAAAAAAAAAAAAAGAATCGAACACATTGCTTTAATGCTTTGATATTAGTACGAACATAAATATTATTGCCTTTTAAGAAAATATTATAATATATATCATAGCACTCTTTAGTTTTTATATACCTTTAATAATTATACAAAATTACGTATTCTTATTACGTATAATTACGTTAAATTAGAAGATAACGCTCAATGGAAATTTTTATAAGTTTTATCTATCTTTTGGTATCAATATTATTACTCCAAAATGACTTTATAACGTAAAAAACTTATTAAATAGTATAATGCTATTTTATAAATGTATTATTAGTACGTATGTATTTAATCATACAAGATATATAACTTTGAAAGGTATAATTAAGGATAATATAGTATAAATATATTTAATATTATTTTAATATAATATTAATAGTATAAATCAATCACTAAGACTATGTACTATTATTGTAGAAGAAATGTAATATGTTACTTTTGTTTCTATAATAAAAAAAAATTAAAAAAAAAAAAAAAAAAAAAAAAAAAAAAAAGAATGCATCCACGGCTACTGCTCCTGGATCCTGGCTCTCTGAAACATATTTAGGCAACTGGTGATTCAATCTGGATGCAAACAGATCAATATCTGGCAACCCAAATCAAGTGACAATTGTTTGAAAAATCTCAGAATTCAACATCCCATTCTATATTGTCATTAAAACTTTCGCGACCTATGGTCTGCCACCACATTGTCTATACCTGGTAGATAGATGGCTGAAACCCAGATGTTCCTTGAAATACACCAATGCCACATGAGGTTAGCAAGTTATCACATGATACTGATCTTGCTCCTCCCATATGATTAATGTAGCCACTGCTGTGGTGATATCAAATCTGGAGTTGAACATGTACATTATTCATTGTGGAGCAAATATGCCTTTAACCCATAAAATACCCAATCTAATAATTCCAAATAATTTATCCCTTGTGTGTGGAGAATCAAACCATCTTGTTCATTCCATCTACCCCCCACAGCTAGACTCGGTGTCCGAAGCCCCCCATCGAGCGCGCTTACATCAGTCTGTAAGACCACTGAAGGTTCTTGCACCAAAATGTTATTGATAGCTTGACTAACATAAATAATCCACCACTGCAATTCTGCTAGAGAGCTGTGGTTGGTAACTGCATAACCCGCTCAAAATGGCCTGCATGCTCTTTTAGTGCTTGTTTTCTTGCTCTTTGCAATGTTGATAATGCAAAGGTCCGAACTGTACTGCAGGGAAAGCTGCTACCAATTTCCAAACACCTTAGCGACTTCTCGGATGGAGGGATAAAAGTTTTTGTGTGAGGCAAGTACAGACATTCGCAATATCCACAACCTTGGCTGTTGGTAATGTTCACTGTCATATCAACTGAATCAATAAGCAAATTCCAAATACTCATATTTTGGGTTGGCTGTCTTGGACTTAGTTGGAGGACCAAAACCCTAACACAGTTTCAAACACATTTTGCAACCGACTCTTCAGCAGCCTCTTTAATGTTGCTGATAATTAAGATATCATCTAATACAGCCATGACAATGTGATTATGGGCCCTCATAGCCCCAGCACCGGTTTTAACCAATTTACAAATAGCCTAGGTGCTGAATTAATCCATTAGGCAGTGCGATGTATATGCCACAGTGTTCCATCCAATTAAATTTCAAGTACTTGCGATAATGAGCGTGAATTGGCACTGAATAATATGCATCTTGCAAATCATAGTTGCCGTATAACCAGCCCTGTGATAACAGCTGTTTAGCAGTAACAAAGGTGTTCCATTTTTAAATGCCTATATAGAACAGAAGAAATTTAAGTGGCTGAGAGGTCCAGAATTAATTCTACAACCCCATCTTATTTAGGTTCTGGGGAATATATTAGGACACAATTTGTTGAGGAGGAATGATTAATAGTTCTCTCCATAATTCCTTTTTGGCATAAATTCTTAATCTCATTGTTTACCTGTTCATCATCTGGAGCAGCCCACAAACATTTTTATTAGGCTTGTGCTGTTGAGGTGGATCTATCCCTGAGATAAACTCAATGGTAGAACCTGACACAGTATTGAGTATAAACATATGAGATGTTATACAGCACCATTCGTTATAAAACAATTGTAATCTACCTCCAATAGGAGGTTGTCCACCAGAAACTTTATCGTTAACAAAAAATCCCTGTACCTCTACAGTTGGCCTGTAAGTTTGCTGTCTGCCCATATTGGGGTTGTAGCTGGTCTATCTCAGTGGGAAAACCCGTTGCCCCACAGGCCTCCCCCTGCTGGGCCCAGCACCTGGATCCGACCTTTGGTACATTAAACCAGGCTTTCGTATCGGTGGCCTTGAGATGTTTGGCTTCATTAAACCAATTGTTTTGGCCTCATCATCAATTTCTCGAATTTGCTTGACGAGGTCTGCTCCAAACAGGAATTCAGGCATTTGCACATTAGTCGCCTTACATAAAGCAGCAAATTTTTGATTTAGTGCTGGCCTGATGGCAATTTTCCTGATGCAATTCACCTCAAAAAGTGCATTGCATTAAAGGGCCAACATATCTTCTGAGTTTGCATGATCATTGTCCCTTTGACCATTGTGCCAAATGCAGTAATTGCTGCAGCCACCAGTTGGAGGATGTGTTGATACCGAGCCTCCTGTCCCCTCATAGAAGGAGTCATGGGTGTCCAGATTGCTGGGTTCACCGTGGGCACTTTCAATCATGCACAATTGACAGGTGTGTTATATTTGCCAGTAGTCTCTTGCATCATAGCTTGCTGGAGCTGGTGAGACACCAAATAATTTATATTGTTGGCAAGATACTCGTCCATTGCTTCCGGAATAGCAAAACTCATTGCTAGAGTGCAGCTCTTGTGCTCTGGTGTATGCACATGAGCAGGGACACCAGAATCAGGGTCAGCTTCATCCTGCCCTGCTTCTCCCAAGTCATACTGTAGGGAGGCATCCTCCAGTCCTAAACAAGACGCTGGAAGGAAATCCCCTTGCTGATAATCCACATATTCTTCTTGATATGGGCCTCCTTGAGCAGCTGTCCGGGGAATCAATGGGGCTTTTGACCCTTGATTAATCAAAGTTTGGAGCATCTTCTCCATGTTTTGCATTCTCCCCCACATTCTTTTATTATCTGTAGGGGAATCTCCTTCTTCCGACCCGTCAGACAAAACGGGTCTGATAGACTTTCTTTTAGCTTTCCTATGGCTATCAGTGGCCTCAGGCTCCTGAGTCCCTGGAGTTGGTGTGGAAAGTTCACTAGTTGGTATAACGGCTGTCGGTAAAATGGCACCCGGTATCGGAACCGGCGTTGCCTCTCTAATCTGCCGAACCGATCTAATTTGCAAATGCGCATCGCTGGACCCATGTTTGCTGCGAACTCTCCTACCTGACCGCTCCATACGACCGACTCCTACTGACTGCTCGAGCCAGCTTGACGGAGTTTAAATACTTCCAGACAAATTTTTAAAAACACTTACCTGTGAAGTTCCTACTTACCGCTGGTGGAGCTGCGCTTTCCAGCCCTTTCGGTGCGACATGCGCTGACGTAATGACGCACATGCACCTGGCGGGGCTTCTTCACGTAGTCACTCACATGACTCCGAAGTAAAATCAGTTGTTAATTGCATTCCAGCAAGATCAAAACATTATTGATTCAAAGTAGTAAAAAACCATATGATGAATAAAGCATGTGAGGAGACTGCATTCGGGTCAGGAGTGATCTGCCTGAAAGGTCCAGACCCAAAATATTGCCTGTCAAGATTCAAGATTGCAGCTTCCAGCCAACAGACATCAGTGCCTACATTTTGGCAATGAAGACAGTGACTATCATGGGCTTCCCCAACACTGAAGTCAGGAGCAGCACACAGTGGCTGCTGCAAAACCACTATTGTAAAAAAGAATAAATTGTCGGTGGTAATCAGCAAGCCAGGCAGCATCTGTGGAGGTAGAAACTGAGTGAATGTTTCAGGTTAATATTCTTTCCTCACAGCTGGGGAAGTTGCCAGATGGGGACAGACAACTAGAAGGATGAGGGAGGTGGTCTGAATGGCCTCCAAGATTAATATTAATGTCAGTGATCCACTCCATAGCCCAGGGAACTCATCCACTCCTCACTGACACCTATTCCTGGGGATTGTGATGGTCTGAGAAGGAGCAGCATCATCCTCCCTGATCCCAGGCCCCTGAGAGGACATTTATCTGGCATCTTCTGCCCGCTCTCCATGTCAAAGCTCCCTGGAGTCTCACCTCTGAGCCCTGCGTCCCAGACATGGTCTCGCCTCCTTCAGCAGCTCCTCGGTCTCCCTTCCTGAGCTCAGACATCCACCTCTCCTCGACTAAACCCCTCGCCTCAATTAAACCCCTCGCCACAAGCAAACCTCACACCTCACTATTAAAGGTAGACAAAAATGCTGGAGAAACTCAGCGGGTGAGGTAACATCAATGGAGCGAAGGAAATAGGTGACGTCTTCAGTCTGAAGAAGTAGCAATGTTACAACATTTTGAGATTTAGAAAATCAAGTCTGCACTTTATCCCATCAGATAAAGCATAAAAATAAGTTTAATTTGACACCTAATTCACTTTCATATCTTCATTATTAAAAAAAGCTATGGCCAGTTTCATACTCAGAAATTAGCATCTTGTTCCCCATTGTCTTTCCATTGACTTAACACAAAAGCTGTGATCTAGGACAGTCAAACACCCATAACTTTCTTAAAAATTAAGAGAACTCAATGAAATTTTCAGTTATTATAGATTGAAGCATACTGAAACAAATATGAAACAATATACTTGGATGACCTGAAATTAAAGCATATAATTAGTTAGTTACCTAATTGTAGCTAATTACAAAATTCAATTACTAGATCTAAACATCTATCCATCTCTTAAGAAAAGATAAACTTGTTTAAATTGCCTAAGTGTCCAAATAACATTCACACAATAATTCACAAAAGAACATGATTTTTTAAATTTCATTTTCATTAATTTATAGGCCAAATGGAAGGAATTTAATGTTTAATTCCTGTGAATTAATGGCCATTTAAAATCAACTTGCGAGTGGGTTTTAGTGGAACGCGGTGGATTGGAAACATTGCAGTTTGCGGTGAAGTCCGGCATGAAAAACACTGACGGTTCATATATTTTTTGTCCCCTTTTCACAACATGAAAATGTGATTAAAGCCTTCCTAAAAACCAAGTTTTAATGTAAAAATAAACTGTGCACTTTATTTTCTCCCTTACGTAAAATCCTTCCCGTTGTCGGCGCTCGTGGCTTTAGAAGATTTTTAAATTACTCTAGTTAATAAATAATCTAGTGTAATTTAAAAATACCTTCATGAATGAAATGTCGGAGCGATTTTTCTTCAGCAACAAAATCGCCCGACATGGATCGAATTGCCCTGTCTGTGGAAAAACGGCACTTTAAACACACCCCCCTTTGAAAGGCGCCAAAGTCACGCACACGGGGAGCGGCAGAACTGCAGCGCTGCTGAAGATAAGTTTTGTAACATACCTAGAAGAAGGGTCTCGACCCGAAACGTCACCTATTCCTTTGCTCCATAGATGCTGACTCACCCGCTGAGTTTCCCCAGCATTTTTGTCTACCTTCGATTTTTCCAGCATCTGCAGTTCTTTCTTAAACCTCACTACTAAACCTCGCCACTAAACTTCACCTCACACCTAACCCTCAACTCACTAAACTGCGCCTCGACTAAACTTCACCTCAACTAAACCTCACACCTCAACTAAATCCTCACCTTTGACTAAACTTTACCTCACCTCAACTAAACCCCTCAATCACCTCGACCAAACTTTACCTCAGCTAAAGCTCAACTCAACTAAATTCACACCTCACTAAACCTTGCTTCGATTAAACCCCTCGCTTCATCTAATCCTCACATCTACTAACCTACACCTCGACTAAACCTCACTACTAAACTACTCCTCACACCTGAACCTCACCTCAGCTAACCTCACCTCAACTAAACTTCACGTGAACTAAACCTAAACGTCACCTCAATAAACTCCACCTCGCGACTAGACTATTTATAGCCCCTCCCCCCCCCCGGCCGTTGGCGGCGCCTCACGTGAGCGGAGCGGCTCCACCCAGAGCGCGGGTCACGTGGACAACTCCGGCCCTCGGCGGGAAAAGGCGCCAAAAGCCGTCGCGAGTTTCCCGCCATCCTCGCCGGGGGGGAAGGGGGGGGGGAGACGGGCGAACGCGGAGAGCGGCGCAGGCGCACTGCCGAGAGAGCCGTTAGGGGGGGAGGGGCGCGCACGCTCGCTGACGTCGCATTGACGTCGAGCTCGAGGCCTGACCCCGCAGCCCCTCCCCCATGGCGCCGGAGGGCGGGGCTGCGGCTGCCACAGGCGGGGGCGGGGGGCCAGCGTCAACGAGGATGGCGGGAGACTCGCGGCGGCTTTTGGCGCCTTTTCCCGCCGAGGGCTGGAGTTGTCCACGTGACCGCGCTCTGGGTGGAGCCGCTCCGCTCACGTGAGGCGCCGCCAACGGCCGGGGGGGGAGGGGGAGGGGGGAGGGGCTATAAATAGTCTAGTCGCGAGTTCAGGTGGAGTTTATTCGTGAGGTGTGAGGTTTGGTTGACGTGAGGGGTTTAGTCGGGGTGTAGGTGAGGAGAAGTGAGTGTAGGTGAGGAGAAGTGAGCGTCTGAGCTCAGGAAGGGAGACCGAGGAGCTGCTGAAGGAGACGAGACCATGTCTGGGACGCAGGGCTCAGAGGTGAGACTCCAGGGAGCTTTGACATGGAGAACGGGCAGAAGATGCCGGATAAATGTCCTCTCAGGGGCCTGGGAACGGGGAAGATGCTGCTGCTCCTTCTCAGACCATCACAACCCCAGGAATTGGTGTCAGTGAGGAGTGGATGAGTTCCCTGGGCTCTGGAGTGGATCACTGACATTAATATTGATCTGGGAGGCCATTCAGACCATCTCCCTCATCCTTCTAGTTGTCTGTCTCCATCTGGCAACTTTCCCAGCTGTGAGGAAAGAATATTAACCTGAAACATTCACTCAGTTTCTACCTCCACAGATGCTGCCTGGCTTGCTGATTATCTCCGACAATTTATTATTTTTTACAATAGTGGTTTTGCAGCAGCCACTGGGTGCTGCTCCTGACTTCAGTGTGGGGGAAGCCCATGTTAGTCACTGTCTTCATTGCCAGAAATGTAGACACTGATGTCTGTTGTCTGGAAGCTGCAATCTTGATTCTTGACAGGCAACATTTTGGGTCTGGACCTTTCAGGCAGATCACTCCTGACCTGCACACTAAATGCAGTTTCCTCTCATGCTGTAATATGGTTTATTACTTCTTTGAATCAATAATATTTTGATCTTGCTGGAATGCAATTAACAACTGATTTATTTGCAACCCTAGAAAAAAAAAATCACTATATTCTGAGTGAAGAAATATCTCATTTCTATCCTGAAGAAGTTACCTGTTAATTTTAAGTTTAAGAAGGAACTGCAGATGCTGGAAAATCGAAGGTAGACAAAAGTGCTGGAGAAACTCAGCGGGTGCGGCAGCATCTATGGAGCGAAGGAGATATGCAACGTTTTGGGCAGAAACATCACCTATTCCTCGCTCCATAGACACTGTGCACCCGCTGAGTTTCTCCAGCACTTTTGTCTACCTGTTAATTTTAAGTTGTGATTCATTATCCTGGAATTGCCTTTGTTAAATAAATAAATTATATTTTAAAATCTTTTGGAATTAATATCTGATGATTACAGATTATGCACCAACGTGTATCAGGTACAATGTTTTTCCACGATGATGACCATTTCAAAGACATTGCTTTTTCCAAGGAAGAGTTTGAAGAAATGAGTGACTGTGAGAAGCTCCGTTATATGAACATGAAGCGGAATTATGAAGCCATGCTTGCCATTGGTTTGTAGAAAATATTACTTGCCTATTTTTTTTTTTTACCTTTTTGCCCTTTTCTAATGATGCATGCTGACATGAGTTTTTTTTTCCCCCGCATGAAATTTAAATAGGTGTGTGCTTTCTGAGAGCAAGTCCTTGGTTGGATCCTTCCACCTTCCATTTCACTCCTCTGGTATATTTTGAGAATGTGACTGAGGCCGGTCGGCTTCACCCTCGGCAGCGCTGCATCAATACACGGCTCATGCGAGTTGTTTCCCAGTCTATATCCGATGCATTTGCAACGTGGTCGCTGCTCCTCCAGCCGCCGTGAGGTTCCCAAGGTGAGCAACGAGTGCATGTGTGTGTGGGACCCTGGTGAGTGCGGGCGGGAGGGATGGTGAGGGCAGCGTCGGGAAATGGAGGCGAGACTCAAGGAACTGCAGATGTTTTTTTCTTGTTTTCGAGATACAGCGCGGAAACAGGCCATTCGGCCCACTGGGTCCGGGCCGACCAGCGATCCCTGCACATTAACATTATCCTGCACCCACTAGGGACAATTTTTACATTTGCCAAGCCAATTAACCTACAAACCAGTACGTCTTTGGAGTGTGGGAGGAAACCGAAGAACTCGGAGAAAATCTGGGCAGATCACGGGGAGAACGTACAAACTCCGTACAGACAGCACCCGTAGTCGGGATGGAACACCAGTCTCCAGCGCTGAATTCACTCTAAATTCACTCTAAGGCAGTAACTCTATCGCTGCGCCACCGTGATGGATTACAATTTTTATTTAAATGCTGGAGTAACTCAGCGGGTCGGGCAGGATCTATGAAGGACATGGATAGGCGATGATTCGGGTTGAGACGCTGGGAGGAGGGACTTGTGAGGAACCGAGTGGAGGACGGTCTGTGTTGTGAGGGAGGAGGATTTGAGAGGAAGTGAGGGAGACTGACGGACAGGGGGTGTCTGTGAGTAAGGGGTGAACAGTTCCTCTCACAGAACAGCGCTTCTTTCATCATCTTCCCTTTCACAACACAGCGCTCCCTCCTCACTGCCCCTCCCACAGCGCAGTGCTTCCTCCTCACCGCCCCTCCCACAGCACAGTGCTATCTCATCAGTGCTCCTGTCAGAAACCCAGGCATTCTCGCCCGATGGACAAACTGGGAGAAGACCTTAGAAACATGGAAACATAGAAAATAGGTGCAGGAGGAGGCCATCCGGCCCTTCGAGCCAGTACCGCCATTCATTGTGATCATGGCTGATCGACCCCAATCAATAACCCGTGCCTGCCTTCTCCCCATATCCCTTGATTCCACTAGCGCTCTATGTAACTCTCTTCAATCCATCCAGTGATTTGGCCTCCACTGCCCTCTGTGGCAGGGAATTCCACTAATTCACTACTCTCTGGGTGAAAAAGTTTTTCCCACATCAGTCTTAAATGGCCTCCCCTTTTAACTGTGACCCCTGGTTCTGGACTCGCCCAACATTGGGAACATTTTTCCTGCATCTAGCTTGTCCAGTCCTTTTATTATTTTATATGTTTATATAAGATCCCCCCTCATCCTTCGAAACTCTAGTGAATACAAGCCTAGTTTTTTTCAATCTTTCCTCATATGACAGTCCTGCCATCCCAGGGATCAATCTCGTGAACCTACGCTGCACTGCCTCAATCACAAGGATGTCCTTCCTAAAATTAGAAGACCAATACTACACAATACTCCAGATGTGGTCTTACCAGAGCCTATGAAGGCCAACATTCCATTAGCTTTCTACACTGCCTGCTGTACCTGCACGCCAACTTTCAGTGACTGGTGTACAAGCACACCCAGGTCTCGCTGTACCTCCCCCTTACCTAACCTAACCTCATTGAGATAATAATCTGCCCCCTTGTTTTTGCCACCAAAGTGGATAACCTCACATTTATCTATATTATTCTGCATCTGCCATGCATGTGCCCACTCACTCAACCTGTCCAGGACACCCTGCAACCTCCTAACATCCTCTTCACAATTCACACTGCCATCCAGCTTTGTGTCATCCGCAAACTTGCTAGTGTTGCTCCTAATTCCCTCTTCCAAATCATGAATATATATGGTAAACAGTTGCGGCCCCAACACCGAGCCTTGCGGCACTCCACTCGCCACTGCATGCCATTCTGAAAAGGACCAGTTCACTCCGACTCTTTGCTTCCTGTCTGCCAACCAATTTTCTATCCATGTCAACACCCTATCCCCAATACCATGTGCTCTAATTTTAGTCACCAGTCTC
The DNA here is from genome assembly GCA_035221665.1 of Okamejei kenojei. Classification (NCBI taxonomy): domain Eukaryota; kingdom Metazoa; phylum Chordata; class Chondrichthyes; order Rajiformes; family Rajidae; genus Okamejei; species Okamejei kenojei. Next base: position 29,505 of record JAVHYY010000299.1, on the reverse strand, counting down.
CCATACGGGACCTTATCAAAGGCTTTCTGAAAGTCTAGATACACTACATCCACTGGCACCCTTCATCCATTTTACTTGTCCACATCCACAAAAAATTCCAGAAGATTAGTCAAGCATGATTTTCCTTCTTCTTCTTGCGTTTGAGGCAGCAGAAGTCCGCAGCAGGGTGATGCCATCCGGTTCGACATCCGTAGGTGCCCGCCCTAAAAAGGGCGCATGCTTCGGGTTGGCGCCAAGCTGCGGCGCTGCTGCTGTCTCCGTTTGTTGTCGTTCGCCTGACTGAAGTCAGTTGACAGGGCTCACCACGGGGAGGTCGACAACATGAGCCCCATTTTCCTTCCATAAATCCATGCTGACTTTGACTAATCCTTTTACTGCTATCCAAATGCCCCATTATTACCTCTTTAATAATTGACTCCAGCATCTTTCCCACCACCGACGTCAGGCTAACTGGTCTGTAATTCCCTGTTTTCTCTCGCGCTCCTTTCTTGAAAAGTGGGATAACATTAGCTATCCTCCAATCCACAGGAACTGATCCTGAATCTATTGAACATTGGAAAATGATCACCAATGCATCCACTATTTCTAGAGCCACCTCCCTGAGGACCCTGGGATGCAGACCATCAGACCCACGGGATTTATCATCCTTCAGTCCCATTAGCCTACCCAATACTATTTCTCACCTACTCCAAAAACTTACGGGTTTCTATGTTAATTGGCGGTATAAATTAAATTTGTCCCCAGCGTGTGGGATAGTGCGGGGATCGCTTGTCGGCGTGGACTCGGTGGGCCACAGGGCTTTCTACCATGCTGTTTCTCTAGACTAAACCTAGAACTAGTGTGTGAACGGGTGATCAATGGTGGTACAGGATTAGGTGGGCCGACGGGCCTGTTTCTGCGCAAAAAAAAATCAATGCTGTTAATGGACTTGCCGTTAACTGTACACTCTCCTTGTGGCATCTGTCTCCCAAAGTGCAACACCGCACTCTTGCTCGGATTAAACTCCGTCTGCCATTTCTCTGCCCCTTTCTGCATCTAATCTTCATCCCGCAGTATCTTCCGACAGCTTCCTCACTGTCTGCAACTCCTCCAATCTTGGTGTCATCAGCAAACCCACTCAGCCACAGATCGCCAGCATCTTCACACATGCGCTCTGACGGTGAGGGACAGCGCCCCCATGTGGTCCTGGACATTTTTGTTGCTGTAAATAGAATAAAGCACCTGAGTTCACCGTGTTACTGTGAATGTCGGAGTGGCACTGCCGAACCCGGCTCCCTCAATGCCACACACCCTATCTACTCGTGCTGCCTCCTACAGTGAGCTGTGAACCTGGACTCCTAGATCCCGCTGCACATCAATGCTGTCGATGTAGAAGGGTCTCGATCCGAAACGTCACCTATTCCTACTCGGTCCGGTATGAATATTGATTTCTCTAACTTCAAGTAACCCCTGCATTTCCTCTCTCTCCATCCCTCCCCCACCAGCTTCTCGTTCCCAGCTAGCACACAGCCAACATTGTTTCTTTATCATCGTTACTTTTTTTGCATGTCTTTCATTCATTTGTACTATATCTCTCTACATCACCGTCTATATCTCTCGTTTCCCTCTCCCTTGATTCAGTCTGAAGAAGTCTCGACCAGAAACGTCACCAATTCCTTCTCTCCAATGAGTTACTCCAGGATTTTGTGTCTACGGTTTAAACCAGCATCTGCAGTTCCTTCCTACACTGTTAATGGTTTAGTTTAGTTTAGAGATGCAGCGCACAAACAGACCATTCGGCCCAATAAGGCCGCACCAACCAGCGATCCCCGCACACTAACACTATCCTACACTAGGAACAATTTGAAACAATAGTTGCTCCTCAAGTTTCTATTTAATCTTTATCTGCTCACCTAAAACCCAAGTCCTCTGGTTCTTGAAACCCCTACCTTGATGTTCCGAGGCAAATGAATCTTTTACGCCTCTCGTAATTTACTTAAACTTTATTTAAGCTTTCAGATTCTCATTTCCGTAATACATAACTTCAAAGCGTCTGGAAAATATCGCTGATTCCGCAGGCCTCGCCGACCCGAGACCCCACACATGCGCACACTGTGGAAAGGCCCTGCACATGCGCACACCTCATTCTCCCCTCCTATTTATAAGTTGAGACGGTCAGGAGGTTTAATATGTCTTGATGACCGTCGCAGCACTGGAGCATCAGGAGATAATGGTGTTTCAATAGCTGGTGGTACATATATTGCTTGGTCATCAACTTCACTCATATTGTTATTTACATTTTCAATTTTAGAATTACTTATAGAAGTTTCCATAGGGGATGATGGGAGTGTTGAAGGAAGTTCTCGATTAATATTATCAAGGAGTGATGGAGCTGATGGAGTAGACGGACATGGTGCAAGGTCACGAAGTGAGACAGTTGACTGACGTCCATCCTCATACTTGATAGTTGCATAAGAAGGGTTAACATCAGTCAGTTCAACATCATCAACAAAAGGCTGTTTCTTATTTGATCGGACATACCGACGAAGCAACACAGGCCCATGGCTAATCAACCTTGATGGCAGAGAAGTACCACTAGAAGAACGCCGTTTGAAGTTAAAGAACCGCTCATGCGGAGTAGTATTGGTAGCAGTTGACAGTAGAGATCTGATGGAATGTACTGCATCTGGTAGAACACACTCCCACTGCTGATCTGGTATGTCATTTGACTTTAAAGCCAGTTTCATTGCTTTCCAAATGATTCTGTTATACCTCTCAACCTGACCATTTCCAATAGGATGATATGGTGTTGTTTTACTTGTTACAATTCCTCTATTAGAAAGGTAGTCTTTTAAATCTTTTGACATGAATGAGGTGCCCCTATCAGAATGTATTTAACTTGGAAATCCACAGAATGAAAACAGTTGATCTAAACATTTGATAACCGTAGCAGCTGACATATTTGGACAAGGAAAGGCAAATGGAAACATTGAATATTCATCAACTATGGTAAGTATATAAACATTTCGAGAGTGAGGATGGCAAAGGCCCTTTGAAGTCAATACTCAAATGTTCCATAGGTTGTGTAGTTTTTATCAATCTTCTTCAGAACGGAAGAACCTTGGTTTTAATTACAGAATATTAGAGATTCTTAGAGAATACTAGACTATTGGGTCGCATGTTCACACGGGAGGGCTGGTCCCCCAACGCAATATTCCATCTCTCCACCAGTTCCAATATTCGTGGCAAGTAGAGGGGGCTGAGCTTTCTGGAGCGCTAGTAAGGGTGTTGTGGGCTGAAGGGACTGGTTTCCAGAGGGCTAGTATGGACATTGTGGGTCGAATGGATTCCTGGACTCTCAGTTCAGTCAGTCACGGGTGGTGGGCTCGCAGTTCACTCACTCACGGCTGGTGGGCTGGCAGTTCACTCACGGCTGGCGGGCTGGTAGTTCACTCACTCACGGCTGGCGGGCTGGTAGTTCACTCACGGCTGGCGGGGGCTGGCAGTTCACTCACTCACGGCTGGCAGACTGGCAGTTCACTCACTCGCGGCTGGTGGGCTGGCAGTTCACTCACTCACGGCTGGTGGGCTGGCAGTTCACTCACTCACGGCTGGTGGGCTGGCAGTTCACTCAATCACGGCTGGTGGGCTGGCAGTTCACTCAATCGCGGCTGATGGGCTCACACACACACACACACACACACACACACACACACACACACACACACACACACACACACACACACACACACACACACACACACACACTCACCCTCCATCTCACACATGCACACTCACTCCCACACACACACCCTCCATCTCACACATGCACACACACCCTCCATCACACACACATCCGGGACATTTGACAGTAAAACTCTTGAATCTACTCACGCCCGACTTCTGGACTCAGGTCGGGCCTCTGGACTGAGCGCGACTACCGAAGTGAGCGCGATTTCCGGAGTGAGCGCAACTTCCTGAGTAAGCCACGGCTTGTAGATTCACATTCACTCACTAACGGCTGGAGCACTCACAGTTCTGGACTCAACTCTCACTAACTGCTTATAGACTCACAATACATCAGCGTGACTTGTAGAGTCACAGTTCTGGACTCAACTCTCACTAACTATTTGTGGACCCAGTTCAGTCAGCACGGCTGGAGCACTCACAGTTCTGGACTCAACTTTCACTCACGGCCTTGCAGGCTGGCTGACTCACGACTGGCTCGGGTCTTTATTCTCCTGGCCCCCGGAAGGGGCGTTACCTCCATCATGACTGACAGGCGAGAAGAACAAACTGCTGATCTCACGATTTTTTTAAACCTTAACAACTTTTCTATTTCACCAATCGGAATAAAACTTGGTGCGCTTGGAGCGGCGGAGAACCTTGAGTAAAGTGGCGAAAAAATACAAGCAATATATGGTAGCGTTTCTGCTAAAATTTACTTACAACGCAGACCTTAAGTGGTCAAGATGAGACTTTTAGTAATAGTATAGATATATTAGAGTCAGAGAATATTAGAGTCCTAAGAGAATATTAGAGTTTTTGAGAGTATATTAATGTTAGAGAGTCTTAGAGAATATTAAGAGAATGTTAGAGAGTCTTAGAGAATATTAAGATGTGCAGGTTTGTAGGTTGATTGGCTTGGTAAATGTAAGAATTGTCCCCTAGTTTGTGTAGGATAGTGTGCGGGGATTGTTGGTCAGCAAGGAATCGGTGGGCTGAAAGGCTTGTTTCCACGCTGTATCTCTAAACTAAACACAGAACTATTGTGTCAATGGGCGATCGCTGGTCGGTTTGTTGGGCCGAAGGGCCTGTTTCCGCGCTGTATCTCTAAACTAAACTATGTTACAATCCTTACAAATACACTAAATAACTACGATACAAACGTCCCTCTCCAACACCACCCGGGCACGGACGTAACCCGGAGAAGCAGCAAGTACCCGGCTCGGGCAAAGCCCTCCTCCCCGCCTGGCACCGTGACTCGTGAATGGCCAGCTTGGCCAGGGCCTCACAGTGAGTCTTAGACCCAAAACATCGGCCATTCCTTCTCTCCAGTGATGCTCCTGACCCGCTGAGTTACTCGAGCACTTTCCTGTCTTATCTTCGATTTAATCAGCATCTGCAGTTCCTTCCAACACACAAACAGACACACACTCACGCACTCACACACACTCATACACGCACACATACGCACGCACGCACACTCACACACACCTGAGGAGAGGGATACAGAGAGGGGAGAGGGGGTGTAGACGCCCGTGTGCGGATGTGGCGCTGAAGCAAGAGAGGCCAAAGCAAAGAAATCGAAGCCAAAGAACTGAATGGAAACGAGGCCGAAACGCCAATTCAGACCTTTCAGACGCACTCTGAAGAATTGTCTCGGCACGAAACATCACCCATTCCTTCTCCAGGAGAGAGAAAAGTGGAGAGAGAGAGGAGGAGAGAGAGAAGAGGGGAGAGAGAGGAGGAGAGAGAAGAGGGGAGAGAGAAAGGGGGAGATGGGAGCGTGGGGTTCATTTTCCCACACAAGCCATAGGTGACTGGGCAATCTGAACCCAAGCACCAAGTTGAAAGCGGCCGAAGGTGTGCATCCCTCGTGACAGCCCCCACTCTCCCACGGCCACCCTCCACGGGCTGCGGGTTGGGTGGAGCGGAGGTTTGGGACAATGTTCATGCCTTCACAGTGATGTGATGGACGCGGGGGTCTGGACCAATCGCTGACAAGTCCTGCCTCCCGGCACCGACTTTTCTGTTGAGCGGCAGTTGGTCCTTTGGCCTGTAGGTAACGCCGCCTTTGGGTAGGTGGCGTTTCGACAGAGCGGCCATTCGGTAAATTTGCTTTTACGCAATGCAGCTTTTCGGTTCATTAGCTTTTAGGCTTCCCGCCCTTTCAGTTAGTTTGCATTTAGGCGTCCAACCCTTTCGGTTAGTAGGCATTTAGTATTTGGACTCTTTCGGTTTATTGGCGTTTCGGCCTCGTTTCCATTCAGTTCTTTGGCTTCGAATTCTTTGCTTCGGCTCCTTGTCTGTCGGTGCCACGTCCGGGTACCGTAGCGGCCAGAGGAGAGGGGAGGAGAGGGGAGGGGGGGAGGGGATGAGGTTTAATCTCTAAGAGCTAAAACAAGGGCGTGAGGAAGTATCAAAATTGAAGACCAACACTTCTGCATTTAACCCCCCCCACCCCCCTTCAGCGAAAATCATGTCACGCACTGGACAATAAAGATGATTATTTTGATATGTTGGCGTAAGAAGGAACTGCAGATGTTGCTTTTAAACCGAAGACAGGCACAGAGTGCTGGAGTAACTCAGCGGGTCAGGTAGCATCTCTGGACCTGTCCACGTTCTCCAGAGATGCTGCCTGACCCGCGTAGTTACTCCAGCACAAAAGATACTTGGCTAATAAAGTGTGATTATGATTCATGTTTAATCAGTTCAGAAGATCACATTCCCTTGTCTCGATGTCTCATTTTCACACCTCACACCTTATTATCTCTGTGCCTCTGCTTCTCTGACCTCAGTCTGAAGAAGGGTCTCGGCCTGAAGTGTCGTCCATCCTTCTCTCCAGAGATGCTGCTGTCCCGCTGAGTTACTCCAGCACTTTGTACCTGTCTTTCGTTCTCCACAGAGATGCTGCCTGACCCGCTGAGTTACTCCAGCACTTTGTACCTGTCCACGTTCTCCACAGAGATGCTGCCTGACCCGTGAGTTACTCCAGCACTTTGTACCTGTCCACGTTCTCCACAGAGATGCTGCCTGACCCGCTGAGTTTACTCCAGCACTTTGTACCTGTCTTCGTTCTCCACAGAGACGCTGCCTGACCCGCTGAGTTACTCCAGCACTTTGTACCTGTCCACGTTCTCCACAGAGATGCTGCCTGACCCCGGAGTACTCCAGCACTTGTACCTGTCTGCATTCTCCACAGAGATGCTGCCTGACCCGCTGATTACTCCAGCACTTTGTACCTGTCCACGTTCTCCACAGAGATGCTGCCTGACCCGCTGAGTTACTCCAGCCACTTTGTACCTGTCAGCGTTCTCCACAGAGATGCTGCCTGACCCCTGATTTACTGCAGCACTTTGTATTTTTTCGTTTGGAGATACAGCACGGAAACAGGCCCTTCGGCCCACCGAGTCCACGCCGACCAGCGATCGCCCGTTCATACACTAGTTCTGTGTTTAGTTTAGAGATACAGTGCAAAAATAGGCTCTTCGGCCCACTGAGTCCGCGTCAACCTATGACCCCCTCACCACTAACAAGATCCTACACGCACTAGGGACAATTTACATTTGTTTTACCGAAACTAATAAACCTACAAACCCGCACGTCTTTGAAGTGTGGGAAGAAACCGGAGCGCCTGGAGAAAACCCACGCAGGTTACGGGGAGAACGTGCAAACTCCGTACAGACAGCACCCATGGTCAGGATTGAACCCGTGTTTTCTGGCGCTGGGAGACGGCAACTCTACCACTGCGCCACTGTGACCGCCCTGTACTCCAGAGATGCTACCTGACCCACTGAGTTACTCAGCACTTTGTGTTTTTTTCGTAAACCAGCATCTGCAGTTTTCCCTTCCTTCTCTCAGTTCAGTTCAATTGAGTTTATTGTCCGTGTACTGAGGTACAGTGAAAGCTTTTTTTTGTTGCGTGCGGAAAGATTACATGATTACAATCGAGCCGTCCACAGTGTACAGATACAGGATAAAGGGAATAACGTTTAGTGCAAGGTAAAGCCCGATTAAAGGTAGTCCGAGGGTGTCCAATGAGGTAGATGGGAGGTCAGGACCGCTCTCTAGTTGGTGAGAGGACGTTTCAGTTGCCTGATAACAGATGATGGGAGGTCACGTTGCAGTTGTACAAGATGTCGGTGAGGCCTCATTTAGAGTATTGTGTTCAGTTCTGGGCAATTTGTTACAGGAAAGATGTCGTCAAGCTGGAAAGGGTTCAGAGAAGATTTACGGTGATGTTGTCGGAACTCGAGGGGCCTGAGCTACAGGGAGAGGTTGGGGCAGGCTGGGAATCTATTCCTTGGAGCGCAGGAGGATTAGGGTTGATCACTCTGTGACAAAGGTTGATGGAGTAATGGAGATTTTAAGGATTGGTTTGTGTGGGAGGGAACTGCAGATGCTGGTTTACACTGAAGATAGACACAAAGTGCTGGAGTAACTCAGCGGGTCAGGCAGCATCTCTGGAGAACGCGGACTGGTACAAAGTGTTGGAGTAACTCAGCGGGATCAGACAGCATCTCTGGAGAAAGTGGACAGGTACAAAGTGTTGGAGTAACTCAGCGGGTCAGACAGCATCTCTGGAGAAAGTGGACAGGTACAAAGTGCTTGAGTAACTCAGCGGGTCAGGCAGCATCTCTGGAGGGAAGGAAGGGGCGACGTTTCGGGTCGAGTCCATTCTTCAGGAGATTAGTTTTTGGAAGAGAAGAGGAAATGGTTGAATCTGCGAGTCATTTAGTATTTCGAAATGTCTTGATTCTCGCTGAAGGTTCTTTCCTGTGTCTGTTTACAGGTCTCCGACCAAAACACTTATGTGTTGCAATTAAGCCTGACCACCACTTGCAAAACCCTCTGTCGGAATGAACTGCAGATGCTGGTTTACCCGAGAAATGTACAAAGTGCAGGAGTAACTCAGCGGGTCAGGCAGCATCTCTGGAGAACGTGGACAGGTACAAAGTGCTGGAGTAACTCAGCGGGACAGGCACATCTCTCTGGAGAACGTGGACAGGTACAAAGTGCTGGAGTGACTCAGCGGTCAGGCAGAATCTCTGTGAGAACATGGACAGGGACAAAGTGCAGCACTCCAGCACTTTGTACCTGTCCGCGTTCTCCACAGAGATGCTGCCTGACCCGCTGAGTTACTCCAGCACTTTGTACTTGTCGACGTTCTCTAGAGATGCTGCCTGACCTGCTGAATTACTCCAGCACTTTTGTACCTGTCCACATTCTCTAGTGATATACATACACATACACCTGAGGGGAGGAGGTTACATAGACGGGAGAGGGGGTTTATGGGCCGGAGGGGAGGGGAAGAGAGAAGAGGGGAGGAGAGGGAGGGAGGGAGGGGGAGGGGATGAGGTTTAATCTCTGACTACAGGGCTGCCAATGTTGGGTGAAGTTGGGAGTGAGAAATTGCGAGAGACCAAGCCCGAGGGAGCGTAGCGACCAGGGGAGGGTATGGGAGGAGGATGACCCCCCCCCCCTCCAATTGGAATGGAACTTTTGCATTTTTTCAGCTTGAATTGTGCAAAAAGGTGCATACTGAAGCGAGTCTTTTAACTCACACTTGAATGCAATATTTATGCTTTAAATTGGATTAACTATGAATAAGGTTAGGCTAAATTACATTCCTAATTGCATTCCACAGCAGAGTCAGGCTCTGATCAACAGGTGCATCACATGAATGATCTTAGTGTATTCATGTATGGAAACCACATTATAATCAAACACTTGGCCCATGTTGACCAACCTGGGTCTCACTGCACACCTGGTACTACTCCTGGCCCTGACTCCAGTTGCATACCTTCTCTCATTCCTGACCCCGAGTTTAGCCTTACACCTGGCCCCCTATTCTACCCTGATCATAGCTGCTTACCTGCTTAGGTTTCCAGTGCTGAACACTCCCTGGTCCCAGCTTTTGACTGCACACCTAGTACTATTCCAGACCTTGACACTGGATGCACACTTGGCCTTGCTCCTAGCCCCTTTGCAATGACAATATATCTGGCCCACACATAAAGCCCCATATCTGAGCCCCTGGACTTAACCTATAACGTTCAAGACCACAGGTGCTTATCAAATGCAGTGATCCTCATGGGGCATTTCAAAGATAAATTATGGATAACAACATTTGCGACACTCATTGGCTTCCTTGTTATCTAACATGCTAGTTACTTTGACAAAGAGGTAATCAATGGGTTGAACACAATTTCTCATCCATAAAATTATACTCACTCAGCTGTGTAAGTATTCTGTTACCATTTCCTCCATTTTCCTAACAAACTGTCCTGAAGTCATTTTCACCCCCAATATTTTCAATATTTGCTGTCTTCCTCTCAGCTGGGACTTTTCCGAAATGCAAAGTCCAATAACTATATATTTAAGCAATATTTTTCTATTAAATGTGATCTTGAGAGTACATAATATTTTCTGTGGTATTCATAACACAACAATGTTCAAAAGATCTTTGTTTTGATTGCACCTACCAACATGCATGCAGAGATGGGGAGATATTGAATAATTTATTTTCTTTGGTATTCACCAAGGAGAAGGATATTGAATTATGTGAGGTAGGGAAACAAGTAGATTCAAAGAAGAGGGAAGTACTGACACTTTGGAAAAATATAAAAGTGGATAAGTCTCCAGGTCCTGACAGGATATTCCCTAGGACATTGGGGAAGTTAGTGTAGAAATAGCAGGGGCTATGATAGAAATATTTCAAATGTCATTAGAAAATGGGAATGGTGCCGGAGGATTTGGCGTATCTGCGAATGTTGTTCCATTGTTTTAAAAATGGTTCTAAGAGTAAACCTAGCAATTATAGACCTGTTAGTTTGACGTCAGTGTTGGGCAAATTAATGGAAAGGATACTTAGAGATAATATATATAAGCATCTGGATAAACAGGGTTTGATCAGGAAAAGTCAACATGAATTTGTGCCTGGAAGGATCATGTTTGGACTAATCTTCTTGAATTTTTTGTAGATGATACTAGGGAAATTGATGAGTTTAAAGCAGTGGATGTTGTCAATTTGGATTTCAGTAAGGCCTTTGACAAGGTTCCCATGGAAGGTTGGTTAAGAAGGTTCAATCTTTGGGTGTTAATGGCGGAGTAGCAAGATGGATTCAACAGTGGCTGAATGGGAGATGCCAGAGAGTACATGGTGGATGGCTGTTTGTCAAGTTGGATGCCGGTGACTAGTGGGGGTGCCTCAGGGATTTGTGTTGGGTCCACTGTTGTTTGTCATATACATCAATGATCTGGATGATGGTGTGGTAAATTGGATTAGTAAGTATGCAGATGATACTAAATAGGTGATGTTGTGGATAATGAAATAGATTTTCAAAGTCTGCAGAGAGATTTAGGCCATTTGGAAGAGTGGGCTGAAAGATGGCAGATGGAGTTTAATGCTGATAAGTATGAGGTGCTACATCTTGGCAGGAAAATCAAAATAGGACGTTACATGGTAAATGGTAGCGAATTGGGGGAATGCAGTTGAACAGAGGGATCTAGAAATAACTGCATAGTTCCCTGAAGGTGGAATCTCATGTAGATAGGGTGGTAAAGAAAGCGTTTGGTGTGCTGGCCTTTATTAATCATAGCATTCAGTATAAAAGTTGGGATGTAATGTTAAAATTGTACAAGGCATTGGTGAGGCCAATTCTGGAGTATGATGTACAGTTTTGGTCGCCAAATTATAGGAAAGATGTCAACAAAATAGAGAGAGTACAGAGGAGATTTTGCTAGAATGTTGCCTGGGTTTCAGCAACTAAGTTACAGAGAAAGGTTGAACAAAGTTAGGTCTTTATTCTTTGGAGCGCAGAAGGTTAAGGGGGGGACGAATAGAAGGCCTTAAAATGAATGAGAGGGATAGACAGAGTTGACGTGGATAAGCTTTTCCCATTGAGAGTAGGGAAGATTCAAACAAGAGGACATGATTTGAGAATTAAGGGACAGAAGTTTTAGGGGTAACATGAGGGGAACGTCTTTACTCAGAGAGTGGTAGCTGTGTGGGATGAGCTCCCAGGTGGAAGTGTGGAGGCAGGTTCGATTTTATCATTTAAAAATAAATTGGACAGGTATATGGGACGGGAAAGGATTGGAGGGTTATGGTCTGAGTGCAGGTAGATGGACTAGGTGAGAATAAGTGTTCGGCACGGACTAGAAGAGCCGAGATGGCCTGTTTCCGTGCTGTAATTGTTATATGGTTATATGTTATATGGTTGTGTTATTATATTGCAGTTAATATGTACTGAGGGTAGATTTTTGTTTCCAATGCTCCGCATTCCCAATTACTTTTACATTGAAGTGATTGAAATCCAAGTGAAGTTTAAATGGCATCATAAAAGTCAAACCTCCGGAATGGATGATATTCATCACGTGGTTGGTTGGGGTCAGTATCAGTACAATTACCATAATAAACTTTGAATCTTCAGATGTCCTGGTTCAAGCTAAAACTAAAGACAAATAATAAATCTCCTCACACATTGCCCTGCAAGTATTTCTGTCACTCCTTTAAAATATTCCCCTTCTTTGAACAAACTCTTAAATATCGCATCTGAATCAGTTGCCATCTGATTGCACTCCTTGAGGATGTTCATCTATGTGTTCAATTAATAAAACAACGAGATTGGGGACATTTCTATTCAACCTGTCAAAGGAATTGGGGGTCGGGTGGGGGGGGGGGGGGGGGATTAGAAATAGTCAGTGAGGTAAACAAACATAATAGTTGAGTGGCAAATGACCATGGTGCCACCTTCCCAATATTTAACTGAAGGATATAATGGGTTATCGGGGCTGTATGTTGTGACAGACAGCCTGTCACCTTGCATGTCATTTGAATATTACACTTATCCCATTCCCCTGGATATTCCAGATTAATAGATTAAGGTTTCGTCAACTAATTACAAATCGGGCTAATTACAAATCAATAACATTAGCCAACTCCGAAACATGAAGCGCTGAGCATTGGGATCCAGACACCACGGACAATTGGCCTCAGTTCCCTGCTCAACATCTGGCAGTGTTCTCCATCTGAACCAGGGGCCATGGAGCGTTTTTGAAAGTGGGGAGGCTGAGCCATCATTGATCACTGGCTTATGGGGTACCCGGTGAAGGAGTGGAGCAATCGAGTGGGAGAGTGTGTGGAAGTGGGGTGTTCCCCCTCCCAGGGTAGGGACTTTTTGAAATTTGATGTATTCAAAATCATGTTTTAGTGCATTGTAGAAGTATGATTTCATGTTTTTTTGTATGAATTATTTTTTAAGAGGTCACCTTTTAAGGGGTAACATTTTCCACACAAAGGGTAGTGGGTGTATGGAACAAGCTGCCAGAGGAAGTATTTGAGGCAGGGACCATCCCAACATTTAAGAAACAGTTAGACTGATACATGGATAGGACAGGTTTGGAGGTATGGACCAAAAGCAGGGTAGCGTAGCTGGGTCATGTTGGCGGTGTGGGCAAGTTGCGCCGAAGGGCCTGTTTTCACATTGTATCACTCTATGACTACATTATGCCTCATCCATGTATGAATGCTTCAAAATCAATCGATTGAGTTTTATTGCCATATACTCAAGCATAGAAACATAGAAAATAGATGCAGGAATAGGCCATTCGGCCTTCGAGCCAGCTCTGCCATTCAATATGATCATGGCTATTCATCTAAAAATCAGTACCTATTTCTGGGTTTTTTTTCTCCATATCCCTTGATTTCATGAGCCCCAAGAACTAAATGTAACTCTCTCTTAAAAAAATCCAGTGAATTGGCCTGCACTGCCTTCTGTGGCGGAGAATTCCACAGATTCACAACTCTCTGCGTGAAGAATGTTTGTCTTCATCTCAGTTCTAACTGGCCTACCCTTTATTCTTAAACTGTGACCACCCTGGTTCTGAACTCCCCCAACATTGGGAACATTTTTCCTGCAGTTACAGCGAGTGAAAATCTAGCAGGCAAGCAGGATGCTTTTTCCAATCACTCCCATTTGAAGTCCACTATCCAGTTGGGTATGGCTGCCCCAGCCTGCAGCTGTCTGTCTTTTAACTTCTTTATTTTATTTTAGTGAGTTTTAGTGTTTTGTTTTGGAGTGTATTCTTTTTATGTAGGGGGTGGGGAAGGGGGAAACTACTTTTCAGGGTCCCTACCTGGTCGGAGAGGCAGCTTTTCTCTCGGGCTGCAACTTCGACCCGTCCTCGCGGCCTACCAGCGGGCCTGGAGCGGCGTTTCCTGAGGGGACCCCCCAGAACCTTGGCTTTGGAGGCGGCGCTGCGCTGGAGCGCCATCGCGGAGCGTTGCGGGCGATACCTTGTCTGGGTCGCACGCCGTGCTGGAGCTCCAGAATGCTGAGACCGCAGGTCGGTGAACATCGCGGAGCAACCGGGTCTATGGAGCGGGTCCGTGGAGCGTCCAGCTGCGCTGAAGTTAACATCGGGAGCCTGGGATCTCTCGGCGAGATCGCCAGGGGTGGAGCTCCATCCGGCGCGGCCTTGTCGGCTTCGGAAGCCACGGACTCCGGTAAGGAAGCGGCCATTCCAGGTGTCCCATGCCGCTGAGAGGGTTCTACCGACGCCGGAGCACCATCACCTGGCGTCAAGGACTAAAACATCGGGCCGCCGTAGCGCCAACTGCTGAGGCCTCAATAGGCCTGACTATGGGTGGACATGGGGATGGGAATGGACTTTGTGCCTTCCCCCATAGTGGGAACCATTGTGGGGGGATATTTTTATGTTTATTGTTAATTCTTTAGTGTTGTGTCTCATCTTTATCTGTGTGCTGCATGGCAAGACAAATTTCACCAACTGGTGTATGTGACAATAAATGTCCTTTGTCCTTTGTCCTATCTTCCACCGTTTCTACCCATGTGCTTGGTACTTACTTCCAGCAGCCATTGGTTGTTCTCCAGGATGCAATGAGCCGCAGCCTGATCCATGCTGGACACCTGGGTGAATTTGGCACAGAGACTCTCACGGCAGCGGCACAACGCTTCCAATGCCTCTGGGACTCTTGGACTGAGACTACTCCATGGACGGAGTTGCAGTGAGTGCCTCGCCAGCCCAGCAAACATTCGCCAGCCCAGCAAACACTTGCCATCCCGCTCCACGTCCGCACCTGTCCCAGCCGCTGCTTCTTGCTTCCAACTCCCGTGGCCATGCAGTTGATATTAGTTTTGAAATTTTCATTGATCACAGAATTTCTCACGACCCAGAGCGTGAAAAATTGTGATCAGCGTGAGAATTTTGAAAAATTGTGTGATTCTCATGTCAATGCATGGGGAGTTGGCAGCTCATAATACCCCTATCTCCCCCTTCTCTCTCCCTGCCTCTTTCCCGCTCTCTCTCCCCCACTCTGTTCCCCCCTCTCTTTTTCTCCCCTATCTCCCTCCCACCTCACTCTCCCCCTCTCTCTCTCCCCTCTCTTCTGCTCTCTCTCCCCACCCGCTCTCTCTCTCATCTTTCTCTCTCCCTGTCTCTCCCCTCTCCTCTCACCCCCTCTCCCCCTCTCTCCCCTCTCTCTCTCCCTTCCCTTTCTCCCCCCTATCTCTCTCCTCTCTTCCCCTCTCTCTCCATTCTCTCTCCCCTCTCTCTCTCCCCCCCCCCTTTCTCCCCCTCTCCCTCTCTCTTCCCCCTCTCTCCCATCACCTTATTCTCCCCCTCTCTCGCCTCCTTTCTCCTCCTCCAACCTCCCTCACCCTCTCTCTCGCCTCCCCTCTCTCTCCACCCTCCCCTCTTCCCCCCTCTCCCTCCTCTCTTTCCCCTAACTCTCTCTCTCCTCTCTTTCCCCTAACTCTCTTCCCCTCTCTCCCCCCTGTCTACTCTCTCTCCCTTCTCTCCCCATTTCTCCTTCCCATCTCAACTCCCCCTTGCTTCTATCTACTCTCTCTCACCTCTCTTTGTTATCTCCCCCTTCTCTTTGCCCCCTCTCTCCCTCTTTCCCCCCGTTTCTCTCTTCCCCCTTTCTCTTTTACCACCCTTTCTCTTCCCCTCTCTCCCCCTCCCCTTCCTCTCCTCCACTCTCCACCCCTCTCTCTTCCCTCTCTCTGTTCCTTTCTCCCCCGCTCTCCATCTCTCTCACCTCCTCTCTTTCTTCCCTCTCTCTCCCCCCTCTCCTCTCTCTCTTCCCCCTCTAACCTACCCTCTCCCTCTTCTCTCTCCCCCATTCACTCATCCCCCCCTCTCTCCTCTCCCCACTGTCTCCCTTTCCCTCTCTCTACTCCCCCTCCTTTTGAGCAACAGAGGCTCTCACGGCAGCGGCTCAATGCTTCCAACACCTCCGACAGCCCGGGACTTGCACTGAGGCAGCTCCATGGCCGGAGCTGCAGCAAGCAACTCGGCAGCCCCGGCAAGCACTCGGCAGCCCCGGCAAGCACTCGGCAGCCCCGGCAAGCACTTCGGCACCCCTCAAGCACTCGGCAGCCCCGCAAGCACTCGGCACCCCGGCAAGCACTCGGCAGCCCCGGCAAGCACTCGGCAGCCCCCGGCAAGCACTCGGCAGCCCGGCAAGCACTCGGCAGCCCCGCTCCCCGCATCTGTCCCTGCCCGCTGCTTCCATCCCTCCCTCAGTCCTGGCTCTCCAAAACCCGTAGCCCATGCAATTTATGTGAGTTTGAACATTTTCGTTGATCACACAGAATTTCTCTTCGACAAAGCGTGAGAACTTTGTGATTCAGCGTGAGAGTGTGAGAATTTGCCCAAATGCGTTTATTCTCAACTCAAAGCATGAGATTTGGCTGCCCTGTGGCTAAGAGCTGAAACAAGGTCGGAAGAAAGTGTTAAAATTAAAGACCGACACTTCTGCATTTACCCTCGCCCCACCCCCATTCAGCGAACAATAGAGATGATTTGTTTTGATAAGTTGGTGTAAGAAGGAACTGCTGATGTTGCTTTATACCAAAGATAGGTACAAAGTGCTGGAGTAACTCAGCGGGTCAGGCAGCATCTCTGGACCTGTCCACATCCTCCAGAGATGCTGCCTGACCCGCTGAGTTACTCCAGCACTTTGTACCTGTCCACGTTCTCCACAGAGATGCTGTCTGACCAGCTGAGTTACTCCAGCACTTTGTGTATTTTTTTCTAAGCCAGCATCTGCAGTTTTCCCCTCCTTCTCTCAGTTCAGTTCAGTTGAGTTTATTGTCATGTGTACCGAGGTACAGTGAAAAGCTGTTTTGTTGTGTGCTGTCCAGTCAGCAGAAAGACTGTACATGATTACAATCGAGCCGTCCTTGGTGTACGGATACAGGATAAAGTGAATAACGTTTAGTGCAAGGTAAAGCCCGATTAAAGATAGGCCGAGGGTCTCCAATGAGGTAGATGGGAGGTCAGGACCGCTCTCCAGTTGGTGAGAGGACGGTTCAGTTGCCTGATAACAGAAGTGGGGAGGTCACGTTGCAGTTGTACAGGATGTCGGTGAGGCCGCATTTAGAGTATTGTGTTCAGTTCTGGGCACCGTGTTACAGGAAAGATGTCGTCAAGATGGAAAGGGCACAGAGAAGGTTTACGATGAATGATGCCATGTCCTCGAGGGGCCTGAGATACAGGGATAGGTTGGGGCAGGCTGGGCCTCTATTCCTTGGAGCGCAGGTGAATGAGGGGTGATCTTATAGATGTGTACAAAATCACAAGAGGAATAGATCGGGTAGACGCACAGAGTCTCTTACCTAGAGTTGGGGAATCGTGGATCAGAGGACATGGGTTTGAGTTGGGTGGGGGGGGGGGGGGGTGGAGAGAAGATTTCATTTCATATGAATCTGAGGGGCAACTTTTTCCTCACAGAGGGTGGTGAGTGTATGAAACAAGTTGCTGGAGGAGGTAGTTGAGGCTGGGACTCCTCTTGCTCAAGGAATTCCTGGGAATGATTCCTGGGTTGTATCTCCTGTGTCGCTGTGCTGATCTTCTTGCAGCCCTGTCCTCTGGGGAATGATTCCTGGGTTGTATCTCCTGTCGCTCTGCGGCCTGCCATCGAGGATTCGGAGTCCTCGCCCGGGGGGGGGGGGACTGACTTTGAGTGGAGCCCCACAGGGGCTGGAGGTGAGCATTCGTTTTCACACTTCTGTACCTCTTGCCCGATGAGAGAGGGAGGAGAGAGGAGTGGCGGGTGTGAGACCGGTCAATGATTATGTATGCTATTTGCAATTATGCTACTGGCCTTGCCGAGGCAAGCTTCAGGTGTAGGTGTAGGCGATGAAGGCAGAGGGAGGAGAGGGATGAGTGACCAGGGTGAGACTGGTCATTGATATAATGCTGCTGGCCTCCTCGCCAAGGTAAAACATCTAAACCAAAAAAATTCTTAAAATCATCTAACCATTGTTGGACAAATGGATTAGTTTCTTTTCTCTGGAGCGTCGATGGCTGATGGGAGATCTGATGAGAAACGAGAACGTCAGCGTTCTCCAGAGATGCTGCCTGACCCAGCTGAGTTACTCCATCACTTTGTCTCCCTGTCCACGTTCTCCCAGAGATGATGCCTGACCCGCTGAGATACTCCAGCCACTTTGTACCTGTCCACGTTCACCACAGAGATGCTGCCTGACCCGCTCAGTTACTGCAACAATTTGTGTCTCTTTTTTTTGGTAAATCAGCATCTGCAGTTGTTTCCATTTCTTTCAGCAGGCTGGGCCTCTATTCCTTGGAGCGCAGGAGGATGAGGGGTGATTTTATAGAGGTGTACTAAATCATGAGCGGAATAGATCAGGTAGATGCACAGAGTCTCTTGCCCAGAGTAGGGGAATCAAGGACCAGAGGACATGGGTTCAAGGTGAAGGGGAAAAGATTCAATAGGAACATGAGGTGTAAACTTTTCCAGACAGAGGGTGGTGGGTGTATGGAATGAGCTGCCAGAGGAGGTAGTTGAGGCTGGGACTATCCCAATGTTTAAGAAACAGTTGGACAGGTACATGGATAGGACAGGTTTGGAGGGATATGGGCCTGGGCCAAACACGGGCAGGTGTGACTAGTGTAGATGGGGCATGTTGGCCGGTGTGGGCATTTGGGCTGAAGGGTCTGTTTCCACGCTGTACACTCTATGACTCTAAGAGTACGGCTCCAGCATGTTGTGTGTGTTTTAGTATCTGGTGCTGGGAGGAAGTGTGTTCATAGCCTTTGAGCCAGGGTGTCCTCCGAGATCCTCTGATCTCTGAAGAAAGTTATAAATGCCTTTGTTGGTGGATTTCAGTGAGCCAAGATTAGGGTTGCCGGGATATCCTGTACATTGGCCTCTAAATTGGTTTGTCCCGTACGGGACCGCCCCTTGTTCCGTATTTGACTGCTATTACTCGGATTGAGGGGTCTGTCAGGTCGGAAGCAACCGCGTCCGACCCTGCCTCGCCTGTCCCCGACATAGTGCAGCCCATGGAGTGCAGCAGCAAGCACGCCTCGCCCGTGGCCCCCGTCGGTCGGTCAGTCGGCAGCCCGGCCAGCTGTCCATCTTCGGACCTTCACTAAACCGTCGACACCATGCACCACCCATCCTTCTCATGGGGCCGATCACCCGTTCATGAGTTAGACGGGGCGCTGGACTTTGCCCCCCCCCCCCCGCCAGGCCAAATCCCCTCAGCTGGCCCGCCGGCTGGGCTTTGTGTGCAGTCCAGCACCCGGGCCAACTCATCATTCACCCAGACACGGCCGAGTTGGCCAACGAATTGCCTTGGGGAATTTGTCCCCTATTTTGACCTTTTGTCCCTTATTTGGGAGCGGGAAAGTTGGCAACCATAGCCGTGATGTTTTAGGAGTCTTCATTGACTCACGGCCGTCCCAAGATAGCTGGTAATAGATGCACGATGGCTTTATAGAGACAATAATTCCTGCCTTCCCTTTCCATTCAGTTTAGTTTATTGTCACGTGTACCGAGGTGCAGTGAAAAGCTTTCTTGTTGCGTGCTATCCAGGCAGCGGAAAGACTGTACATGATTACAATCGAGCCGTCCACAGTGTACAGATACAGGATAAAGGGAATAACGTTTAGTGCAAGATATAGGCATTGGTGAGGCCACATGTAAAGTATTATGTTCAGTTCTGGGCACTGTGTGATAAGGAAAAAAAGTTTAGTTTGGTTCGGTTCATGTTAGTTCAGAGATACAGCACGGAAACCGGCCCTTCGCCCCTTCATGCCCCTTGGAGTATGGGCCTGTACTCGCTGGAGTTTAGAAGAATGAGAAGGTGGGGCAGATCCTCATTAATCATCCCACAATTAATACTGGTCCTGCCTCCTCCCATATCCCCTGTCTCCGCTATATTTAAGAGCTCTATCTAACTCTCTCTTGAAAGTATCCAGAGAACTGGCCTCCACCGCCCTCTGAGGCAGAGAATTCCACAGACTCACAACTCTCTGTGAGAAAAAGTGTGTTTGCTCGTCTCCGTTCTAAATGGCTTACCCCTTATTCTTAAACTGTTTGTGGCCCCTGGTTCTGGACTCCCCCAACATCGGGAACATGTTTCCTGCCTCTAGCGTCAAAACCCTTAATAATCTTATATGTTTCAATAAGATCCCCTCTCATCTTTCTAAACTCCAGATTATACAAGTCAGCCGCTCCATTCTCTTAGCATATGACAGTCCCCGCCATCCCGGGAATTAACCTTGTTAAGTGAGTTTATTGGCCAAATATTCACATACAAGGAATTTGCCTTGGTGCTCCGCCCACAAGTAACATAACATACAGTGACAGTTACGAATGACTGAGAAAACACTAAACATTAATAATAATAAAACATTAATGATAATAATACCATTGATCAAGCATGTGAACCAACAAAATACCAGATCAAAGGGAGGCTACAGATTTTTGGCTGATGAGTAGAGCAACTAACTCGTGGGCAAAAGCTGTTTTGTGTCTGGCTGTGGCAGCTTTGACAGTCTGGAGTCGCCTCCCAGAGGGAAGTGATTCAAAGAGTTTTGTGGCCAGGGTGAGAGGGGTCAGAGGATGATCTTGCCCGCTCGCTTCCTGGCGCTTGCAGTGTAAAGTTCATCAATGGAGGGAAGGTTGCCGCCAATAATCTTCTCTGCTGATCGGACGATTCGCTGCGGCCTCCAGGTGTCATGCTTGGTGGCTGAGCCAAACCAGACCATGATGGAGAAGGTGAAACAGACTCTACGATGGCCGTGTAGAATTGGACCATCATTGCCTGTGGCAGATTGTGCTTCCTCAGCTGCCGCAGGATGTACATCCTCTGTTGTGCCTTTTTTGACTGTGGGAGTCGATGTTAGCCCCCCCATATAAGGTCCTTGGAGATGATGGGTCCCAGGAACTTCAAGATTCCACAGATGTGACTGTGGTGTTGTTGATGGTGAGTGGGGTGAGAGGGGAGGGGGGAGCTCTCCTAAAGTTTACAATCAATTCCACTGTCTTAAGAGAGCATTGAGCTCCAGGTTGTTGCTACGGCACCAGGACGCCAGCTGTGACACTTCCTGTCTGTAGGCAGATTCCTCCCCATACCTGGATCAATCCAATCAGGGTTGTGTCGTCCGCAAACTTGAGAAGCTTGACAGAGGTGCAGTCGTTGGTGTAGAGAGAGTAGAGGAGAGGTGAGAGCACGCAGCCTTGCGGAGCTCCTATGCTGAGTGTTTGCGTGGGTCCGAGATGCACTTTCCCAGCCTCACATGCTGCTTCCTGTCTGTCAGGATGTTGGTGATCCACTGACAAAGGGGTTCAGGCACAGTCAACTCGGAAAGATTGGAGTGTAGTAGCTCTGGCACAATGGTGTTGAAGGCAGAGCTACAATCAACAGACAGGATCCTCGCATAGGTCCCCTGGCAGTTTAGGTGCTGTAGGATGAAGTGCAGGCCCAGGTTGACTGCATCATCCACAGATCTATTGGCCCGATATGCGAACTGCAGAGGGTCGAGCAGGGAATTTGTGATATTTTTCAGCTTGGCCAGCAGAAGCCTTTCGAGTGTCTTGATGACTACAGAGGTCAGTGCGACAGGCCTGTGGTCATTAAGGCAAGTAATCCTTGCCTTTTTGGGTACAGGTACAATAGTGGAGAATTTGAAGCAGGCAGGGACAGTACATGTTTGCAGGGACTGGTTAAAAATGTCTGTATAGATGGGTGCCAGCTGTTTGGCACAGAGCTTAAGAGTAGAGGGGGAAACATTGTCGGGTCCTGGAGATTTCCGGCTCTTCTGTCCTCTGAAAAGCCTCTCCACCCCCTCTATATTTATTGTTGATATTGGATAAGTTATGTTGTGCAGCACAGAGGGTGTGGATGATTGGGTGTGAAGTGATTGGAGGGGGGTGGGTGTAGAAAGGCACAGTCTTTGCAGACTGAGGTCAGGCTGTGAGTGGGTGTGAAGTGTTGGTTGGGATGGGAAATGGTCCAGTCTTTTCATACTGGAGTCTTGCCTTAAGTAGGTGTGAAGTGGTGAATGGGAAGGAGAGTTAGTTTCTGAAGGTGAATGGTCCATTCTTTGTAGATTGAGGTCTGGCTGTGTTGGTTGGGGAGGGGGGGAGGGGGAGGGGGTAACCCAGGGTTACGTTTCTGATTTTCAAACCTGCAGTAAAACTCATTCAGGTAGTTGGTCAGCTGACGATTGTCCAAAGAGCAGGGGGCTTTCCTCTTGTAGCTGGTAATTTCTTGCAACTGCTTCCAAACTGAAGAAGAGTCACTAGCTGAGAACATGCTCCTCAACTTCTCAGAGTACCTTTCCTAGGCAACTCTGATTCCTCTTCTCAGCGAAGGAGAGGCTGTGACCGGGGCTGAGACTGGTCCACTGCTAGCCTTGCTGAGGCAGCGTGAGGTGCAGATGGAGTTAGCGAAGCATTTTGTAGACTTGTTTACCACTAAAGTGTGTGGACATTTTTACACAAGACTTGTCAGAGCCTTGTAAGGGCTGGCTGTTATCTTATCTGCATTTGGTTTGTGTTCTTCTGAGATATAAAAAGAGATTCCCTCTGAACCTAGAGGTGACTTCCTTCTCTGCAGAAGAATTTCTCCCCTGGAAGATATCGTTCTGAAGCTCCGTACAGACAGCATCCGTGGTCAGGTTGGCACCCGGGTCTCCGGCGCTGTGAGGCAGCAGCTCTACCCGCTGCGCCAACGTGCAGCCCAAATGCAATATGGAGATCTGGATCAATCTGGTCGGGAGTTGAAGTGCTGAGTCACCGGGACATCGATTCTTGATTAGTTTGGGTGTTGGGGGTAATGGGGAGTAGGCAGGAGAATGAGGTTGGGAGAGAAAGATAGATCAGCCATGATTGAAATGCAGAGTGGACTCGACGGGCCGAATGGCCTAATTCTTCTGCTAGAATAGTAAGATTAAACGAGAACTTTGATGTTTGATCGTTATTTTATGAGGAGTTACGATGAGGGATTATGTGAAGAAGGCCATCCCCACGCATGCGCGTCAATCTTCAAAGCAGCGGTGTGAAATCACAGATAACAGTTGTTGAACTAACATAGTAAGATTATAGATGACTAGAGCTACCAGATGATCATTAAATTATGAGGA
This sequence comes from Okamejei kenojei, assembly GCA_035221665.1. Classification (NCBI taxonomy): domain Eukaryota; kingdom Metazoa; phylum Chordata; class Chondrichthyes; order Rajiformes; family Rajidae; genus Okamejei; species Okamejei kenojei. The sequence continues at coordinate 6,372 of JAVHYY010000299.1, read as the reverse complement.
TATGGAGCGGAGGGCACGTAATCCCTCATAACGACCACACATAACGCCTCATAAAATAATGATCAAACTTCAAACTGGTAAAGTTCTCGTTTAATCTTACTATTTTTACTTCGGAGTCACGTGAGTGACTACGTGAAGACTTTGAAGATCTGTGATTTCATGCCGTGGAAATAAAAACGAGTCCACCACAATCACGATTGCATCAGTTGACCAATAGATGAGGGAAACATCATAATGCAATACACACATGACATAGATTTAAAAAAACACGCTGATGCTTGATAAAGAACACACAATAATAACAGTAACACCCTCTCACAACCGAGGGGAACTATAAATTGAAACAAAATAGAGTTGGCAAATACCCCCATGGTCTCGCAATGGGTTAAAATAAATATTGGATACCTCGTTTGTTAAATCCATCCTGCAGTAGACAGGGATGTGGTCCAGAGGACCGCCTGTGCCGCACATAACCCTTGCTGCTGGTGTTGTAGCAGCACTGCTGGAGAGAGATGAGAAATCAGTATCTACTCCTGTATAAACCAAACCTCACATAACCACCTGGAGATGGTCTGAACTAGTATCAGAGCCTCTAAGGCTATAGATGATCTTGACTAATGACGTAACGATGTAAATGTGTGACCACATGTAACGGAAGGTGCGTGGAGTGGTGGTAGGTGGAGTATGTAAACATGATTTATGATATTGCAGGTGTAATGATCCTGTCATTCGCAATTTATGTTATTGACTGGACCCGTGTGCTGGAGGGCAGCGCCAAGGGAATAACCTACCTATGAGAGTCAAACCAAAGATAGAGATATAGCTGGAGCCCCATAGTGAATAAATGTTAACACGATGTCAATATCCCATTACTTCCGTGTATATTGGGTCTGGAAGAACTTGTGTTAATGATATCCTAATACTGGACACAGAGGGTTGAAACCCGAGAGGAGCCGGGTCCCACCTGCTGCAGCAACTATGAGGAGAAGCACGGTTAGTTGGATACAGTTAATGAGACTATCTTAATTTATTTGTCAAAAACCCATAGAAAAGAACTCTAAGACGTCAGTTTCCGTGCCGTACTATATGTAACATTTAACAATAAAACACTTCCCATCTCAATGAGACAATGTACTGTTTTTTTGTTACTATCCCTGCATACTGCTCGTTGTGAGACATACATGATCAGTCTGAACACCCCGAGGAGCCCACAGGATTGCGGTCTTCCTCAGAATTCTGTAAAGCAATGATAATTGATTAATCATGTAGAGGCTGGTTCCTCCGAATCCCAGGCTGAACCAGCAAAGTTTTATGTTTTAGAACCCCATCTAAGTTTCTATATTATTCCAACATTTGTGGGAAACCATGGCCACGTAGGCCAGTCAGACTGTCTGTTTGAAACCTGAATGCGGGATCTTGCTGAATATTGCAAGCCCCGACTGATGAGGCAAATGGAGAACCACTAAAGGAACATTCCTTCCCCTGTGTAGCGAGAATGAGCCTGCATGCAAACATTTAGCAAAAGTGGGTGCCACAGAACCATAGATCCTAAAATTGCTTCGTGATTCAACATCCATACTGTGTTATCATTGACTTTGCAGGATGATACACCAGCGCCGGAAAAAATGCTGGGTAAATTATGACAGGATCTTTGACCTTATTGCATCCATGTGAACTAACATATGCCACCACCACAGTGTATCAACTTGGAACTAAGCATGCAGGTTTTGCACATTCACACAATAACCACTTTAAACCTCGTGTCTATAGGTAGTTTAATAGCAATAACTGAAGAATTGGTGATTCATGCCAAATTCCATCCGCCTTCAATTACTAGAGATGGCATTCGTGATTGTCCATCTTAGTTTCTAGCATGTGGTAAGTAATATAACTGAGATAATATGACCAAAACTACTGGAGTAATACGGAATGTAGTTTCGACCATCATTGTGACCATGGTAGCTTCAGCTGATAATAGCATAGGTCTGTTAACAATTACCCATATGGCACTTGAGAGGTTAACACTTGCAACGTTGAAAGTTCTAATGATGCAAGACACAGTTGCACAGCTGAAACACAGCTGCTATAGGACCAATTACCCTTAATAACTAGAAGGACTGCTTGATAACAAAGGTTGTTAACAGGCTTCAATTAATTCCAATCTGTTGGCCCCTGGGCGGAATCACAGGTAATTAATAGTTAAAGGTAAAACCCGATAAAACCGCAACTTCCACTTGGTATCAACTTAAATTAGACTGGATGGCTGAAATAGGTTGATTTAAGCAAAACCACAGCGTAAGAAATATCCTCCAGACCAAATTTGAAAGTCTCTCTGGTCACCTCCTGTGAATGGGTCCTAAAACAGTATGCATCTATGAAACCGATGCATCCATAAAAATCCTAAGTAAATAAGTAATTAGACAGTTAGAGAAATTCCATATACTGAAAGCTATGTTGCACATGGGAGTAAGTGAAATATGAACCAGCATCTCTCCATCTTTCACAAGGAACAGGCCACACCATAATTCCGTGCCTGCCTTGAATGCAGCTCTGGCCATACTACTGGCCTGCCTTAAAGCTGCTCCGGCATTCCAAGTCTGCCTCGAGAGAGAGAGAGAACACTGGCCATATTACCGACTCTGGCCCCAATTCCAAGGCATGCTTGGTACCATTGTATACTGTGTAATAATTACCCATCACATGTCAACAATTTCATTTGTACCAAGCAGTTGTAAATATTACCAACTTGCAAATGGTGCACTTACACCATGTTTCGAACGACCCAGACCCACCTACCTCCATGGCTACCCGGTGGTCTTTGGATGGTAAGCCCAAAGGCCGCTGATGTGGGTTTCATTCCCATCCTTGATTTCCTTCCTGAGACCAGCTTGGCCCAGCTTTCAAGCGCCCATCAACTTCAGCGAACTGCTACTGCCGTTGGAGGCGTGGGGTGTCATCTGCCAACATGATGGTTTTAATTTGATCGGTCTGTTGCAACTGCCTGCACTTGTAACGTCAGGGAATCTGGCCACAGCCGGGTTTTTTGCCTCATCCCCTGCGAGTATGTCCTTGCACTCCCCTCCACCGAGAGGGAGACTCGTAGACAGCCCTGACAGGTGCTGCCGCAGGCCCCTGGGGCTACCTGCGCTGACAAGGCCCCTCGACCCTATATCAGAGTATGAGTCTGGGCCAGAGCGAAACTGACCCCTGATGCTCCCCTCCTCAGAGCGGGAGACATTGTGCAGCCCTGACAGGTGCTGCTGCAGGCCCCTGAGGACACCTGCGCTAACATGGCCCCCCCGGACCTATATCAGAATATGACTCTGGGCCAGAGCGAAACTGACCCCTGATGCTCCCCTCTGCAGAGAAGGAGACATTGTGCAGCCCCTAACAGGTCCCCCCCGCTGCCCTACGGGTTATCATAATACCCGGGCTCAGATAGCTCTCTTCTGGAGCACATCTCTCTGGAGCAACCTCATTAGGTGCCTAGCATCCACATCCACGTGGGTTTTAGGCATTTACAGACGCTACCAACCCATAAGAAGAAGGGGGAACCTCCTGGCCCGACTCGACCGAGTCCAAGGCCTGACCGGCTTCCTCATGGTTTAACCCCTTTTCCTGGGGAACCATAGTGGTCTGTGAGTTGCTGACCCCATAGGTAATGACTTGGTCTCGAGACCAGCTTACTGCCAGCTTTCCCCTTATTTAGAAAGACCTAAATGGTCTGGGATCTGCTGACCCCATTGTCAGTGACTGCAGTAGCGTGACCAGCTTACTGCCAGTCTGACCGCTTTCTCTAGGAAGTCCTAAGCGGTCTTGGGGTTGTTGACCCCAATGTCCGAGACTGGGGTAGCTAGACCGGCTTGCTGCCAGTCTAACCCCTATTTCCGGGGACCATAATGGTGTAGAAACTAAAGACCCCATAGTGAATGGCTGGGGTTGCAAGACCGACTTGCTGCCATTCTTACCCCTTCTGCTAACCCCCTTAACAGTGACTGGGGTAGTAAGACCGGCTGACTGCCAGTCTAACCCCTTCTCTGGGGGAACCATTGTGGTGTGGGAGCTGCAGACCCCATAATGAATGGCTGGGGTTTGCAAGACCGGCTGACTGCCAGTCCAAACCCAATTCTGGGGGACCCATGCGATGTGGGAGCTGCTAACCCCATTTAACAGTGACTGGGGTAGGAAGACCGGCAAACTGCCAGTCTAACCCTGTTCTCTGGGGAACCATAACGGTCTGGGAACCCATACTGGGAGAAGCCCCACTCGCATTCCCCTTCTGGGTGTCGCTGACCTCCTTGCCAGTGACTAGGGAGCAAACCCGACGGCCGCCGGCTACCCGCAATACCACGGGTCCCCGGGGATTACCCACGTTCCATAACCGGTTTTCCCGCTGGCCCATCCAAACTTCGCCCCGAATTCAGCAAGCAATCCTGCAATACAAAAACATCCCTAGAAAATAAGTGAAAACTTACCTTCCAGGATTTCAAGAAAAACAAACGTAACCGCTGGCAGGAGCCGCGCGCCCTACCAGTCATGTCCGTGCGCAACGAGCGCCAGCGTAATGAGCTCAATGATGCGCGTGCGTCGGGACGGCCTTCTTCACGTAGTCACTCACGTGACTCCGAAGTTAAATTTATGACTGCTTTCGAAGTTGGTGTTAAAATAAGGTCTGGGTTCAGGGTTTGTGAAGTATATTACTCATGTCATGTAGGAGGTTTCTACAAGATAAAGGGGAACTGAACATACAGCCAACAGCCACGTAAACGAAAAAATAATTCCCAACATTTTGCTTTCGAGAGATCAACTGTAGCTTTAGACTTTAGAGAAACAGTGCGGCAGTCACAGGAAGGCCCTATCGTCCCACTGAGTACCGATTTGCTGACCAGCTAATATGCCTGATTCACACACTAGTTCTGTGTAAATTAGTTTAGAGATAAACGATCTTTTGTGGAAAACAGGCCCTTCGGCCCCCTGAGTCCATCCGACCAGTGATCCCGTGCACGCTAACCACTATCCTAACAAACACACACACACACGCATCGCAACGACGCACGCAATCCAGCACGGCACAGCACGCACGCACGCACACACACAACACACTACACACACAACATATCACTGATGGAACAATTAACAATTTAACTCAAAACCAATTAACCTACAAACCCACACTCTTTTGAGTGTGGGACAAACGCGGATCACACCGAGAAAACCCACCAAACGGATCACGAGGAGACCGTCGCAAATACTCCGTAACAAGACAGCACTACCGTGATCGGGGATGGAACCCGTCTCCGCGCTGTGAAGACAGAGGCAGCTCCTCCTCCTACTCTCCCCTCTGCGCCAACAACAGACGAGCAACCGTTGAGATGGACCCCCAGCACCTGGGGCAATTGTGGGGGTTGGGTGGTGTTTGGGGGGGGTGGGGTAGGGGGGGGGGGGGTGTGTACAAGTTAAAAAAAAACCTCTTGTTTACTTTCGGGGAAGTGAAGTGTGGGCTGTTATGGCTGTAGATTTGATGTGGTTCAAACAGGGATTGTTGTGTTGGTGATCATTTAAGCCTGGAAAATTGCAATTTAATGCGACTTCAATAGATCCACTCCATCAATCACCTTCCATACGACTCGTTCCTGAGTCTGACTGGTAACGGTCTGGGAGGAGAGGAGAGGGAGGGAGGGTGGAGAGATGGATAGAGAGAGCGATGAGAGAGAGAGAGAGCGAGCGAAGAAAGGAGGGAGAGAAATAGAGAGCGAGAGAGTGTAGCAAAGGGAGGGAAAAAGAGGGAGATCGGAGAGAGAGAGCAGGGGTAGGGAAGAGAGAGGGCGAGGGAGGGAGAAAGTGAGGTGAGGGAGAGAGAGGGATAGGGGAGAAAGAGAAGGGAAGAGAGCATGCAAAATAAGAAAGAGAGAAAGGAGCAAAATGTGAAGTTGTGGAGAGAAAAAAGATAGAAGCGAGACAGAGTGAGATAGGAAAAGAGAGCAAGAAAGAGAGAGATAAACGTGAGGGTGAAGTGTAGGAGAGGAGGAGATGGTAGAGGGAGAGGATAAGGAGAGGAAATAGGAGATAGAAAGGGATAGAGGAGAGGAGAAGGAGAATAGAGACGTGAGAAGAGAGGGGGGATGAGGGATGGGATGATGGAGAAGGAGTAGATGAGCGGGGTGGCGCAGGGGGGATCGTGGGGGGGGGAGGGGAGGTGAGCTTTGTGTGATTGAGTTAGTGTTTGGGATCTTGGGTGAAGCGTATGGTTGTGGGTGAATAGGCGGGAAGGGGTTCAGGTCTGGGGTGGTTTTGTTCACTGGATCTAGGGGGAGCATACTCGCGAGTCAAGGTGGGATTGTGATATGGATTGGTTACGTGTATGCAGGGCGG
>JAVHYY010000298.1:0-100629 GCA_035221665.1 Okamejei kenojei | reverse complement strand
AAAGCAAGAATGATTTATTTCTAAGTTAAAGGTGAACTGACGATTTACGCATATTGATATGCGCCGAGCTGAGATTATAGAGCGAGAATGAGTACAAGCTCATATGCATAAAATTACATGGATATTGTCACTTAGGCTGATGGGCATGTTGGCCCCCCCCCAATTCATAATGTCTGGAGTATCGGAGCGTATGTTTTGCTTTGAAAATGCAAAAGGTGGATTTGCTTTGAAAATGCAAAAAATGCGTTTGGAGTTTAGTATAATGCAAATGTTGGTTTTTGTTAGAAATATGCAAACGTTTGTTTGAGTTATGGCTAAATTGCAAAATGTCTTGCTTTGAAAATAGAGCAATAGCGTAGGTTTGCTTTGAGAAATTGAGCAAAAGGTTGGTTTGCTTGAAAAATGCAAAAGATGATTGGAGATTGCCTTGAACATGCAAAAAGGTGATTGGATGTTGAGAGATTGCAAAAGGTTTGGCTTTGAAATGCAATAGAGTGGTTCGCGTTGAGAATTGGAGATGGTTGGCTTGGCTATAAAAATAGCTCTTAGGTGGTTTGGTTTTAAAGTTATCTCCAAGAAGGTTTGGTTTGCAAAATGCAAAAGATGTTCCTTGAAATGGGAAATGGTGGTTTTGGCTTTGAGAGTGAATGCAACAAGGTTGGTGTGTTGCTTTTAATATCAAAACGGGGAGGGTGGTTCGCTTTGTGCACTAAGGGGTGTGTTGATTGAAATTGCGCAAGGTTTTGGTCTTTGAAAATGCTGAACGCTGGCTTGCTTTGGAAAATTGCGCGAAGAAGGGTGCACTTTGCTATCAAAATGCAAAAGGTGGTTTTGGTTTGAAAATACAAGAAAGGTTCGCTCTTTGAAAATTCAGAAGTATGCTAGTGTATGCTTTAGAAAATGCAAAAGGTAGGGTTGCCTTTGAAAATGCAATGATGGATTGCTTCTTGGAAAAGATGCAAAAGGTTTGCTTTGAATAATGTGTAAACGCGACTGTTTGCTTTCGAAAATGCGAAAGGTGGTTTGCTAATAAGATATTGCAAAAGGTGGATTTGCTTTGAAAACGCCAAAGAATGCGGTTATTGTTTGAAAATGCAATTGAGTGTGAATTTGTGTTAGAAATGACTGAAATAGGTTTGAGTTGAGATGCAAAATAGGTGGTTTAGCATGAAAATTCATAACGTTTGGTTTACTCTGGAAAAATGCAAAAGGTGGTTTGCTATGAAAATGCAGAAAGGTGGTTTGCGTGAAATATGTGCCAAAAGGTGGTTTGCTTTGAAAAGCAAAATGGTGGTTCGGTTTGAAAATGGAAAGGTTTGCTTTGAAAATGCAAAAGGTTTGGTTTGGAAAGATGCAAATGGTTTGGTTGTTTTGTGAAACGTAATTGGTTTAGTGTAGATAACTGTATAAGGTGAAGGTTTGGTTTGTATATGCAAAAGGGTTTTTTTGGGGTTTAGTTTAATGCAGGTTGGCTTTTGTAGAAAATGAGAAGCTGGGTTTGGTTTGAAAATGGAATAAGGTGTTTGCATTGGAAAGTGCAAAATGTCCGTTTTGCTTTGAAAATGCAAAAGGTTGTTTTAGTTTTGAAAATATAAAGGGGTGATTGTTTGAAAATACAAAATGTGGTTTTGCTTTGATGATTGGAAATGAGAGGGTTGCTTTGAAATGCAAAAGTTGGTTTGCTATGAAAAATCCAAAAGGGGTGTTTGGTATCAAAAGTGCAAAAGGTGTTTGGTTTGAAACACACAAAAGGTTTGGTTTGAAAATGCAGCACAAAGGTGTTTTAATCGCGAGAAGAATTGAAATCGTGGTATGCTTCTCGAGGGTAATGCTATGTAATATGTGGTTTACGTTTGATATGCCAAATGATGTTTTGCTTTGGAATAATGCAAAAGTTGGCTTGCATTTTGTAAAATGTAGAACGGTGACTTGCTTGTGAAGAAATTGTCAAAATGTGGTTTGCTCTGGAGATTGCAATAGGGTTGCTTCGAAAAATGCAAAAGGTGGTCTGATTTGAGCATTGCGCAAAGGAATTTGCTTTGAGAGAAAATGCAAAATAGAGGAGCCTTTGCGAACTCTAAGATAGTGCAAATGGGTTGCTTTGAAAATGCAGTGTAATAGACGTGTGGTTTGAAAATGACAAAATGTTGGTTTGGGTTAGAATGAGCATAAAGTTTGCTTTGGTCTTGATATAGACGCAATCATGTTGCTTGAAGACTCTGCTCCGCTATAAAGGTAAGCTTTGAAAAATGCATAATGGGTGATTGTGCTTGGAAAATGCTACAATAATGTCGGTTTGGCTATAGGTGAGAATATGTTAATGGTTGTGTTTTGAAAATACGCAAAAAAAGATATGGTTTGGAATATGCTACAGGTTTGGTCGCGGAAAATGATAAAGATTTGGTATGTGAAAATGCCAAATGAGTGTTTACTTGAAAACGCCAAAAGGTGGTTTGTCTATTGAAGAATGCAAAAGTATGGGGTTCGGTTTGAAAAGAATTTCAAAATCACGTTGGTTTGAAAATACAACACTATGTTTGCTCTTATGAAAATGGTGTGTAAACGGTGGTTTACTTTTAAGAATTTCAATTTAGTTTGGCTGTAAATGCAAAAGGTGGGTTGAAAATGCAAACGGTGTTGATTGATTTGAAAATGAAAAGGGTGTTTGAAATGCGGACAAGGTTTGTCGTTGGAGGAATGCAAATGTGTTTTGTTTGAAAATTGTAAAATGGTTTGGTTTCAAATGCAAAGGGTTTGCTAGAAATGCAGAAAGGTTGTTGCGATTGAAAATACAAAAGGGTGTTTGCTATGACATAAGGGCAATGGGTTGGTTTGAAAATGGAAAAGCGTTGGTTTGAGTTTATGCGAAAATTATGGTTGCTTTGTTGAATAATTGCCGAAAGATCGTTTGGCTTTGAAAATGCAAAAGGTGGGTTTGCATTGAAACGCAAAATGGCGATTTTTGTTTTGAGAAATGCAAATGATGTATTTGTGTTAGAAATGAGAATTTGGTTTGCTTTTTCGAAATGCAAATTGTATTGCAGTTTTGAAAATGCAAAAGGTGTTGCTCGTTGAAAATGCAAAAAGTGGTTGTGGGTTGAAGATTGCTAAAGGTGGTTTGCAGATGAAAATGGAAAAATGTGGTTTGCTATGAAAATGCAAAAGATGGTTTGCTTTGAAAATGCAAAGGTTGTTTTGAAAATTCAAAAGGATTGGTTTGGAAATTGCAAATGTGGTTTTGGTTTGAAAATGTAATTGGTTTGGTTGTAAATTTTAAATGGTTGGGTTTGAGATTGCCAAAGTTTGGTTAGTAAATGACAAAAAGGTTTTGATTGGAAAATAAGCACAGGTTTGGTTTGAGTAAAGGAAAGGTGGTTCGCTTTATGCATACAAAGTGTTGCTTTGAAATGCGCAAAGGGTTTCCTATGAAAATGCATAACGTCGGTTTGCTTTGAAAAAATGCTAAACGGTGGTTTGCTTTGGAAATGCAAAATGTGAGTTCGGATTGAACATGCAAAAAGATGGATCGTTTGAAAATGCAAAAGTATGTCGGCTAGCAATGAAAAGGTTTGTTTTGAAAATGTAATAGGTTTGGTTTGGAAAAATGCAAAAGTTGGGTTGGATTGCGAAAAAAGCAAATTGCGGTTTGCGTATTGAACATTGCAAGTAAGGCTTGTTTCGCTTTGAAAATGGAGAAAGGTGGTTTGCTTTGAAAGGTTGTTTGTCTTTTGGAAAAGGAGGTTTTGCTTTGAAATGCGCAACAACGGTTCGGCTTGCTTTGAAAAAATAAGCAAAAGGAGCCTGTGTCTTTGAAAATGCGCAGAAAAGAGTTGCTTAGAAAAATCGCAGAATAATTATTTCTTCGAATATGTCAAAAGGTTGTACTGGTTTTGAAAATTCAAAGGTTTTCGTTGGTCAAGTGAATCGCAAAAGATGTTCGTGTTGAAAGTGCAAAACGTTTGGCTTTGAAAATGCAAAAGTTGGTTTGCCTGAAAATGCAAAAGGCATTTGCCATGAAATGCTAAATGTTTGCTTTGAAAAATACATAAGGAAGTTTGTGTACTGAAAAATCATGTAAGTTTGTTTGCACTTTGAAAAGCAAAACGTGTGTGCTTTTGAAAATGCAAAAGTTGTTTTTTCCTGGAAAAATTGCAAGAAAAGTGCATTTCGCCATGAAAATGCAATGATATTAGCTTTGAAAAATACCAAAAGGAGTTTGCTCTGAAATTCAAAAGTTTGTTTGCTTTGAAATGCAAATAGGTGGTTAGTCATGTTTTGAAGATGTCAAATGTAGTTATGCTTGAAGAAATGCAAAATATGGATTGCGATTTGAATGTGTCGCAAAAGGTAGTTTGCTTTGACAAGCAAAAGGTTTGCATTGAAAATGCAAAGGGTTACAACTTATTTTTTTTGGAGGTTTGCATAAGGTTTTTCTTTGAGAAAAGTGCGCAAAAGGAGTATGTTTGAATATGAAAAAGGTGGTTTGCTTTGAAAATTCCAACTGGTGGTTTGCTTTGAAAATACAAAAGGTGGTTTGCTTTGAGTGATGCGAATGGTTTGCTTTGGAGAGTATGCAATCAGGTGTTTTGTTTTGAAAGAGTTGCAAAAGGTTAGTGCTTTGAAAATGCAAGGGTGTTGCTTTGAAAATTAAAAAGAGGAGGCTTTGCTTTATGGAAATGTTTGTTTGAAAATGCAAAAAATGTGGTTTTGTTTGAAAATGCAAATGGTGGTTTGGTTTATAAATGCACAGATGGTTCGGTTTGAAAATGCAAAAATCGTGGTTTGGTTTTGAAAATGCAAATGAAGTTTTGGTTTGAAAATGCAAAGAATTCCGTTTGAAACTGCAAAAGGGTTGTAGGTTTGAAATGCAAAGGTTTGGTTTGAAAATGCAAAAGGGTTGGTTCGCGTACAAATTAAAAGGTTTGCTTAGGAAATTGCAATAGGGTTTGCTTTTACATGCAAAAGGCCGTTTTGCTTTGTAACTGCGAAAGTGGTTTGCGTTTAAATGCAGAAGGTTTGCTTTGAAAATGCTAAAATTTGCTTTGAGAAAATGCAGTAAAAGTATTTGCTTTTTTATTGCAGAGGTTTGCTTTGAAAATACAATATTGGTTTGCTTTGAAAAGTTGGCAAATGGTGGTTTGCATTGAGAAAATGGCAAAAAAAGGTGTTTACTTTGAAGAAATGGAAAAGGTGGTTTGCTTTGAAATTGCCAGAAGGTGGTTGCTTTGGAAAATCAAACGGTGAATTCGTATTATCAAATGCAAAATGTTGTTTGCTTTTAAAACGCAAATGGTGGTTTGCATATGAATATTCATAATGTTGGTATTGTTTATTGCAAAAGGCGGTTTTGCGTTGAAGTATGCAAAGGGCGATTTGCTATGATAGAGTATGTCAAAAGGTGGTTTGCTTTGAAAATGCAAAAGGATGTTTTGCTTTGAAAATGAAAATCTCTGGTTTGCATTGAAAATGTAAAATGTTTGAAAATGCAAGGGTTTGTCTTTGAAAAGGCAAAAGGTTTTGCTTTGGAAAATGTCACATATCTAAGATGGTTTGCTTGGAAAAAAAACATAAATTATGCCGGATGCGACTTTGAAAAATGCATAGGTGGTTTGGTGTATGGAAATGAAAAGGCGGTTGGCTTTGTAAAATGACAGAAGAGTGTCTTGGCTTTGAAGAATCCTCAAATCAGCAAAATGCTCGGTTTCCCTGCTGAACTGTAAAGCAAAAGCTTGTTCGCTTTGAAAATTGCAAAGGTGGTTTGCTTTTCATCTCTCGGTGTTTGCTTCGCTAAACGGTAGTTAACTTTCATCTAAATGCGTGAAAAAAGGTGGGCTTGCTTTGAAAAAAAGCAAGCGCCTCGCACTTTGAAAAGTGCACAAAGGGTTGCTAGAAAATGCAGAACGTATTTCTGTTCGAATATGCGTGAAAAGAAAGGTGTGTATAGCTTTTGAAAATGCAAGATGGTTGTTGGTTTGAAAATGCAAAATGTTTGGTTGGAAAATGCAAATATGTGGTTTGATTTGAAAATACAAAAGTTGGTTTGCTTGATAAATGCAAAAAGTTGGTGTTTGCTTGTGAAATGCAAAGGCGGTTTTGCTTTGAAAAGAAATATGCACAGAGGTGGTTTGCTTTGAAAATACATAATGATGGTGTTGCTAGTGCAAAATGCTCAAACAGATGGTTTGGTTTGGAATTGTGAATAGGTTATACATTGAAAATGCATAATGGTGCTGTTATTGTGGAAATGAGAAAATGGTGGTTTGTTTTGAGAAATGCAAAGCGGTGGTTTGGTTGTGAAATGCAACGGTGTTTGCTTTGAAAATGGAAAAGGTGGTTTGCTATTAAAGGCAAAGTGAGGTTGGCTTTGAAATATGCAAAAGGATGGCTTGCTTTGGAAAAATGCTGTAAAGGCGCCATGCTTTCAAATGCAAAAGGGGTTGGTTTGTTTTGAAAATGCAAGATAATGTTTGTGGTCTTGAATGCAAAAGGTACTTTGAAGTGAAAAGCAAATGGTGCTTTCCTTTGAAAATTGCAAATAAGTGGTTTGCTTTGAAAAAAACAATAAGTTGGTTGCTTTGGAAAATAGAGTCAGAAAAGTATCTTTTGCTTAGAAAAAAGCCAAAAGGATCGTTTGCTTTGATAATGACAATAGGTGGTGTTGTTTAAAATTCTGAGAAAGGTCGCATTTGCTTAATGATTGTACTAAGGTGGTTCGCTTATGTAAAAGGTGGGGTTTGCTTTGAATAATGCAAAAGGGTGGTTTTGCTTTGATTAAATGCAAAATGTGGTTTGTTTTGGAAAAAGTTGTTGGGGGGGCCCAAAAAAAAGTAAAAATGTGGTTTTGTTTGCAAATTGCAAATAGTGGTTTGGGTTTAGAGAATTGCAAAATATGGTTTTGGTTTGGAGAATGCAACAGGTGGTATGTTTTGTAAATTGAAAAGGTTTACTTTGTAAATGCAAATGGTGGTTTATTTTGAAAATGGCAAATTAGTTGTGGTTTGTTTTGAGAAAATATCGCAAAATGGTGGTTTGTATTGAAAATGCAAAAGGGCGGTTTTGCTTTGACAATGCCAAAGGTGGTTTGCTTTTAAGTTAATGCAAAGGCAGTTGGGCTTTGATAAATGCAAAAAGGTGGTCTTGCTGTTTGAAAAAGTCAAAGAAGGTGATCCTTGCTTCCAAATGCAAAGATGGTTTGGTTTGGTTTTGAAAGAATTGCAATAGATGGTTTGCTCTGAAATGAAAATAAGTTAGTTGCATCTGAAAATGCAAGATGGGTCTTTCCTTAGAAAATGCGCAAAAGGCGGTTTGCTTTGAAAGAATGCAAAAAGGTGGTTTGCTATTAAACATGTTCAAAAGGGCGGTGTGACTTTGAAAAAAGCGAAAGTGTGGCTTGCTTTGAAAAATGCAAAAGGCGCCTTGCTTTCAAATGCAACTAAGGACTGACTTAGAAAAAGCAAAAATATTGCTTCGAATATGCAAGGTTGTTAGCTTTGAAAATGCAATAAGGTTGTTGGTTTGAAATTTTACAAAAGGTTTGGTTGGAATAAGGTCAAGTCTGATGATTATGGTTTGAAAATGCGATATACGTTTAGCTTTAAAAAATGCTAAAACTATCTTGCAATAAAATGCAACCAGTTAGATTTGTCTAGTAAAAGCAAAGAGGCGGTTGCTATGAAAATGCAAAAGGCTCGGTTTGACTTGAAAATGCAGAGGATGGATTTGCTTTGTAAATCAAAGGCGATTTTGCTAAAAATGCGAAAAGAGTGGTTTATTTTTATAACGCAAATTTTGCTTTGAAAATGCAAAAGATGATGTTTGCGGGATGTATGAAAATGCAAAAATGTGCTTGCTTGAAAATGCAAATATGTGGTTTGGTTTGAATATTCAAAGTAAAAACGGTGCTTTGACTTACGAATGCCGCGAAGTGGTTTGCGTTGTAAATGCAAGTGAAGGTGGTTAACTTTGATAAATGCAAAAGGTGGTTTGGTATAAAAATGCAGTAGGTGGTTAGCTTTGAAAATGTTAAAAGGTCGTTTGCTTTCAAAATGCAAAAGGTCGTTTGCTTTACAACTACAAAAGGTGTTGAGTTTTTATGCTAAAGGTGGTTTGCATTACAAAATGCCTAAGGTGGTTTGGTGATGTAAAAAGGCGGTTTGCTTTGAAAATTGCAAAAGGTGGTTGGCTTTTGATAATGCAAAAGTCTGAGTGTTTTTGTATTGAAACTCTGCAAATGGTGGTTTTGTTTGAAAATGTAAATGGTGGTTTTGGGTTTAGAAATATAAATGTGTATGTTTTAGGTTTGGAACTGCAAACAGGTGGTTTGGCTTGGAAATTGAAAAAGTTTGTTTTTTTTACTTTAAAAAATGCAAATGGTGTTTGTTTGAAAATGCAAAAGGTTTTATTTTTTAAATGTGGAAATGTTTTCGTTTGAAAATTCAAAAGGTGGGTTGTTCTGAAAATGCAAGAGCTTCATTTGAAAATCTGTAATGCTAAAGGTGGTTTGCATTTAAAATGCAAAGTTTTGCTTGGATGTAATGTAATGCACAGTATGGTTTGTTTGAAAATCCTGCAAATAGTCGTTTTGCTCTGAAATGCTAGAAAAGGTAGTTTGCATTGTAAATGCAAATGGTGCTTAGCTTTGAAATGCAAAAGGAGGTTTGCTTGAAAATGCAAAAGGTGGTTTGCTTTTCCCTGTTAAAGGTGGCTTGCTTACTCAGATTGCCTAAGGTGGTTCGATTATGTAAAAGGCGGTTTGCTTTGAAAAGAAAGGCAAAAGTTGTTTGCTGTTGAATAATGCAAAACGGTGTAGTTGGTGTTTGAAAAGTGCAAATGGTGGTTTTGCGTTGAAAATGCAAATGGGTGGTTTGCTTTAGATAATGCAAATATGGTTTGGTTTGGAAATGTAACAGGTGGTTTGGTTTGAAAATGTGAAGGTTTACTTTGAACTCAATGCACTAAAATAGTCGGGTGATTGAAAATGCGAAAAGGTTCGGTTTTAAATGGAAAACGTTTGCATTGAATTGCTTTGAAAATTTGAAGAAGGTACGCGTTGTTACTGGAAAATGCAAAAGTTAATTTCATTGAAATTGCCCAACAATGTGGTTTTGCTTTTAAAATGCGAAAGGTTTGCTTTGAAATATGCAAAGGGTTTGCTTTCAAAAGGAAAATGCAAATTGCAGACAGTGGTTTTGTTTGAAAATGCAAAAATGTGGTTTGAATTAGAAGTACAAAAGGTGGTTTGGAAGTAATGCAACAGGTGGTTTGGAAATGCAACATGTGGTTTCGTTTGGAATTGCAAAAGGTTTACTCTTTCAAAATGCAAATGGTTCTTTGATTTGAAAATGCAAACGGTGCTTTGCTTTGAAAGTGCAAAAGGTGCTTTGCTTTGAAATGCAATAGGTGGTTTGCTTTCAAATGTTGCAATAGTTGTTTTGCTGAAAATGCTAAGGTGGTTTGACTGGGAAAATGTAAAAGGTGGATTGCTTTATGCCAAATGTGGTTTGGTTTAAAAATGCAAAACGGTGGTTAGCTATGAAAATGCAAAAAATGTGGTTTGGTTTCAATTTGCCACGAAAGCTGCTTTGCTTATGAGAAAATGCAAAAAGCGTTTTTATTTGAGAAACAAAAGGTGGTTTGCTTTGAAAATGCCAAAAGGGTGTGGGTTGCTTGAAAAAGCTAAAGGTCGTTTGCTTGTGAAATTATGCAGAAAGGGTGGTTTGTGTTTAAAATGCTAAAGCTGGTTGCTTACAATATTGCCATGACGTGGTTCGTTATGCAGTAAAGTGCGGTTTGCTTTGAAGAATGCCAAAAGGTGTTTGCTCTTGATAATGCAAAAGGGTGGTTTGTTTTGAAATGCGCAAATGGTGGTTGTGTTTGAAATGCTAAATGGTGGGTTTGCTTTGATAATGCAAAAGGTGGTTTTGTTTTGAAAATGCAAATGGCGGTTTTGTTTGAAAAATGCAAATGGTGGTTTGGTTTAGATAAATGCAAATTATGGTGTGGTTGGAAATGCAACGAGGGTTGTTTGGTTTTGGAAATTGAAAAATTGTTTTACTTTGGAACAGTGCAAATGGGTGGTTTGTTTTGAAATGCAAATGGTGGTTTGGTTTGAAAATGCAAAAGGCGGACTAGATGCTAAGGCTTGATTTATAATGCAAAAGGTGTATGTATAGTGAAATGCCAAAAGGGTGTTTTGGATTTGTATAATGTGTTGAAAGGTAGGTGTGTGTGCTTTGAAAAAATCGTCCTTGCATTTCAAATGCAAAAGGTTTGGTTTGGTTTGAAATGGCAATATGGTTTGCTTGAAATGACAAAGGTAGTTTGCTTTGAAGAAATGCAAATGGGTGTTTCCTTTGAGAAAGCGCCAAACGGGTGTTGCTTTGAAAATGAAAAAGGTGGTTTGCTTTAAAAGTTGGCAAATGGTGGCTGGTATAATATGCAATAGGTGGTTTGCTTGGTAAATGTACAAACGTACGTTTTGCTTTTGATAAATGCAAAAGGACGATTTGTTTTTAAAAAATATGCTAAAGGTGGTTTGCTTTACAAATTGCCTAATGGTGGTTCGCTTATTTAAACAAGGTGGTTTTTCTTTGAATATGCAAAGTAGGTGGTTTGCTTTGATAAGGCAAAAGGTTTGCTTTGAAGAAAATATGTAAATATATAACCATATAAACTATTTCAAACACGGATAACGATGCAGGGCCCACTCCGAGTCCGTGCTGACGCCTTGCTTTCCCCTAGTCCCATCGTAAACGTGCGTGCTCAGACCTATACCCCTCATTTCATGTTGTTCCGTGTCCTATATCTCACCTTATCACTTTACCGCTTTAATGTTAAAATCGATCCTGCACTCTCCACTATTCTGCTCTGGAAGCTCCTTTGACACAGCCACCATCCTCGAGTAAATGAGTTACCTCCTCACGTTACCCCTAAACTCTTTCTGTCCTTATGATTTTATCATGTCATGCCCTATTGTTTGAATCATCTTTCTTTTTTCTGCTTTTTTGCTTTTCACTGTGTGTTTTCTTTTACCTACCAGCTCAATGGGAAATGCATATCCACGTCAACTCTGTCTATCCCTTTCATCATTTAAAGACCTCAATCAAGGTTCCCCCCTTTGAACTTCTGCGCTCCGCAAAGAATAAAGACCCCCCCATAACTTGTTCAGACCTTTCTCTGTTAACATTGTTGCTGGAAACCTGGCAACATTCTAGTATAAATCTCCTCTGTTACCCTTTCTGTTCTGTTTTGGTTGACATCCCTTCCTATAATTAGGCGACGATAATTGTTACACCATACTCAGAATTTGGTCTTACCAATGCCTTGTACAATTTTGTAAACATACCTCCCTACTCCTATATTCGAGTGTGCTCTGATTTTTAAGTAGGCCAGCCACTACCAAAGGCTTTCTTTACCGCTCCTATCTACATGCTGATTCCCACCTTTCAGGGGAACTCAGAATGCACAGTTATTCCTAGATCTCCCTGTGCCATCAGCATTCCTCCCATTCCTACCATTTACCATTGTAATGTCCTATTTTGATTTATCCTGCAACGATGTTGCACTTTACCACCTAAAAACCAGGTCATTAACCCCATCTGCCATTTTTCAGCTCCCACTTTTCCAATGGCCAAATCTATCTGTAGACTTTGAAAAATTATCGTCATTATCCAAACCACTACCTATCTAGTATCCATCTGCGCATTACCTTACTTATTCCAAATTTTCTACCATCATCAGTTTCATTGATGTACATGATCGCAAACAACAGTGGAAAAAGAACAATACGGATCCTGAGGCTCCCCGCTCAATGGTCAACTGGCTTCCGACCTTGGACAAACAGCCCATCCACATTACTCTCTGAATCTCCCGCATTCAGCCACTGTTGAATCCATCTTGCTACTCTCGCCTCATTAAACATCCAAAGATTGTAACCCTTTCTTAACCAAGACCTTCCATGGTGGAAACTTGTTAAAGGCCCTTACTGAAAGTTCCATTATACAACATCACAGATTTACCATAATTCAATTTAGCCTACTTACTAGCTTCTAAGACTAATTCAAGGTTGTCGCAAACATGACCTTCCAGGCACAATCCTAGTGTTGACGATTCCTGATTAGACCCTGTTTTACCTGGATGGCATATATATATTTATCTCAATAAAATGCAAAATGTTGATTTTAAAATGCAAACGGTTTGCTTTCAAAATGCACAACAGTGGATTGGTTTGAAAAATGCAAAATGTGGTTTGTCTGAAATGCCCAAATGTAGTTTGCATTGCTAATGCAATTGCTGGCCTTGCTTGAAAATTGCAAAAGGCGGTATGCTTGAAAATGCAAAAAGTGTTTTTAAATGCAAAAGGTGGTTTGCTTACAATAGCCTAATGGTGGTTCGCTTATGTAAAAGGCGGTTTACTTTGAAAATGCAAGTCGGTGGTTTGTTTGAAAATGGCCACAAAGATGATTTGGTTTAAAAATGGAAAATGTTTGCTTGAATTACTTTTGAAAAATTCAAAAGGGGGGCCGGGTTGTTCTGAAAAGCAATGGTTCTTTTCTTTGAAGGCAAAAGGGTGGTGGGCTTTTAAAATGCGAAAGGTTTGCTTTGAAAGTTGCAAAGGGTTTGCTTTGAAAATGCAAGAGGGTTTGCTTCCAAAATGCAAAAGTGGTTGGTTTGAAAATGACAAAGAGTGGTTGAATTAGAAGTGCAAATAGGTGGTTTGGAATGGCAACAGGTGGTTTTGGAAATGCAAACAAGTGGTTTTCGTTTTGGAAATGCAAAAGGTTTAATTTGAAAATGCAAGTGGTTCTATGATGTTGAAAATGCAAAAGATTGCTATGTCTTGAAAGTGCAAAAGGTGGTTTGCATTGAAATATGCATATGGTGGTTTGCCTGTCAAAATCAATAGGTGGTTTGCTATGCTCTCTAAATGTGCAAAAGGTGGTTTACTTCGGAATAATGTAAAGGTGGTTTGCTTTTGATTCAAATGTGGTTTGGTTTTTAAAATGGCAAAAGGTGGTTTGTTATGACGCAAAAGGGTTTGGTTTGGTTTGAAAATGTGTAAATAATGGTTTGCTCTGAAATGCAAAGATAGTTGCCTTGAAAATGCAATTGGTGCTTTCCTGTGAAAATGCAAAAGGGGGTTTGGCTTTGAAAATGCAAAGGTGGTTTGCCTATTAAAATGCAAAAGGCGGTTGTTTTGAAAATTGCAAAAGGTGGTTTGTCTATGAAGATGCAGAAAAAGGCGGTCGCGCTCGCTTAAAAATGTAAAAGGTGGTTTGCTTTATGTCAAAAGAGTGGTTGGTTTAAAAATGCATCAGCTGGTTTGAATATTTGGAAAATGTAAAATGTTTGTGTTTGGTTTGCAATTTAGTCTAAAAGGTGCTTTGCTTTGAAAATGCAAAAAACGGGGTTCTTTTGAAAAACATAAAGGTGGTTTGGCTTTGAAAAATGGCAAAAAGGTCGTTTGCTTTGAAAAAGCAAAAGGTCGTTTGCTTTGAAATGCAAAACGGTGGTTTTTGTGTTTAAAATGCTAAACGTGGTTGGCTTACAATTGCCTAAAATGTTCGTTTATGTAAAAGGCGGTTTGCTTTGAAATGCAAAAGGTTGTTTGCTTAGATAATGAAAAGGTGTGTTTGTTTTGAAAAATGTCATGAAAATTGTGGTTTTTTGTTTTGAAAATGACAATGGTGGTTGGTTTGGAAATTGAAAAAGGTTTACTTTTGAAAATGCAAATGGTGGTTCGTTTTTTGAAATGCAAAAGTTCGCATGATAAATGTAAACGGGATTGCTTTCAAAATGCTAACAGTGGTTTGTTTGAAAATTGCAAATAGTTGTTTGAATTAGAAGTGTCAAAAGAGTGGTTTGGAAAGATGCAACAGGTGGTTTGGAAGTGCAACAAGTGGGTTTTCGTGTTGGAATTGCAAAAGGTTTACTTTGAAAATTGCAAATGGTTTTCTTTGATTGAAAATGTCAAAGGTGCTTTGCTTGAATGAGTGCAAAGGTGCTATGTCTTTGAAAATGCAATAGGTGGCTTGCTTTCAAGAATGCAATAGCTGTTGTTTGCTTTGAAAATGCTAAATGGTTGGTTTACTTCGAAAATGTAAAAGGTGGTTTGCTTGTATGCAAAATATGGTTGGTTTAAAATGCAAAAGGTGGTTTGCTATGAGAAATGTAAACATGTGGTTTCGTTTCATTTCGCAAAAGTGTGCTTTGCTTTGAAAATGCAAAATGTGGGTTTCTTTTGAAAAACAAAAGGAGGTTTCGCTTTGAAAATGCAAAAGGTCGTTTGCTTTGAATAAGAGCAAAGAGGTCGTTTGATTTGAAAATGCAAACGGTGGTTTGAGTTTAAAATTGCTAAAGGTGGTTTGTTACAAATTGCCAAACATGGTTTGAATAAAGAAATTGATCGGTTTTTGTTTGATAATGGCAAATTGGTGGTTTGGTTAGAAATGCAAAACATGGGTTTGGGTTTGGAAATGCACCGCGTGGTTGGTTTGGAAATTGAAAGGTCTTTAATTGTTGATAATGCAAATGGAGGTTTGTTTGGAAAATGCAGAATCGGTGTTTGTTTTGAAAATGCAAATGGTGGTTTGGTTTGAAAATGCAGAAAGGCGGCTTGACTTTTGAAAATGCAAAAGGTGTTTTGCTATTTAAATGCAAAAGGTGGTTGGCTTTGTCGAATGCAAAAGGTGGTTGGCTTTGTAATGAAAAAGGTGGTTTGCATTTGGACAAAAGGAAACGGCGTCTTGCTTTAAAGCGCATATCAAGAGTTTGGTTTGGCGTTTGAAAATGAAATAGAAGTTTGCTCTGAAATGCAAGGTAGCTTGCATTGAAAATGCAATGGTGCTTTCCTTTGAAAATGCAAAAGCGGGTTGCTTTGAAAATGCAAAAGGGTGGTGTTTGCTATTAAAATGCATAAAAAGGTGGTTGGCTTATGAAGATGCAAAAGGCGGTTTGCTTTAAAAATGTAAAAAGGTGGTTGCTTTATGCAAAATCTGGTTTTGGTTTAAAGATTGCAAAAGCTGGGTTTGGTATGAAAATGTGTAAAAAATGTGTTTGGGTTTCAATTTGCCAAAGGTGCTTTGCTTTGGAAATGCAAAAACGGGATCTTGTTGAAAAAAAAAGGTGGGTTTGCGTTTGATATGCAAAAAGGGTGGTTTGCTTGGAAAATCCAAATTGTGGTTTTGTTTGAAAATGCGCCAATGGTGGTTTGGTTAGAAAGTGCAAAATATGGTTTCGGTTTGGAACGGCAACAAGTAGTTTGGATTTGGGAATTGAGAGATGTTTACTTTGAAATGCAAATGGTGGTTTGTTTTGAAATGCAAATGGTGGTTTGGTTTGAAATGCAAAAAGGCGGCTTGGCGTTTTGAAAATGCAAAATGGTGGCTTGGTTTGAAAAAAGCGAAAAGGCCGTATTTGCTTTCAAAGCCAAAAGGGTTTGATTAGGTGTTTCAAATGGAAAATTTGGTTTGCTCTTGAATGCCAATAGGTAGTTTGCCATGAAAATGTAAATGGTGGCTTTTCTTTGAAAATGCAAAATGGGGTTGCTTTGAAAATGCAGAAAAGGGGTTTGCAATTAAAATGCAAAAGGCGGTTTGCTTTGAAAATGCTATAAATACTCGTTTTTGCTTTGAAATGCTGTAAATGTTTTGCTTTGAAAATGCAACATTTTTCCTTTGAAAAATGCCAAATGGTTTGCTTTGAAATTGCATATAGTAGTTTGCTTTGAAAATGCAAATGGTGGTTTGCTTTGTCAAATGCAAAAATGAGCTTGCTATGAAAATGCAAATTATGTGTTTGTATGAATATTCTGAAGGTGGTGTTGCTTAAAATGATGCAAAAAGTGGTTTGCTTTGAAAATGCAAAGTGGTTAGCTTTGAAATGCAAAGTTGCTTAGTTTTAAAAATGCAATAGGTGGTTTGCTTTGAAAATGTAAAAGTCGTTTGCTTTGAAATACTGCAAAAGGGCGTTTTGCGCTGTGTTGAAATATGTCAAATAAGTGACGTTTGTTTAAAAATGATGAAGGTGGTTTTGCATACAAATTGCCTTAGGGTGCGTTCGCGTATATAAAAAGGTCGGTTTGCTTTGAAATGCAAAGGTTTGGTTTCAAAATGGAAAAGGTTTGCTTTATAACTTCAAAAGGTGGGTTGTTCTGAAAATGCAAAAGGTTTGCTTTTAAAATGCAAAAGGTTTGCTTTTAAAATGCACACAGTGTTTGGTTTGAAAATGCAAATAGTGGTTTGCTCTGAGAATGCAAAAGGTAGTTTGTCTTTGCATTGCAAATGCAAATGGTGCTTTGCTTTGAAAATGCAAACGGAGGTTTGCTTTGAAAATGCAAAAGTTGGTTTGTTTTTAAAATGCTAAAGGTGGTTTGCTTACAAATTGCCTGTGGTTCGCTTATGTAAAAGGCGGTTTGCTTTGAAAATGCAAAAGGTGGTTTGCTTTGATAATGCAAAAGGTGCTTTGTTTTGAAAATGCAAATGGTGGTTTTGTTTGACCATGCAAATGGTGATTTGGTTTAGAAATGCAAAATATGGTTTGGTTTAGAATGCAAATGGTGGTTTGTTTTGAAAATGGAAACGGCGGTTTGCTTTGAAAAAAACAAAAGGCGGTTTGCTTTGAAAATGCATAAGGCGGTTTGCTATGAAATGCAAAAGGCCATTGGCTTTGAAAATGCAAACGGCGGTTTGCTTTGAAAAAAACAAAAGGTGGTTTGCTTTGAAAATGCATAAGGCGGTTTGCTATGAAATGCAAAAGGCCATTGGCTTTGAAAATGCATAAGGCGGTTTGCTTTGAATATGCAAAAGGTTGTTTGCTTTGAAAATGGAAAATATTTGGTTTGAAAATGTGAAAGGTTTGGTTTAATTTAACAATGCAAATGTTGGTTTGCTTTGACAATGCAAAAGGCGGCTTGATTTGAAAATAGCAAAATGCGGCTTGCTTTGAAAATGCAAAAGGTTTGGTTTGATAATGCAAAAGGTTTGCTTTGAAAATGCAAAAGGTGATTTGCTTTGAAAATGTGGTTTTGTTTTGAAAATGCAAAATGTGGTTTGCTTTGAAAATGAAAAAGGCGGTTTTCTTCGAAAATGAAAAAGGTGGTTTGCTTTATGAAAAATGTGGTTTGGTTTGAAAATACAAAAGGTGGTTTGCTATGAAAATGCAAAAATGTGCTTGCTATGAAAATGCAAATATGTGGTTTGGTTTGAATATGCAAAAGGTGGTTTGCTTTAAAAACGCAAAAGTGATTTGCTTTGAAAATGCAAAAGATGGTTAGCTTTGAAAATACAAATGGTGGTTTGGTATAAAATTAAATATGTGGTTTGCGTTGAAAATGTAAACGGTCGTTTGCTTTGAAAATGCAAAAGGTGGTTTGTTTTTAAAATGCTAAAGGTGGTTTGCTTACAAATTGCCTAAGGTGGTTCGCTTATGTAAAAGTCGGTTTGCTTTGAAAATGCAAAAGGTGGTTTGCTTTCATAATGCAAAAGGTGCTTTTTTGAAAATGCAAATGGTGGTTTTGTTTGAAAATGCAAATGGTGGTTTGCTTTAGAAATGCACAATATGGTTTGGTTTGGAAATGCAACAGGTGGTTTGGTTTGAAAATTGAAAAGGTTTACTTTGAAAATGCAACTGGTGGTTTGTATTGAAAATGCAAAAGGTTCGGTTTTAAAATGGAAAAGGTTTGCTTTGAATTGCTTTGAAAATTCAAAAGTTACGTTGTTCTGAAAATGCAAAAGGTTCATTTCATTGAAAATGCAAACGGTGGTTTGCTATAAAAATGCAATAGGTGGTTTGCTTTGAAAATGCAAAAGGTCGTTTGCTTTGAAAATGCAAAAGGTGTTTTTGTTAAATGCTAAAGGTGGTGTGCTTAGAAAAACAAAAGGTGGTTTGCTTTGAAAATGCAAAAGGTTGTTTGCTATAAAAATACAATAGGTGGTTTGCTTTGAAAATGCAAAAGGTCGTTTGCTTTGAAAATGCAAAAGGTGTTTTTTAATGCTAAAGGTGGTTTGCTTACAGAATGCCTAAGGTGGTTTGCTTTATGCAAAGGGCGGTTTGAAAAGGCAAAAGGAGGTTTGCTTTGATAATGCAAAAGGTGATTTTTTTTTAAATGCAATGGTGATTTTGTTTGCAAATGCAAATGTGGTTTGGTTTAGAAATGCAAAATATGGTTTGGTTTGGAAATGCAACAGGTGGTTTGGCTTGGAAATGGAAAATATTCACTTTGAAAATGCAAGTGGTGGTTTGTTTTGAAAATGCAAACGGCGGTTTGCTTTGAAAATGCAAAAGGTGGTTTGATTTGAAAATGCAAAAGGTTTGCTTTTAAAATGCAAACAGTGGTTTGCTCTGAAAATGCAAAAGGTGGTTTGCTTTGAAAATGCAAAAGGCGGCTCGCTTTAAAAATGCAAAAGGCGATTTGCTTTAAAAATGCAAAGGCGTTTTGCTTTAAAATGCAAAAGTTGGTTAGCTTTATGCAAAAGGCGGTTTGCTTTGAAAATTTAAAAGGCGGGTTGCATTGATAATGCAAAAGGTGGTTTGTTTTGAACATGCAAATGGTGGTTTTGTTTGAAAATGCAAATGGTGATGTGGATTAGAAATACACAAATATGGTTTGGTTTGAATATGCAAATGGTGGTTTGGTTTGAAAAAGGAAAAGGATTGGTTGCTCTGATAATTCAAATGCTGCATTTCAATGAAAATGCAAAAGGCGGTTTGCTTTGAAAATGTAAAAGTTGGTTTGCTTTAAAATACAAAAGATGGTTTGCTTTGAAAATGCAAAAGGTGGTTTGCAAAGAATGCAAAAGTTTGCTTTGAGTATAGAAACATAGAAACATATAAAATAGATGCAGGGTAGGCCATTCGTCTCGTCGAGCCAGCACCGCCATTCATTGTGATCATGCCTGATCTCCGCTATCAATAACCCATTCCTGCCTTCGCGCCATATCCCTTGACTCCACTAGCCCCTAGAACTCTATCCAACTCTCTCTTAAATCCATCCAGTGATTTAGCCTGCACTGCTCTCTGCGGCAGAGAAGTCCTTAAATTCACAACACTCTGGGTAAAAAAGTGCAAATGCAAATGGTGGTTTGGTTTAGAAGTGCAAAAGGTGGTTTGGGAATGCAACAGGTGGTTTGTAAATGCAACAGGCGGTATTGTTTGGAATGCAAAAGTTTTACTTTGAAAATGCAAATGGTGCTTTGCTTTGAAAATGCAAAAGGTGGTTAGCTTTGAAAATGCAAACGGTGGTTAGCTTTGAAAATGCAAAAGGTATGCTTTAAAAATGCAAATAGCGGTTTGCATTGAAAATGCAACTGGCGGTATATTTTGTAAATGCAAAAGCCGGTTTGCTTTGAAATTGGAAGAGGTGGTTTGCTTTGAAAAGGTGGTTTGCTTTTAAAATCCATAAAGTGGTTTGCTTTGAAAATGCAAAAGATGGTTTGCTTTGAAAATGCAAAAGGTGGTTTGCTATGAACTTGCAAAAGGTTGTTTGCATTGAAATTGCAAAAGGTCATTTGCTTTTAAAATGCATTAGGTGGTTTGCTTTGCAAATGCAAATGATGGTTTGATTTTTGAAAAATTTGGGTTGGTTTGAAAATGCAAAAGGTGGTTTGCTTTGAAAATGGAAACATTTGGTTTGGTTTAAAAATGCAAAAGGTTTGCTTTGAAAATGCAAAAAGGTTTTCTTTGAATATGCAAAATGTGGTTTGCTTTGAAACTGCTGATAGTGTTTGCTTTGAAAATACAAAAGGTGGTATGCTATGAAAAGGCAAAAGGCGGTGTGCGTTAAAATGCTAAAGGTGGTTTGCTTTGAAAAGGTGGCTTGTTTTGAAAATGGAAAAGGTGGTTAGCTTTGAAAATGCAAAAAGTGGTTTGCTTTGAAAATGCAAAAGGTCGTTTGCTTTAAAAATGCTAAAGGTGTGTGCTTTAAAAATGCAAATGGTGGTGCTTTGAAAATACAAAAAGTACTGCTTTGAAAATGCATAGGTGATTCGCTTTGAAAATGGAAAAGGTGATTGCTTTGGAAATGCAAATGGTTGTTTGCTATGAACATGCAAAGGCAAGTGCGGTTGCTTTGAAAATGCATAGGCGTGTGATAAAAAGTCAAATCTTGATCACTTCCTGTTTGCACTCTCTATTGATTTTAGAAAAACCGCTACTACTTACGGCTGTGCCTTTTGGTCATATTACTCAGATCACCCATCCAGCTGTCAGGGCCAGGGGATTTTTCACTTCGATGAAACATATAAGACTTATTAATGTTTAAAAATGGTGAGATGCTCTCTCCTGTCAATCACGCCATGGAGGCCACGCCCCATCCGGTGGGTGAGGGAGGGACTATGAACCCGGATGTGTGGAGTTGCCACAGTCGCTGCAAGATGGGGAGGGAGAGGTCACGACTCTCAGCCTAAGTTGTGAATAAACTGAACACTGAGCACAAGTCTACTAATCTGTGAGTGTGGTTTTGTGTGCTTTTATGTGGTTTATTTGGAACTGTGTTTGTTACGAATAAATGTTTTTACGTGCCTTTTGACTGTGCCGCTAATTGAAAAGTGTGCCTTATGACTGTCGCTAATGGAAAAGTGTGCCCTTTGACTTTGGCGCTAATTGAAACGTGTGCCTTTTAACTGTACCGCTAATTGAAAAGTGTGTCTTTTGACTGTGCCGCTAATTGAAAAGTTCGCCTTTTGACTGTGCCGCTAAACTGTGCCTATATTTTAAAATGTGTTTTTGTTTATAAATGCGGCTTGCATTTTAAAAGTGGCTTGCTGTGCAACCGTTTTTGGAAGGTAAAACCATGTGTAAACGTTTTATTAGATGAAGACTCTGTTTAATGCACAATTGCCCGCTCATTCCGTGACTTAGTGGAGAGATGGTACTGATTGCGTAATATCCGGTGAGTTCAGAGGTGGCGCTCTGTGCGGAAGGGCCTACTGGAGACACCGCCCTGAATGGTTTCAGTAATTCAAGAGAGCTTACTGCCATACATATGGCGAGTGTGTGTGTGTTTGTTGAAAGATATTTAAAGCACGTTTTTGCAGTAGCAGCAGCTCTGGAGGAGTGTTTCAGAATAAAAAAGGCTTTAAAACATTTGAATCATTTTGTTTAGACACAACTGTGTTCTTATTTTCAAATTACTTATGTAGAGTATACGGTTAGTAACAGGATTCAGTACGCTTACCACGTTCTGAAGTTACTTGGCATGTTAGTATTGGTCCTGTGTGAGTGAGTGTGAGCGAGTGTGAGTGTGTGTGTGTGTGTGTGTGTGTGTGTGTGTGTGTGTGTGTGTGTGTGTGTGTGTGTGTGTGTGGGTGTGTGGGTGTGTGTGTGTGTTTGTGTGTGTGTCTTTGTGTTTGTGTGTATGTGTGCGTGGCTTTGTGCGTGTGCGTGGCTTTGTGCGTGTGTGTGCGTGTGTGTCTGTCTGTCTGTGTGTGTGTGTGTGTGTGTGTGTGTCTGTGTGTGCCTGCGTGTGCGTCCATGCGTGTGTGTGCCTCCGTGTGTGTGTTTCTTTTGTTTTTTTGTAAGTATTTTTATTATAGAAACATATTAATAAATAATACATTATTTTGCATAGTTGAAAATACATGATATTAATGATATATTCATACTGTTAATAATATTTGTATTATCATTGATTTTAAAATTTAAGACTATATATTTTATATAATTGAAAATGCATGATACTAATAATACCTTCATGATATTAGTAATATTTATATTCTTATTAATACTAAAAATTTAAGATTATATGTTTCTATACATTTTTGTAATTTTTTTTAAAGAAAAGATAGAGAAAAGGAGTATGAGAAATATGATGGTGAATGGAGTATTAGTCATTAATCTGTCCTTGGAGATATAGGCATGATTCATTATATATATTTCTTCATCCATTCCAATATTCAGGCCTCAGTCAAGCCCTCGTACCGAGCCATTATGACCCTGTAAATATTTAATAAATGGATACCAAATCTCCCTGAAGAGATCTAACCTGTCCATTAGGACAAGCTCTCCAGATGAAGTGTCTCCGACATATCTGTGTTCCGCAATTTGATTGTTGGGGATGTAGGGCCTTTCCAAAATTTTTATATTAATTTTTTCCCAATTATTAAACCATAGTCAATAAAATTTATTTGATTCATTGTTACTAATTGGTCTGTTTCTAGTATTCCAAGTATTATTAACTTTGGGTCAGGAGTCAGAGTTATATTAACAACATTCGAAATTATCTTAAATATTTCTATCCAGAATTTTGTAATTTTTATACAGTTTGTAAATGAATGTGACAAATTTGCTTCTAAATGTTGACATTTATCACATATGGGGGATACTTTTGGAAAGATGTTATGTAATTTAGATTTTGAATAATGTAATCTATGTAGTATTTTAAACTGTATAAGGGAATGTTTAGCATTTAACGAACAATGATGTGTATGTTGTAAACGTTCATCCCATAGTTCTGGCCTTATAATTTGGCCTAGTTCATTTTCCCAAGATTGTCTATATATTTCTGTTGATGGAACATCACTTTCCAATAGAATACTGTATATATATGAAATCATTTTTTTCTGTATTTGGATGTTTATTTAAGCATTTATCCAGAATTTCTATCTTTCTATTTCCAAGTTCTTGTGTATTTGCTGAAACATGATTTCTGATTTATAAATATCTAAAATATGCTTTAGTGTGTAGTCCATAAATCTGTTGTAACTCTTGAAATGAAAGGAAAGAGTTTTCCTTATAAAGATCTCCCATCTTAATAATTCCCTTATTTTTCCATTGTAAAAAAGTTTTATCCATCATTGAAGGTTTAAACGTAACATTAGTTACGATGGTAAGAGATACTGATATAGATTTTAGTTTTAATGTTTTCTTTATTTGTTTCCAAATGCGGATTCCATTTTCTATTATCGGATTTTCACTATAAATTTTCTTAGCTAAATTAGTATTAGCAAATATTATAGAACTAATTTCAAAGGGAGAACAATCTTCTTTTTCCATATTTAACCAAGTTGGTTGATTATCTATTTCTTCTAGCCAAACATTCATATTTTTAATGTTGACTGCCAGTAATAAAACATAAAGTTTGGTAATGCTAATCCTCCATTTATTTTAGATTTACATAAATGTTTTTTTATTTATTCCATGGCTCTTATAATCCCAAATGAAGTTAGTAATTAGGGAATCTACCTTTTTAAAGAAATTCTTAGGGAGATATATCGGAATTAATTGGAAGAGATATAATAATTGTGGAAGAAAGATCATTTTTATTGTATTAATTTTACCTAACATTGAGATAGGTAAAATGTTTCCAATATAAAATATTCTTATTTAATTTATTCAATAATGGGGGGGAAGTTAGATTTAAATAAAGAGTCGAATCTTTTTGTTACGAAAATTCCAAGATATTGAATTTTTTCATTTGTTATCTTAAAAGGGAATTGTTGTGATATATATAAATTATTCACCGTTATTGGCATAAGTTCACTTTTATTCCAATTGATACTGTATCCTGAGAAAGATCCAAATTCAGTTATTAATTTTAACAAATTTCGGATACTAGTTTCTGGTTTTGTGATATAAAGTAATACATCATCCGCATATAAGGAGATTTTATTTTTAGTGTCTCTAGTGGCATATCCATATATTTCCGGATGTAATCTCACCCTCTGGGCAAGAGGTTCTATTGCAAGTGCAAACAATAAAGGGGATTAAGGGCAACCTTGTCTACAACCTCGAGATAAATTGAATTTAGTTGATAACATTCGGTTTGTTGTTATTCTAGCTGTCGGATTTGTATATAAAAATGTAATCCAAGTGGTAAACTTCTCTCCCAATTTGAAAGCTTCCATAACCGAAAATAGGTAAGGCCATTCCACTTGATCGAAGGCTTTCTCTGCATCAAGCGAAATGACTACTAGTTCTTTTTTAATACTTCTTTTCGAATATATAATATTAAATAACCGTCTTAAATGATATGAGGAATATCGTTTTGGTATAAATCCTGTTTGTTCGGGGTGAATTAATTCGTTGACAACTGAACTTAGCCTTTGTGCTAATATTTTTGTTAATATATTTTGATCAGTATTTAAAAGAGCTATTGCTCTAAATGATCCTGGTTCATCCAAGTCCTTATTTATTTTAGGTATAAGTGTTATAATAGATTCAGTCAGCGTTTCTGGTAATTTCTGCTGTGCATATATCTGTTCATATAATGATTTCAGACGTGGAACCATCTGATCATGAAATAATTTATAAAATTCTGAACCAATACCATCTGGTCCCGGTATTTTACCATGTTTTTAATGATCTTATAGATTCGTGGATTTCTTTTGTTGAGATATCAGCATTTAATAATTCTCTATTTTGTAAATCCAACGCTTTCAGGTTACATTTTTTAAAAAATGCTTCTATTTCTGTTTTATGTTCTGTTGTTTTAGCAGTGTATAAGTTTTTATTATATTGTATAAATCTTTCATTAATATCTTTAGGTTGTATTAGCAATTCGCAGTTATGTGATTTGATCCTATGGATTATTTTTTCAGCTTCCATTTTCCTTAATTGGCGAGCCAATAATTGTTGGGGTTTATCTCCGAATTCGAACTGTAATTGTGTGGTATGTTGATAATGTTTTACAACTTGATCTGTATATATTTTATTTAATTTATATTTCAATGCTGCAATTTTATTGTGTAATATTATATCTGGGTTCGTTGCATTCTGTATGTCTAATTGTTTAATCTCCCTTTCCAAATCTTGTTGTTCCTTCCGATTATTTTTATTATAAATTGCCTGGGAGGAGATATGCTTTAAATGTTTCCCATAATAAGGAGCAAGATAGTTCCGGTTGATCATTTGTTTCGAAAAAAATCTTAATTTGTGTTGTGATATATTCCTGAGCAGTTTTATTTTTTTTTAATTTGTGGGTCAAATCTCCACTGTCCTGATTTTTCTGTTTTACCATTTATTTTGATCTTAAATGTTAATGGTGCATGATCTGAAATTATAATATTGTGATATTTGGATTCATAAGTAAGTGACATAAGTTTTGCGTCCACCAAAAATAATCTATTCTTGAGTAGGTTTTATGTACTGGCGAATAAAAGGAGTATTCGCTTCCAGTAGGGTTTTCTCTCCTCCAAACATCTTTAATGTTAGACGTTTGCATACATGCGTTTAATAAATCACTGGAATGTGATTTAGTTTCCATTTGCCTTGTAGATCTGTCTAAATAGGGATCTAGTGTACAATTAAAATCTCCTCCAATTATTAAATTGTATTGTGTTAGTTCCGGAATATTGTTAAATACTTTCTTAAAAAAACAATGGGCTATCAAAATTTGGTCCATATATATTAACAAGAATCATTTTTTCTGTATTTCATTCTCCTATCACAATGATGTATCTGCCATCTTTATCAGTTATAGTTGATGTATGCTTAAATAAAGTACCTTTACGAAATAATATTGCTACGCCTCTTGATTTATGCGTGAAAGAAGAGTGATACATTTTATCTATCCATTTAGCTTTCAACCTATGTTCAGCGTCTTTTTTTAAGTGAGTTTCTTGAATGAAAATTACGTCAGCTTTAGTTGCCTTTAAATGTGCCATTACCTTTCCTCTCTTTATCGGTTCATTAATACCTTTAACATTCCAACTACAGAACGTTGATCCCTCATTCCCTGTATTCATTTTTGAGTCTTGCATCTTTTGTTTATGGAGGTCTACAATAGAGTCTATGGTTCAGCCCGACAGACCCGACCTTACACCCGAACATCGAATAGATGAATTTTAAGTCTCGTTTATGTCCCTCACGAATATATCTCCATTGGTCCAATGTATAACTCCATTCAAACTGAAAAAGACAATAGATTATATAAAAGAAAAGTAAAGGATAGATTAAGAGGTTAGTATTGTGCATAAATATAGAAAAAACTACATCTCGAGTTGTTGCAGTTAGTGCTAGCCATACTAGCATGGCTAACCATCTTCCGACTTCCGTCGTTGATGTTATTAACTTAACCAGCTCCCAGGTTTATGGAATTATTATTCCATAATAATATTTTACCGGGGGTATAACATTAAGGGAAAAAACAAAGGGTAAAAAAAGGGAACAAAGAAAAGGGGAAACAATTAATTAAAAAGGGGCAAAAAAAGAAACATTTATCAAATTGTACTGATTAAAGATATAGCAGTGTCTATATCTGAAATTAATTTAAAAATCTAAGTAATGCTAAAAATGAAAAATGAAAAAGCTATAAAAGAGAAAATAAAATACCCCATAAAACAAAAAGAAAAACAAAAGGTCAAAGTGAAAATTGCTGTTATAAAGAAAGATCTCCAAGTGAAATCCATCCCTATATTTGACTCTATTCATTCCTACATAAATGAACATTAGATTAATTATTAATAGTAGTGATTAGTAATAGTGAGCAATCTTAATTAGTAAGAATAATACTGATAATGATACCGCATTGTGGTTTTAATATTTGTTAGTTATTTATTTATATTAGTAGTGTGATTATACTAATTATTAGTATCCAAGTGAGGTCTTCCGATCCACTTCTTTCTCTCGCTTCCATCCGATATTGTCCAATCCGTCCAGTCCAACGTTTTCTTGTTTAGTCTTACAGGGTGTTGAGGATCCTTGTAAAGTCTCTAAAGGTATGTGAAAGTCAGTATGTTCAATGGTAGATATTTCTCAGGTCTTGATCTGCCGGGCGAAGTCCAGTGCTGATGTTGGGCTGGCAAAGAAATGTTCCGTGTTGTTAAAGGTAACTCTTTAAGTAGCTGGATATTTCAAGCCGTATCTCAGATTGCCCACACCCCTCAGGAGACTTTTAGCTTCGTTAAATGCTTTCCGTTTACTGGCAACCTCTGCTGGATAATCTCGGTAGATGCTAATACTTTGTCCTTCAAATTACAGGTTTCTGTTTTTCGAGGCTTTTTGCATAATCTCGTCCAGGACAAAGTCATATTGTAGCTTTATGATCATTTGTCTTGGAGGGGCATTTGCTCTTGTCTGACGTCTCCTGACTCTATGAGCACGGGCTAATAAAGGCTTTTGTTCCAGAGATAGAACACGTTGCAGTAAGTTCGCGGTAAATTCTCGAAGATCTTCATTTTTCTCTCGTCCTTCGGGAATACCTGCAATTCTTAAGATTTTGTCTTCTCTGGCGTCCTTCTAGCTCAGTACAATCCTCAGTTATTTTAGTCAGCAAGTTCGTTAGACGTTTGTTTTCTGTAAGCAACTTTGCTGTAGTCAAAGCACTTGTATCAGCTAATTCTTCAAGGTTCTTTATACCAGACGTCTGTTGTTCCAGTATCTCCTCCATAGGATTCATCCTATTTTCAAAGTTTTTTTGACCTTTTCAATTTTTTATCCATTTCCTTTGTCGTTTCGTTAATAATTTCTGTGAATTCTTTCTTCAAATCTTCCGATAATTTCTTGATCTTGGTATTAATATTTAAATTTGTTTCCTGTTGAAATTCTTTCAATTGATTGTTCATCTGGTTCATCTGACTGTTCATCTGGTTTATTTCTTCCCTTAATCCAGCAATCTGGTGTGAATTAAAGTTTTCAATTCCTCACCTTCCGTTTTTTTCCCTGTTCTTTTTGATACATCTCCTTGGGATGAGGCCCTACTCGAGTCCGAGGCTTCAGTTTGGCTTGCTGCCAGACTCTGCCGGGCTGATCGACTTTTCGCTTTTTCGGGTGGGCTGCGTGTTGTAGACATAACTAGTCGCGCGCCTGATGACGTCACTCACAACAATCGGTGCAGAAACGGCAGGCAGCAAGCAGCAGGCAGCAGGTAGGTCCGTTAACCCCCCGTTTTTCCCCGTTTTTTTTCGTGGAGCTGGCGGGCGTTATCCTCTAGCCCTCCATAGCGCCACCGGAAGTCTTTTTTTTGCATTTTCAAAGCAAACCTTTTTGCTTTTTCAAATCAAATATTTTGCATTTTCAAACGAAACCTTTTGCATGTTCACAACAAACCACCTTTTGCATTTTCAAAGCAAACTACCTTTGAAATTTTCAAAGCAAACCACCGTTTGCATTTTCAAAGCAATGCACCGTTTGCATTTTCAAACCAAACTTCTTTTTGCATTTTCAAACCCAAAACACTTTTTGCATTTTCAAAGCAAACCTTCTGTATTTTCAAACCAAATCTCCCTTTGCTTTTTCAAACCTAACCACCATTTGCGTTTTCAAACCAAACCACCAGTTGCATTTTCAAACTGAAGCTTATGCATTTTCAAACCAAAGCTTTTGCATTTTCAAACCAAACTTCCTTTTGCATTTTCAAAGGAAACCTTTTTGATTTTCAAAGCAAACCTTTTGCTTTTTCAAATCAAATCTTTTGCATATTCAAACCAAATCTATTACATTTTCAAACTGAAACTACCTTTTGCATTTTCAAAGGAAACCTTTTGCACATTCAAAGTAAACATTTTGTTTTTTCAACTTACATCTTTTGCATTTTCAAACCAAACATACATTTGCATTTTCAAATCTAATATTTTGCATTTTCAAAGCAAACCTTTTGCTATTGCAAATTAAATAATTTGCACTTTCAAACCAAACCTACTGCTGCATTTTCAAAGCAAACCTCCATTTGCATTTTCAAAGCAAACCACATTTTGCATTTTCGAAGCAAACCACCGTTTGCATTTTCAAAGCAATCCAACTTTGGCATTTACAAAGCAAACAACCTTTTGCATTTTCAAACCAAAACTCGTTTTGCATTTTCAAACCAAACTACCCTTTGCATTTTGAAAGCAAACCTTTTGCATTTCGAAGCAAACCAACATTTGCATTCTCAACCCAAACCATCTTTTGCATTTTTAAAACAAACCATTTTTGTATTTTCAAAGCAAATCTATTGCATATTCAAACCAAATCTCATTTTGCAGTTTCAAACCAAACCACCATTTGCGTTTTCAAACCAAAGCACCATTTGCATTTTCAAATCAAAGCTTACTTTCCATTTTGAAACCAAACTACCATTTGAATATTCAAACCCAACCACCATTTGCATGTTCAAACCAAAATACCATTTGCAGTTTTAAACCAAATCTTTTGCATTTTCAAACCAAACTACCATTTACATTTTCAAACCAAACCACCATTTTGCATTTTCAAAGCAAACCTGCATTTTCAAACCAAATCTCCTTTTGCAGTTTCAAACCAAACCACCATTGGCGTTTTCAAACCAAAGCTTTTGCATGTTCAAAACAAACCTTTTGCATTTTAAAGCAAACCACCGTTTCCATTTTCATACAAACCACAGGTTACAATTTCAAAACAAACCTCCAAATTGAACTTTTAAACCTAACTTCCTTTTGCATTTTCGAAGCAAACCTTTTGCAGTTTCAAAGCAAACCTTTTGCAACTTCAAAGCAAACCTTTTAAATTTACAATGCAAACCTTTTCCATTTTCAAAGCAAACCGTTTGCATTTTCAAACAAAATCTCATTTTGCAGATTCAAACCAAACCACCATTAGCGTTTTCAAACAAACCACCATTTGCATTTTCAAACCAAAGCACCTTTTGCATTTTCAAACCAAACCACCATTAGCATTTTCAAACCAAAACACCTTTGGCATTTTCAAACCAAACCAATATGTGCATTTGCAAGCCAAACCACCGTTTGCTTTTTCAAACCAATCCTCCAGTTGCATTTTCAAACCAAACCACCATTTGAATATTCAAACCAAATCACAATTTGCATTTTCAAACCAAACCACCATTTCCATTCTCAAAACAAACTATTTTTTGCATTTTCAAAGCAAACCTTTTGCAGTTTCAAACCAAACCACCATTTGCATTTCCACACCAAACCAAAATTTTTATTTTCAAACTAAACCACCATTAGCATCTTAAGTCATGATCCAAATACACACATTCCACATAACTTCAAAGTGCACCACAGGTATCAAAGACTTCAAACCTGATCCATTTTAATCGTAGCAACAAGAATTAAAAAATATATATTTACACCATGGTACCCCATGCATTTCAGTGTCTTAAAGGAACACCTCACAAATACACAAAGAATGTATAAAAGCCATTTACAAAAGCAGTTCATACTATATATACTTAAAATATGTCTGGTTGTAGTCTACTTTCCCATTTTTGGACAAAACCTTTTTTCTCACCAAAAACTTGGTTTCAGAAAATTTAGAAGAAAGATTTTACAAGCCACTGTGTTTTATTAGCTCAGGCATTGCTCTGGGAGGACCGATGTCTCAATTGTGGGTATACAGTCTTTAAATTGTGAAAGTCTTCTTGTTGAAACGAGAAAATTAAGTTGGAGATAAAACCCATTACAGCATTTTTCTCTCCTACCATAAGTCCTCACAGTGATAGGCAGCAGGGTGGGATGGTCCAATTCCCTGTCAGTCAAGATCCTGGACGCTGTGATTGGACATTATCCAGATCGTGATAGTTCAGATTTCCCATCACTCAAATTCTGGCCACACCCACTGAAGTGGCAACCAATCGGACTCCCCTTTTTCAAAGTCTGGCCACACTCAATAATGTCTTCAAATTTCACAGACAAAGACCCACATTCTCATTCTGGGCTCACCAATGCGAGTTTGCCTGCTGTTCTGTTGCTCTGTGCCAAAAGTGTATTCAAATCTTGAAGGCAGGTTTGTTTTAACTCTCAATGTTGAATTTAATACTGTTTATCTTCTTCTTCTGCCTCAGTCCTAACTCCCTTCATTTTCTTCATCTGCCTTTAGTCAGGAAATGCTTAATTCTGTCCGAATTTCCCCGCCATTTTCCCCTATTTTGCGTTGTCAGGAAAAGGGATCCCGCCACCTTTATCATTTCCTAACCATTTGGTCAGCATGTAACTTAATATTCTAAACTTCTTATTTGTACTTAGAATTCAAATAACATATATGTTGGACTGGGGTTCCTCCTTCAATGTTATCCAGAGAATACCCCATAAATTGATAGAGAGAGAGAGAGAAATAGAAAAAAAAATGTTTCTCAATTCTTAAAAAACTACAATTAATCACAAGTTTTTCAAACAGGCAGACTCGCTAATCAAGACCCGAGTTTCTCAACTTGGCAGATTCCTTATCCCTTAAACATACCGCCCCAAATATCTCAACCAGGCAGACTCGTTAAGGAGACCCCAGTTTCTCAACATGGCAGACGTCTTAATCATTGAGAAATAGAGAGAGAAAGAGAGAGCCTCTTATTTCTCAACCCGGCAAATCCACGGATGTCTCAACAAGGCAGGCGCACACCTCGTCCCCTGTATCTCAACCAGACAAACTACGGATGTCTCAACAAGGCCGACAAGCCCTTTATAGAGGGAGAGAGGAAACAAAAATAAAGAGATACAGAGAGAGAGAGAGAGAGAACCAGTTAGCTCAATTCCTTCTTAAAATGCATACACAATTCCTCCTTAAAAATACATACACAAAATACATATATAAAAATACATACACAATTCACAATTGGGGTCTTACCTTTGTCTATCTCTAAGAGCCTCAGCTGGGAACAGACCAACTTCTGACAAAGAAACAGAGGCGTTTCCAGGAGTGTCTAGGAGTCGGTTACAATGGCTCATAGAGCTCATATTCCTCCCTTTCCAGTCCTGGTAACCTCTGCTCAGTCACCCAGTGGTGGTCCCAGTGAGACCTGCGCGACTACGCCAATGAAAAAGTTCACTTAAAAAGATAGACAACGCACACATTTTTAAGACCATACAAAGCTTTAATTTAACGTCTGGCGGGTGTGGACCTAGAGACCCAGAGGCAACAGTTTTATGTCTGAATCTCCAGCAGCGCACACAAAGAAATTTCAGACTACACGAGCTTATATACGTACAGATATTAAACCAATTTCATTACGTAAATGTACAAAAACCATCGTCCACCTCCAAATATGGAGTTGTTATTCACTCTTTGCCAAAAGCTAGACACACAAATGGCATCCTCTGGGCCCCTTCTTATCAGATTAACCTTTTTAACTTACATAAAAAACCCTTGTAAGAAAGCTGTGAACTGCTCAACTTAAGTTAAAAAAAACCCTTGCCATGATGTGAGTTGTCCAAATCCCATCACACATTACAATTGGCCTTTTACAACAGGAAAGCTTAAATATGACAACAATCAATTAATAACTAACTCTTTCAGTAGAAGGTCGTTAAGTGAACAGTA
The DNA here is from genome assembly GCA_035221665.1 of Okamejei kenojei. Lineage (NCBI taxonomy): Eukaryota > Metazoa > Chordata > Chondrichthyes > Rajiformes > Rajidae > Okamejei > Okamejei kenojei. The sequence continues at coordinate 68,463 of JAVHYY010000298.1, read as the reverse complement.
GGGAGACCTGCTTTTCTTAGCCTTCAGAGAGGGCGGAGCCGCTGCTGTGCTATTTTGATGACTGCTGTGGTGTTGGTTGTAGAGGTCAGGTCGTCCGCCAGGTGAAGTCCCAAGAACTTCACACTCCTGACCCTCTCCACAACGGGGCCGTCAATATGCAGCGGTGTGTGATGGTGTTTTCCAAACCTCCTGAAATCACTCACCATCTCCTTTGTCCTTTCCACATTGAGGGTGAGAATCTGAGATCTGCATCACTCTGTAAGCAGCTCCACCTCCAACCTGTATGCCGACTCATTGTTGTCACTGATGAGACCCAACACTGCTGTGTCATCAGCGAACATTGATATAATTATTGCTGAGTCTGGCAGTACAGTCATGAGTATGCAGACTGAACAGCAGGGGGCTTAGGACACAGCCTTGGGGGTGAGCCAGTGCTCACTGCGATGGTTTTTGATGTCCTTTGGCCACTACTCTATCAGGAAGATTGTTTGTGTCCTCCTTAGTGAAGACAGATCCAAAGTACCTGTGCAACTCATCTGCCATTTCCTCGTTCCCCACAATTAATCACCTTTTTCGGTCTTCAAGGGTCCAACTTTGGTCTTAACAATTTTTTTTCCTCTTCACATACCTAAATAAGCTTTTACTATCCTGCTTTATATTCTTGGCTAGCTTACCTTTGTACCTCATCTTTTCTCCCCGTATTGTATTTTTAGTTATCTTCTGTTGTTCTTTAAACATTACCCAATCCTCTTGCTTCCCGCTCATCTTTGCTACGTAGTACTTCTTCACTTTAATTTTGATACTGTCCCTGACGTCCCTTGTCAGCCATGGTCGTCCCTTTCTCCACTTGGAATATTTCTTCCTCCGTGGAATGAACTGACCCTGCACCTTCGGTATTATTCCTAGAAACACCTGCCATTTTTGATCCACTGTCATCCCTGTTAGTGTATCTTTCTAGTCAACTTTGGCCAGTTCCTCCCTCATGGCCCCATAGTCCCCTTTATTCAACTGTAACACTGACACCTCCGATTTACCCTTCTCCCACTGGATCCACGCACAAGCGTGGCCATACACTAGACCTAGTGCTTTCGTCTGCTCTCCCAATGTGTATATTATCGATGCCTGTCTGTCTGATCGTAGTGCTATTATATTCGATATATCTCTGCCTTTCTCTCCCTCAAAATCCCATCTCCCTGCTCGCTACTCCCACAACGTTAACTCCACGACTGCCCGTAAATTCTCCGAGGCTCTCATAGTTGCTCCCGACATCTGCACCATCCAGGCTTCAACCCTCCATTTCAGCACCGACGACATCATTTCTCTATTCAATACTACTTGCTCTGCAATTCTGGACTCTGTTGCATCTTAAAATGAAAAAACCTAAGCCAAAGGCGAGCCGTGGCTCAATGACACCACCAGAGCTCTAAGAAGAGAATGCAGAAACTCCGAACGGAAGTACAAATCTGATAAGCTTCAAATTCCCTTCGAACTCCTGAAAAACAACCTTCGCAAATACCAGGAAGCGGTAAAATCCGCAAGAACAAAATACTTTTCCACCCTTATTTCCAATACCTCATACCTCCAAGGTCCTTTTTAGCACCATCACTTCCATCATTTTCCTGCCCCCAGCACCAGTTTAACTGGGTCCCCGACTAAATGCGAGGAATTTACTACATTTTTCACCACCAAGGTAAAGAACATAAGAACGAATATTTCCCCTCCCATCTCATTGGTCTGTTCTTCAAAATTAGATTGTTTCCAACCCGTTTCTCTACCCTCCCTTGTAAAACGGATTCACCACCATGAAAACTACTACCTGCTCCCTCGACACTGTCCCCTCTGTCCTCCTAAAGGATGTCATTACAATAGCCGTCCCAGTATCCTCGCCATCTTCAACAGTTCTCTGGCCAGTGGCACTGTACCTAACTGCTTCAAGCATGCGGTGGTCCAGCCACTCCTGAAAAAACCTAACCTCGACCCCACCTTGCCAAGCAACGACTGACCCATTTCTAAACTGCCTTCTCCCTCAAAAGCCCTTGAAAATGTAATTTTAAGTCAAAGTATGCCTTATCTTCACAAAAATATTATCTTGGAAACTTTGCAATCTGGAAACTTGACCTCAGCGCAGCATTTGATACAGTGGACCACACCTTCCTAATTGACCGTCTCCGGTACGGGGTTGGCACTGCCCTGAGCTGGTACAACTCCTACCTCAAAGGTAGGAGTTTCTCTGCCAACATAGGCAACTCTTTCTCCTCCTCAGCTAGTCTCTGCTGTGGGGTTCCACAAGGTTCCATCCTTGGCCTCAGTCTCTTCTCCCTGTATATGCTCCCCTTAGGCCAAATCATTCAAAGGCACGGCATTTCCTTCCACTGCTACGCAGACGATACACAATCTCCCTTTGAAGCCCAAAACAATCAAATCTGCTTAACCTCATCCGCTGCCTTGAGGATATAAAGTGTTTGATGGCCCAGAACTTCCTCCAACTAAACAAGAGTAAGTCTGGTGTCGTAGCTATTAATAATTATGATATAGTTGGGATCACGGAGACATGGCTCCAGGGTGACCAAGGCTGGGAGCTGAACATCCAGGGATATTCAATATTCAGGAGTGATAGACAGAAAGGAAAAGGAGGTGGGGTAGCATTGCTGGTTAGAGAGGAGATTAACGCAATAGAAAGGAATGACATTAGCTTGGAGGATGTGGAATCGATATGGGTGGAGCTAAGAAACTCGAAGGGGCAGAAAACGCTAGTGGGTGTTGTGTACAGGCCACCTAACAGTAGTAGTGGAGTTGGGGATGGCATCAAACAGGAAATTAGAAATGCGTGCAACGAAGGTAAAACCGTTATAATGGGTGACTTCAATCTACATATAGATTGGGTGAATCAAATTGGCAGGGGTGCTGAGGAAGAGGATTTCTTGGAATGTATGCGGGATAGTTTTCTAAACCAACATGTGGAGGAACCAACGAGAGAGCAGGCTATTCAAGACTGGATATTGAGTAATGAGGAAGGGTTAGTTAGCAGCCTTGTTGTGCGTGGCCCCTTGGGCAAGAGTGACCATAATATGGTTGAGTTCTTCATTAGGATGGAGAGTGACATTTTTAATTCGGAAGGTCCTGAACTTAAAGAAAGGTAACTTTGAGGGTATGAGACGTGAAGTGGCCAAGATCGACTGGCAATTGATTCTTGAAGGGTTGACGGTGGATATGCAGTGGAAGGCATTTAACGACTGCATGGATGAACTACAACAATTGTTTATCCCAGTATGGCAAAAGAATAAATCAGGGAAGGTGGCGCATCCGTGGATAACGAGGGGAATCAGGGATAGTATCAAAGAAAAAGATGAAGCGTACAAATCAGGCAGAAAAAGCAGCCTACCAGGGGACTGGAAGAAATTCAGAGACCAACAGAGGAGGACACATGACAATTTTGGGTAAATTGAATGGATTAAAGGCCGATAAATCCCCAGGGCCAGATAGGCTGCATCCCAGGGTACTTAGAAAGTAGCCCCAGAAATAGCAGATGCCTTAGTGATAATTTTTCAAAACTCTTTAGATTCTGGAGTAGTTCCTGAGGGTTGGAGGGTAGCTAATGTAACCCCACTTTTTAAAAGGGAGGGAGAGAGAAAACGGGGAATTACAGACCAGTTAGTCTAACATCGGTAATGGGGAAACTGCTAGAGTCAATTATTAATTATGGAATAGCAGCGCATTTGGAAATTGGTGAAAGCATTGGACAAAGTCAGCATGGATTTACGAAGGGTAAATCATGTCTGGCGAATCTTATTGAATTTTTTGAGGATGTAACTAGTAGAGTGGATAAGGGAGAAGCAGTGGATGTGTTGTATCTGGACTTTCAGAAGGCTTTCGACAAGGTCCCACACAAGAGATTGGTATACAAACTTAAAGCTCACGGTATTGGTGGTTCAGTATTGATGTGGATAGAGAACTGGCTGGCAGACAGGAAGCAAAGAGTAGGAGTGAACGGGTCCTTTTCAGGATGGCAGACAGTGACTAGTGGGGTGCCGCAAGGCTCGGTGCAGGGACCACAGCTATTTACAATTTATATTAATGATTTGGACAAGGGAATTAAATGCAACATCTCAACGTTTGCGGATGATACGAAGCTGGGGGGCAGTGTTAGCTGTGAGGAGGATGCTAGGAGGCTGCAGGATGACTTGGATAGACGGGGTGAGTGGGCAAATGCATGGCAGATGCAGTATAATGTGGATAAATGTGAGGTTATCCACTTTGGTGGCAAAAACAGGAAGGTAGACTATTATTTGAATGGTGACCGATTAGGAAAAGGGGAGATGCAGCGAGACCTGGGTGTCATGGTACACCAGTCATTGAAAGTAGGCATGCAGGTGCAGCAGGCTGTGAAGAAAGCGAATGGTATGTTGGCATTCATAGCAAAAGGATTTGAGTACAAGAGCAGGGAGGTTCTACTGCAGTTGTACAGTGTTTCCGTGAGGCCACACCTGGAGTATTGCGTACAATTTTGGTCTCCTAATCTGAGGAAAGACATTCTTGCCATTGAGGGGGTACAGAGAAGGTTCACCAGACTGATTCCTGGGATGGCACGACTTCCATATGAAGAAAGACCGGATAGACTTGGCTTGTACTCGCTGGAATTTAGAAGATTGAGGGGTGATCTCATAGAGACTTACAAATTTCTTAAGGGGTTGGACAGGCTAGATGCAGGAAGATTGTTCCCGATGTTGGGGAAGTCCAGGACAAGGGGTCACAGTTTAAGGATAAGGGGGAAGTCTTTTAGGAGCGAGATGAGAAAATCGTTTTCCATACAGAGACTGGTGAATCTGTGGAATTCTCTGCCACAGAAGGTAGTTGAGGCCAGTTCGTTGGCCATATTTAAGAGGGAGTTGGATGTGGCCCTTGTGGCTGAAGGGATCATGGGGTGTGGAGAGAAGGCAGGTACAGGATACTGAGTTGGATGATCAGCCATGATCATATTGAATGGCGGTGCAGGCTCGAAGGGCCGAATGGCCTGCTCCTGCACCTAATTTCTATGTTTCTATGTTTCTATCTCATCCTTCTCGGCCCCTCGGACTCAATCAAAATGATAGCAGGTAGCCTTGGAAGCCTTACCCGACTACTCAACCCTTACGTCAAAAATCTTGCCGGGATATTTGACTCAGCACTGAAATTTGCCAATTTCGTCAATGCCGTGGCAAAAGCTAGCTTCTTTCAGTTTCAATTGCAGTAATTGCAGTGCAGGCTCGAAGGGCCAAATGGCCTCCTCCTGCACCTATTGTCTATGTTTCTATGTGCTCAACACATAGGACAGGAAAGAGAAATGATGAGCAAATAGAAACGCCATTTGCCAGCACAGATAATTATAAGGACTCGTTCTTTGTAAAAACCGCAATGGAATAGAAACATAGAAACAGACATTGGGTGCAGGAGTAGGCCATTCGGCCCTTCGAGCCTGCACCGCCATTCAATATGATCATGGCTGATCATCCATCTCAGTATCCTGTACCTGCTTTCTTGCTTATTAAGATGGCAGACCAAGATGGCGGAGGCAGGTTGCTGAAATGGGTCCTGTAATTACCCATCAATCTACGCGTGTTTCCGTCTCGCTCTCACTTGCTCTTCACAGCTGCATTCCCGCACCACTTCCGGTTGGGTAGCAAACCTCTTGGGAGCGGCGCATCGTCGCTGGCAAAACGGGCGGCCAGTCTCAGGCGTCCGGGTGGAGGGCGAAACACCAAATGCTGCTCGAAAGATGTGCGGGTTTGTAGGTTAATTGGCTTCTGGTAAAGATTGCAAATTGCAATGTGTGTGTGTGTGTGTGTGTGTGTGTGTGTGTGTGTGTGTGTGTGTGTGGGATAGTCTTTGTGTGCGGGGATCACTGGTCGGCACAGAATTGATGGGCGGAAGGGCCTGTTTCCGCGCTGTATTTTCAAACTAAACTAGTGTGTGAAAAGGCGATCACTGGTTTGCACGTACTCGGTGAGCCGAAGGGCCTGTTTCCGCGCTGTATCTCTAAACTAAAGTGGACTAAACTGGTTGAAGTACGTAATTCAAACATCCATTTGTCCACAAAGTGTAAACGATGTTTTAATTTTATTTGGAAAGGACACTAAAGAAAACAGATAAAGAGTCGAGTATAGGAGTGAAGAGGTCCTTCTGCAGTTGTACAGGGCCCTGGTGAGACCACACCTGGAGTATTGTGTGCAGTTTTGGCCTGTTTGCCTTCATAACAAGAGGAGTTGAGTATAGGAGCAAAGAGGTCCTTCTGCAGTTGTACAGGGCCCTGGTGAGACCACACCTGAAGTATTGTATGCCGCACACACACACACTCCACACGCCCACGCACGCACGCACGCCTCCAATCTGAAGTTAACCAACGATAGAATTTAATAGGTGGTAGACACACATGCTGGAGCAACTCAGCGCGTGAGGCAGCATCTATGGAGCGAAGGAAATAGGCAACGTTTTGGGTCGAGCCCTTCTTCAGGCGCTGGGGTCAAACTTGTAATTCTGCTCCGAAAGTGAAAACTGCAATTCCTTTAAAATTCATCCCTCTCTCTCTCCTCTCTCCTCTACCTTTCCCTCCCCCTCTCCTCCCTCTCCCCACTCTCGCTCCCCTCTCCTCTATCTTTCCCTCTCCCTCGCTGTTGCTGTCTCTCTTTCTGCCATCTCCTCGCCCCTCCTCACCTCTCTCCCTCTTCTCTCTGTCTCTCTCCCTCTCTCTCTCCCATCTCCTCTTTTCTACCTTTCCCTCTCCCCATCTCTCCTTCCCTCCATCATCCCCCCTATATTTTCATCATCTTTCACTCAATTCTTCATTTCTCCCTCTCTCTTTCTCTCCCCCACCTCTCCCTCGCAGCACACACTCCTACATCTCTCTCCCTATTTCTCTCTCCCTCTCTCTCTATCCCTCTCCCTCTCCTCTTTCTCACTGTCTCTCTCCTCTCCTCTTTCCCCTCAATCTCTCCCCCCTCCCCTCTCCTCCCTGCCTTCTATCTATCCCTCTCCCTCTCTCCCCTCTACCTTTCTCTCTCCCATTTCACATATGAGAGGTTTTGCAATATTATTGCAATTAATTTAATGCATTTCATATACGGAGGGTTGCAATATCACTTTAATGCAAAGCATTTGCTGCATTTAACATTGCAGGAGGGTGCAACGTTATTCCAATGCGATGCATTCCTTAGATTTAACATCTGAGCGGCTTTGCAAGATTAGTGCAAAGCGATTTAATGCATTGAACATCCGAGTGGGGGGCTGCAATATCACTTGAATGCAACGCATTTGCTGCACTTAACTTTGCGGCAGCGTGCAAATTTATTCCAACACGATGTATTAGTTGATTTTAATATCTGAGCTGTTTCACCCTATCTGAACCCAATTGAGCGTGTATTTTATATGCCCAAGAGAAATGCCAAGGGGACTAGCCCCCAAAACAAGCATACGCTTAAAGGTGGCTGCAATGCAGGCCTGGCAGAACATCACCAGAGAAGACACCCAGCAACTGGTGATGTCCATGAATCAGAGACTTGAAGCAGTCATTGCATCCAAAGGATATGCAACAAAATACTAGACATGACTACTTTCATTAACATGGCTATCTGGACTACACTTCTTCCTACCCTGCTTCCTGTAAGGACTCCATCCCGTACTCACAATTCCTCCGTCTACGTCGCATCTGCCAGGGCATCGGAGATGTCCTCATTCTGCAGGGAATGGGGGTTCCCCTCCACTACTACAGATGAGGCTCTCACCAGGGTATCTTCAATTATGAAATATGAAATAGTCGCACATGTGGGTAGCAGTAACAGGATCGGTCCGACTCAGCATGGATTTTCGAAGGGGACATCATGCTTGACTAATCTTCTGGAATTTTTTGAAGATGTAACCAGGAAAATAGACAAGGGAGACAGTGGATGTAGTGTAGCTGGACTTTCAGAAAACATTTGAAAAGGTCCCACATAGGAAATTAGTGGGCAAAGTTAGGGCACATGGTATTGGGGGTAGAGTGCTGACATGGAGAGAGAAGTGGTTGGTAGACAGGAAACAAAGAGTAGGAATTAACCGGTCCCTTTCAGAATTGCAGGCAGTCACTAGTGGGATACAGCAAGGCTCCGTGCTGAGACCGCAGCTATTTACAATATACACCAATGATTTGGATGAAGGGATTCAAAGTAACATTAACAAATTTGCAGATGACACAATGCTGAGTGGCAGTGTGAACTGTGAGGAGGATGCTATGAGAATGCAGGGTGACTTGGCGAGGTTGAATGTGTGGGCATATGCATGGCAGATGAAGTTTAATGTAGATAAATGTGAGGTTATCCACTTTGGTAGCAAAAACAGGAAGGCACCTTACTACCTAAATGGCGTCAAGTTGGGAAAAGGGGAAGTACAACGGGATCTGGGGGTCCTTGTACATCAATCTATGAAAGTAAGCATGCAGGTACAGCAGGCAGTGAAGAAAGGGAATGGTATGTTGGCCTTCATAACAAGAGGAGTCGAGTATAGGAGAAAAGAGGTCCTTCTGCAGTTGTACAGAGCCCCAGTGAGACCACACCTGGAGCAATGTGTGCAGTTTTGATCCCCTCATTTGAGGAAGGATATTCTTGCTATTGAGGGAGTGCAGCGTAGGTTCACCAGGTTAATTCCCAGGATGGCGGGACTTTCATATGCTGAGAGAATGGAGGGGCTGGGCTTTTACACTCTGGAGTTTAGAAGAATGTGAGGGGATTTCATTGAAACATTTAGGATTGTTAAGGATTTGGACACGCTAGAGGCAGGAAACATGTTCCCGATGTTGGGGGAAGTCCAGATCCAGGGACCACAGTTTAAGAATAAGGAGTAAGCCATTTACAACGGAGGCGAGGAAACACTTACAGAGAGTGTTGAGTCTGTGGAATTCTCTGCTTCATAGGGCGGTGGAGGCAGGGTCTCTGGTTACTTTCAAGTGAGAGCTAGATAGGGCTCTTAAAAATAGCGTAGTCGGGGGATATGGGGAGAAATCGGGAACCGGGTACTGATTGGGGATGATCAGCCATGATCACATTCAATGGCTGGCTCGAAGGGCCGAATGATCTACTCTTGCACCTATTGTCTATTGTATATTAAAACATACAGCACAGGCATGGGCCCTTAGCCCCACAATGCTAATTCCACTCATATTTACCGCTGATTGTGCATAATCCACAATTCTCCCTTCCTTGCACAATGACTTAAAAGTCTTTTTAACCATCGCTGTCTCTACTATCATCCTGGCAGAGTGCTCCAGGCACCCACCATCTTTGTGCAAAGGTTTGCCTGCTGGATCTTCTTTAAACTGTGCCCGTCTCATGCTCTGCCCTCTAGCCTATGCCATTCCCACACTGGGGATGTTGGCTATCTACCCTAGCTCTGCCTCGTAGAGTTTGATACATATCTATCACGTGTCCTCTCCATCTTCGATGCTTCTAATAAAATAATCCAGTCCATCCTTAATACCCTGTAATCCAGGCAACATTCTAATAAACCTCTCCACCCTCTTCAGAATATCCATATCCTTCCTGTAATGGGGTAACCAGAACGGCATGCATTACTCCAAACTCCTATTATGCCACATCATGACTTCATACACTCTATCTTCTAACCGATGGAGGCAAGCATACCACAAACGTTTTTTTATTACTCTATGTTGTCACTTCCATGGAGGTATGAACCTGGACTACAACATCCAAGAGAAGTTCACGGCTGTAGTTCCAGATAGAATTAGTGAGGCCTGAGAAATTAGAAGGGGACAATCAATTAGCTGGGATTGTACTGCAGGCAGAATATAGTCCTTGTGAATTAACGAAAAAGCATGCAGGGAGATTGCATGTGAGAGCATTGTGAGAATAATCGGGTCGTCAATAAAGATTGGCACTGCCAGAGTGCTGGGGGCTTAGATAGGGTAGAATTTGTTATCTGTGTTCAGAATATTTCCCACGGTTGACTTATGAAGGCCCCTGCGGGGATAGATCATAGTTTGACATCTTGGAAAATGGGACAGGGCAAATAAATGAGGTGTCAGTTGGGGGGCACTTTGGGACCCGTGACCAGAATACAATTAGTTTTTACCTGGTTCCGAAAAAGGACAGAACGGATCCTTACATTAAGGAGAGAATTGAGGCAAGGTGAACTTAAATAATATTGGACAGGAACCTGCTAAATCGTATTGAAGCGAGATGTTACATAGAAAATGGTGGGGGCCTGGTACATTTTACAAAGTCTGGTCCTGGAGATAAAATGATGATTTATTTTTTCCGGACATATCCACAGTAAAGGGGCAGGCAGCCAGCTCAGGTAGAGCCCTCCATCGTCTGGCGCCTTGACTTGTGGATGGCCAGCTTGGCCAGGCGCAGGAGCAACCAAACCAGGACATCTTCAGCCCTACCCTCTGCCCTACGCACAGGGTGTCCAAAGCTGGGGATGGTGGGTGAAAAACGCAGCCAGAAGTCAAGGAGCAGCCCCTTTTGGTATCCAAACAGTGTCTGCAGCCTCACACACTCCATGTACACGTGGTACACAGACTCTTCCAGCCCGCAAAATTGGCAGGTGGCTGGCGAGTCCGTGGACCGCGAGAGAAACAGGTTGCAGGGAACACCTCGGTGCAATACCCTCCACCCCAGGTCCCCAATGTAGAGGGGGAGAAACCCTGCGTAGAGGGATCCCCACCGCCCCCCTCCTCGCGACCGGAAGGAAACACCGACCCCCACTTAGTGTCCGGACGGTGGGCCAGGGCGAGGAAGTGCAGGGTGTGGAGGAGGAACCCGTACAGGACAACAATTATGATCATGAATTTAGATTTGCTGCGTGGATATGGAAATTAGCGATATGGATCACGTGGCGGCAGAGGAGATTAGTTTGTTGGGTATTGGATGTTGTGGATGTTATGGGCCAGCCAGCCTATTCCTACACTACATTGCTGTGCTCCTGCTCTATGCTTGTGACAAAGGAATGTCTGGTAAGTGGGCGATCTGTCTGAGTGATACACTGAGCATTTAAGAATTGCATGTTCCTATTGGAAGAGAAGAGCCAGATTGGCAGCACTAGGGTACCCTGGATGGCAAGAGATATGGAGTCTGGTGTAAGTAGAATGGAGCAGGAATGGCTTGGGTAAAGGCGGTTGGAATCAAGTGTATCTCAGTAGTAAAGGAGTAGGATTATATTTAAGCTAAAAGTGGCATGAGATAGGTTTGACAGTGACGATTAAAGAGAATCCAGAGAGATTTTGTATATTTCACGGGGGAAAAGGGGAGAGTGGAGGGCACGTCTAAGTGCTACGCATCCATTTATGTGCAGAGCCGCAGGACATGGGAAAGTCCCGCATTGAATCTTTTGGCTGCTTTAGCATGGAGAAAGACATGAAGACTAGGGAGCCCGCAAAGGTTAATGGTGATGTCTGGGCGTTAGTCCTCATCGCAGTAGAAATGCTGCATGTCATGTATGCAGGTAGATCGATCTACAGGATATATTAGGTATATTTAAAACACAGAGGGAAGCCAAAGACTGAAGCTGGCTGAGAGATAGGCATTGGGGTTAGCCAGAGGGAGGCGTTGCAGGATGGTGGATGCTAATGTTGTGCCTCTATTTAGGAAGGAGCACAAAGAAAAACTTGAGAACCATGAACCAGAAAGCCTAACATCTGTGGTAGGTAAGGTACTTAGAAACATTCTTCGTGATAAGATATATACATGCATTTGGAAAGACAAGGGTTGCATAGGGACAGCAAACACAGCTTCAGTGTGTGGGGGATCATGTTCCACAAACGTGATTTAGTTTTTGAAGCTGTAAAAAAGAACAATAACAGCTCGGCAGTACATAGTCTATGTGGGCTTCAGCAAGGCATTTGATAGGATTCAGCGTGGAAGATTATTTAGCATGGTTTGATGGTATGGGATCGAGAGAGGGTTACTAATGGGATATAAAATGTGGGTGATGGAAGCAAATTGATGGTGATGGTTCAAGAATGGTTTCCGGACTGGTGGCCCATGAATAGTGTAATTCAGGGATCAATAGCCTATTTCTATGCTGAATCAGTCAATGGCCTCACTCTGCAAGTGTCTGTTGTGGACAGAACTAACCATGGACATAAAACCCTTAAGCCCCCGCAGTGCACAGAACATAGAACAGTACAGCACAGGATCGGGTCCTTTGGAGCATCATGTTTCTGCTGAACATGATGCCAGTTTAAACTGATCTCATCTGCCTGTATACGACCCATATACCGATATTCCTTGCACTTTCACGTCTCTATCGAAAAGCATCCACCACCACCCCGGCAAGAAGTTCCAGGCTCCATCACTCTCCTCTTAAAAATCTTGCCCCACATATCCCCGTTACACTTTCCCCAACATATCGCTCTGCCTTCTTGTGTTAGACACTTCCATCCGAGGAAAACGGTTCTATCTAACCAACCGATGCCTCATGTAACTGTAGAAACTTCTATCAAGTCTCCCTTCAACCTCTGATATAAAACAATCCACCTCTCCTTGTACTTAAACACTAAACCAGGCACCATTCTGGTATACAATAGACAATAGGTGCAGGAGTAGGCCATTCGGCCCTTCGAGCCAGCACCGCCATTTAATGTGATCATGGCTGATCATCCGCAATCAGTACCCCGTTCTACCATCTCCCCGTATCCCCTGACTCCTATATTTTAAGAGCCCTATCTAGCTCTCTCTTGAACGTATCCAGAGAACCTGCCTCCATCGCCCTCTGAGGCAGAGATTTCCACAGACTCACAACTGCCTGTGAAAAAAAGTTTTTCCTCGTCTCCGTTCTAAATGGCTTACTCCTTATTCTTAAACTGCGGCCCCTGGTTCTGGACTCCCCCAATATCGGAAACATGTTTCCTGCCTCCAGCGTGTCCAAACCCTTAACAATCTTACATGTTTCAATGAGATACCCACTCATCCTTCTAAACTCCAGAGTGTACAAGCCCAGCCGCTCCATTTTCTCTGCATATGACAGTCCCGCCATCCCGGGAATCAACCTTGTAAACCTAAGCTGTACTTCCTCAATAACAAGAATGTATTCCGCAAATTAGGGGACAAAAGCTGCACACAATACTCCAGGTGTGGTCTCAAAAGGGCTCTGTAAAACTGCAGAAGGGCCTCTTTGCTCCTATATTCGATTCCTCTTGTTATAAAGGCGAACATGCCATTCGGACTGATGAAGGACCCCCGGATCCCGTTGTACTTCCCCTTTTCCCAACTTGACACCATTTAGATAGTAATATGCCTACCTGTTTTTGCTACCAAAGTGGATAACCTTACATTTATCCACATTAAACTTCATCTGGCATGCATCTGCCCACTTCCCCAACCTGTCCAAGTCACCCTGCATTCTCATAGCATCCTACTCACAGTTCACGCTGCCGCACAGCTTTGTGTCATCTGCATATTTGTTAATGTTACTTTGAATCCCTTCATCCAAATCATTGATGTATATTGTAAATAGCTGTGGTCCCAGCACGGAGCCTTGCAGTGGGTGCGCTCCCCTAGACTGGAGCCCAGCACAAAGTGGGAGCGCTCCCCTAGACTGGAGCCCAGCACAAGGTGGGTGAGTTCCTCTAGACTGGAGCCCAGCACAAAGTGGGTGCGCTCCCCTAGACTGGAGCACAGCACAAGGTGGGTGCGCTCCCCTAGACTGGAGCCCAGCACAAGGTGGGTGCGCTCCCCTAGACTGGAGCCCAGCACAAGGTGGGTGCGCTCCCCTATACTGGAGCCCAGCACAGTGGGTGCGCTCCTGTAAACCAGTGCAAGGGGTGCGCTCCCACTAGACTGGAGCCCAGCGCAAAGTGGGTGCGCTCCTGTAAACCAGTGCAAGGGGTGCGCTCCTGTAAACCAGTGCAAGGGGTGCGCTCCCACTAAACTGGAGACCAACACAAAGTGGGTGCCCTCCTGTAAACTAGTGCAAGGGTGCGCTCCTGTAAACCAGTGCAATGGGTACGGGTCGACGGGGAGAGGGGGGCGGGAGAGGAGGTGGTGAGGAGAGAGGTGTGGGGTCGGGAGAAAGGAATGGGGTGAGTGAGGTGAGGGAGAGGTGGTGAGGGGAGGACTGCGGGGGGGGGGGGGGTGGATGGTGGAGGGTGGGAGGAGACGGTGGGGGATGAGAGGAGGGGGGTGGGGCAGAGGGTGAGTGGTGGGAGAGAGGGGTAGGGGTGGTGGAGAGGGGAGGGGGAGAGTGAAGGGGAAGGGGTGGTGGGGTGGGAAAAGGAGCAGAGGGCAGGGATTGTGGAGAGGAGGGGTGGGGGACTCTACACTAGGGTGTGTGTGTGTGTGTGTGTGTGTGTGTGTGTGTGTGTGTGTGTGTGTGTGTGTGTGTGTGTGTGTGTGTGTGTGTGCGAGTGTGTGTGTGTGTGTGCGAGTGTGTCTGTGAGCTAGCGTGTGTGTGTGGCGCAGGGACGGGGTCAGGTGGGCACGAGCCTGGCACTCCACACCAGGCTGGCAGAGTGGATGTAGACATGCAGGCAGAGAGAGGGGGGGGGGGTGGGTGTGTAACAGAGCGGTAAATGATGATCCCTTTCAGACTAGAGTTACTGACGTATGTACGAGTGACGATTCTCACAGTGCTCTCAAACGCTTGTGCCCGGGCCTCTGTGCCACCCTGTGAATGTAGACATCTGTGTGTGTGTGTGTGTGTGTGTGTGTGTGTGTGTGTGTGTGTGTGTGTGTGTGTGTGTGTGTGTGTGTGTGTGTGTGTCTGTGTGTGTGTGTGTGTGTGTGTGTGTGTGTGTGTGTGTGTGTGTGTGTGTGTGTGTGTGTGTGTGTGCTTCTGTGGCGCAGGGACGGGGGTCAGGTGGGCACGAGCCTGGCACACCACAGCAGGCTGGCAGTGGATGCAGACATGCAGGCAGAGAGACACCTCGTGAGGCGCACACACACACACGGAGACACACACACAAAGGCACACAAGCACCCGAAGACACACACGCAAAGGGACGCACACATACAGACACAGCACAGGAAATACAGGCTATCACAGCATGAGCATGTAAATCACACACACACACACCAGCACAGAGGCACATGCGCACTCACGCACTCATACACAAGCACAGGCACAAGCACACGCGTGCACATGCACACTTGCACACATGCACACTCACACACATCTGTTCCCTGCATCAGTCTTGCAAAAATATAAAATATGACGGGTCACGTTTCGGGTCGAGTCCCACCTTAAGATTAGTTCAGAGACGCTGCCTGACCTGCTGAGTTCCTCCAGCACTTTGTACCTTGTTTTTTTAAAGCAGCATCTGCGGTTCCTTGTGTCTACATTGACTTTAATCCCCTGTATTTACAGGTGTGAGCGGGCGCATGTGGAGAGGATGAGGCCACATCACCACCAGGTAGACGCGGGCTGTTGATGCCAGCGGGGGGGTGGGGGGGGGTTAGGTGGGTGTGTAACAGAGCGGTAACTGATGACCCCTTTCAGACTAGAGTTACTGACGTATGTACGAGTGACGATTCTCACAGTGCTCTCAAACGCTTGTGCCCGGGTCCCTGTGCCACCCTGTGAATGTAGACATCTGTCTGACCCGCTTTATATTCTCTCTCGCGCAGGGACGGGGGTCAGGTGGGCACGAGCCTGGCACACCCCACCAGGCAGGCAGACGATGCAGAAAGGGTGTGTGCCAACCTCACTCACCGTGGCAACGCTGCCTCACCCACAGCTCCCAGTGAGTCCGTGCCACCGGATACCGGTGGTGGACACAAGTTCAATTTAATACAATTTAAATAACTGTGTCGAGTCATGCAGCTTGGAAACAGGCCCTTCAGCCCAGCTTGCCCACACCCACCAACATGCGCCATCTACAGTAGTCCCACCTGCCTGTGTTTGGTCTCCACCCGAAACGTCACCCGTCCATGTTCTCCACAGATGCTGCCTGACCCGCTGAGTTACTGCAGCACTCTGTGAAATGTCACCTACCCATGTTCTCCACAGATGCTGCCTGACCAGCTGAGTTACTCCAGCACTCTCTGCCTAACTTGGTCAGCATGTCTTCATGCTGTGTGACTCTGACTAGAACACTTACCACTACCTGTGACAGCCTTGCACTCACAACCCCATGTCTCTCTCTCTCACACACACACACACACACACACACACACACACACACACACACACACACACACACACACACACACACACACACACACACACACACACTCCTGCACAGACACGCTCATGTACACAGGCACGTTTGCACGCATATACAACCACTCATACACAAAGAGACACACGCAAATAGTCACGCTTGCACGCTTATAATGCCACACTCAAGCACAGACACACTCGCGCGCACACATACACACACACACCCACAACAACGCACACAGACACGCTCGCACGCTTACACAGCCACACTGACACTCACGCACAGAGATACACACACACACACACACACACACACACACACACACACACACACACACACACACACACACACACACACACACACACACACACACACACACACACACACACACACACACACTGAGACTTGCACACGCAGACACACACACATAACATACACGTAGACACGCAGGCAGAGAGACAGACATCGAGAGACGCACACACACGGAGACACACACACGAAGGGACGCACACATACAGACACTGCAAAGAAAATCCAGGCTATCACAGCATGAACATGTAAATCACACGTACGCACACACCAGCACAGAGGCACACGCACACACACACTTGCACATGCAGACTCACACAGACTATCACAGAGGCACATGCACACACATGCGCATGCACACACAGACACTCTCTCACACACACACTCACACTCTCACACAGACACACTCTCATACACACACTCACTCACACACACACAGTCACACACTCACTCACACGCACACACGGTGAAACACACACATACTCACTCACACACACACACACTCACTCACACACACGCACGGTGACACTTACACACACACACACACACACACACACACGTACACACACGCACACACACACACACACACACACACGCGTGCGCGCACACACACACACACACACACACACACACACACACACACACACACACACACACACACACACACACACACACACACACACACACACATCTGTTCCCTGCATCAGTCTTGCACCAATATAAAACATGACAGGTCACGTTTCGCGTGATATCCTCCTTCAGATTAGTTCAGAGACGCTGCCTGCTCCAGAATTTTGTGCCTTGTTTTTCTAAAGCAGCATCTGCGGTTCCTTGTGTCTACACACACACACACACACACACACACACACACACACACACACACACACACACACACACACACACTCACACACAAACAGACACTCTCACACACACACACTCACACTCTCACACAGTCACACTCTCATACACACACTCACTCACACACACACAGTCACACACTCACTCACACGCACACACGGTGACACACACATACTCACTCATACACACACACTCACTCACACACACGCACGGTGACACACACACACACGCGCACACACGCACACACACACACTCTCTCTCTCACACACACACACACTAGCACACTCTCACAAAGACACACTCACACTCTCACACACACACTCGTGCGCGCACACACACGGTGACACACACTCACACACACTCACACACACTCTCGCGCACGCACACACACTCACTCTCGCGCACGCACACACACTCACTCTCTCACACACACACACACACATATATCTTCCCTGCATCAGTCTTGCACCAATATAAAACATGACAGGTCACATTTCGGGTCGAGACCCTCCTTCAGATTAGTTCAGAGACGCTGCCTGACCAGCTGAGTTCCTCCAGCACTTTGTGCCTTGTTTTTGTAAAGCAGCATCTGCGGTTCCTTGTGTCTACATTGACTTTAATCCCCTGTATTTACAGTTGTGAGCGGGAACATGTGGAGAGGGTGAGGCCACACCACCAGCAGGTAGACAGCATGGAAACAGAGCTTTCAGCCCAGCAAATGGTGGTTTGGTATGAAAATGCAAATGGTGGTTTGATCTAAAACAGCAAATGGAGGTTTGGTAATAAAATGCAAATGGTGGTTTGGTTTGAAAATGGCGGTTTCCTTCCTAAATGCAAATTGTAGCTTGTTTTGAAAATGCAAATGGTGGTTTGATTTGAAAATGAATTGGCGGTTTGCTTTGAAAATGCAAACGGTGGTTTGGTTTGAAAATGCAAATGGTGTTTTGGTTTGAAAATGCAAACGGTTTGGTTTAAAATGCAAAAGGTTTGCTTTGAAAATGCAAATGAAGGTTTGCTTTGAAACTGCAAGTGGTCGTTTGGCTTGAAAATGCAAATGGTGCTTTGCTTTGAAAATGCAAATGGTTTGCTTTGATAATGCAAATGAAGGTTTGCTTTGAAAATGCAAATGAAGGTTTTTGAAAATGCAAATGGTGGTTTGGCTTGAAAATTAAAATGGTGCTTTGCTTTGAGAATGCAAATGGTAGTTTGCTTTGAAGGTGCAAATGGTCTGCTTTGAAAATGAAAATGGTGGTTTACTTTGAAAATGCAAAAGGTGATTTATTTGAAAATGCAAAGGGTGGTTTATTTGTAAATGCAAAATGTGGTTTGCTTTGAAAATGCAAAAGGTGATTTTCTTTTAAAATGGAAAAGGTGGTTTGTTTTGAAAATACAAAAGGCGGTTTGCTTTGAAAATGCAAAAGGTGGTTTGCATTGAAAATTCAAAACGTGGTTTGCTTTGAAAATGCAAAAGGTGGTTTGCTTTGAAAATGTGAAAAGTGTTGCTTTGAAAATGCAATAGATGGTTTGCTTTGAAAATGCAAAAGGTGCATTGCTTTGAAAATGCAAAAGGAGTATGCTTTGAAAATGCAAAAGGTGGTTTGCTTTGAAAATGCAAAAAGTGGCTTGCTTTGAAAATGGAAAATGCATTACGCGGTTTGCTGTGAAAATGCAAAAAAGGTGCTTTGCTTTGACAATGCAAAAGGTGGTTTGCTTCGAACATGCAAAGGCAAGTCATTAAAAGTCAAATCTTGACCACTTCTTATGTGCACTGTATTTTGATTTTAGAATCTCTAACACTTATGGCTGTGATTTTTGGCCATCTAACTCAGTCCCCCTCCAGCTGCCAGTGCCAGAGGAGTTGTCCCATCTATGAAAAATAAAATACTTATTAATGTTTTTAAATGTTGAGATTCTATCTCATCTCAAACACGCCATGAAGGCCACGCCCGATCCGTTAGGAGGGGGGGGGGACTATAAACCCAGACTCTCGGTCTGAGCTGTGAATAAATTGAACACTAAACACATATCTAATTAACAGTGAGTGTGGTTTTTATTTGCTTTGATGTGTTTTATTTAGAACTGTGTTTGGAAGGAATAAATGGTTTTACGTGCCTTTTGACTGTGCCGCTAATTGAAAAGTGTGTCTTTTGACTGCCGCTAATTGAAAGTTTGCCAATTGACTGTGCCGCTAAACTGTGCCCATATTTTAAAATGGGTTTTGGTTTTTATGTGTGGCTTGCGTTTTTAATGTGGCTTGCTGTGCAACCGTTTTTTGGAAGGAAATACCGTGAATAAACGTTTTATTTGATCAGGGCTGTGTTTAATGCAACATTGCCGCTCATTCCGTGACTTAGTGGAGAGGTGGTGTTGATTGTGTCTTTTCCGATGAGTTCAGAGGTCGCGCTCAGTGCGGAAGGGCCAAAGTGGAGACGCCGCCCTGAACCGTTTGAGTAATTCAAGAGAGCTTACTGCCATGCATATGGTGAATGTGTGTGTGTTTGATGAAAGTTATTTAAAGCACATTTTTGAAGTAACAGGAGCTCTAGAGGGGTGTTTCAGAATAAAACGAGGCTTTAAACATTTGAATAATTTGGTTTAGACACACATGTGTTCTTATTTTCAAATTAGTATCAAAGAGTATATGGTTAGTAACATGAATCAATATGCTTACCACGTTCTGAAGTTACCTGGCATTTTAGTATTGGTGCTGTGTGTGAGTGTGTGTCTGTGTTTGTGTGTCTTTGATTGTGTGTGTGTGAGAGACTGTGTCTATTTGTTTGTGTATGTGTTTGTGTTTGTGTGTGTGTGAGTGTGTGTATTTGCGTTTGCGTGCATGTGTGCGTGTGTTTGTATGTATGTGTGCGTGTCTATGTGTTTGTGTGTACGTGTGCGTGTCGTTGTGTATGTGTGTGTGTGTCTTTGTGTTTGTGTGTGTCTGTGTTTGTGTGTGTGTATGTGTGTGTGTCTTTTTGTGTGTGTGTCCCTGTGTGTGTCCTTTGTGTGTGTGTACCTGTGTGTGTGTCCCTGTGTGTGTCTCTCTGTGTGTGCCTCTCTGTGTGTGTCTCTGTTTGTGTGTGTCTCTGTGTGTGTGTGTTTATGTGTGTGTCCGTGCGTGTGTTGTGTTTGTGTGTCTGTCTGTCTGTGTGCCTCTGTGTGTGTGTGTCTCTCTGTTGGAGTGCATGGAGTGCAGTGAAGTTGTACTTGCTGCCTGCACTCTGCTTGGAGTACTGTGAGGTTGGACTTGCAATGCTTTAAGACTCATTCACATTTTAAACTTTAATAAATCATTTTTCCACTTACCATGCCTGCATGTTCTTCATCAAATTGGGTACCTAATACGCAGGAATGGCTGCGCTGTCAGAGAGCCAATAAGAGTGCATGGGGGGAGGTTGAGGGGAGATGGGCTGAATGCGTTGGAGGGAGGTGAAATGCAAGGAGTAGAGTTGGGGGGTGAAGGGAGAAGGGGTAACTGAGTGAACTGCCAGCACACCAGCTGCAAATGCCTGAAGTGCTAGCCCACCAGTCATGAATTAGTGAACTGCAATTCAACCAGCTACGACTCACTGAACTGTAAGTCCAAGAATCCATTCAGTCCACAATGTCCATAGTAGACATCTGGAAACCAGTCTCTTCACCCCACAACACTCATACTCGCACTCCAGAGAACGACACGAGGATAGACTTTCGTCCTTCATTGCAGTGATCTGTAAAAAAAGATGAAAATGTCTCAAATTGATTGTACACACCTTTCCCCCTTCTCTCTCTCACAGACACTGATTCACCTGTTTTCAACAGAATGTCTGGTCGTTTCTGAGCTGCCAGCCGGCCATGCCTGAGTTACTGAGCTGCCAGCCTGCCAGGCCTGAGTGACTGAGCTGCCAGCCTGCCAGGCCTGAGTGACTGAACTGCCAGCCTGCCAGGCCTGAGTTGCTGAGCTGCCTGCCCACAAGGCCTCAGTGACTGAGCTGCCAGCCGACCAGGCTGAGTAACTGAGCTGTCGCCAAATAATCCATTCGTCCCACAATTTCCATGCTTGGCCTCTGGAAACGAGTCGCTTCGGCCCGCATAACCGATGCTAGTGCTGAAGAAGCCCCCCCCCCCCCCCTACTGGCCAGTGATATTGGAATTGGTGGAGAGATCGAATATTGCGTTGCGGACAAGCCCTCCCGTGTGAAGCTGGGACCCAACTGGTCCCACTTAGTCTAGTGTACTTATACAAGAAGAAGCTTGGATGAATATCTTACTTTTTGCTACTAAAATTAATAAACTATTAATCAAGAGACTATGTTTGGAAGATTGTCCTTGCCAGGTCAGTGAATGTCTCGGGGAGAGCTCTTGAAGCGTTTCTATATAGTTTATCCCGTGTGACTCCAGGAATTTAGACTCATGAGAGTTCAATCTGCCACCACAACTGGACATCGCATCAGTTGCTCCCCAACCTTGAGCGCTTGCGTCAGTTTGTAGCACAACGTCAGGGTTGCTTACTATGATGGGTCTATGACACTCTCTAATATTGTCAACCCACCATTGTAGCTTGTTTCTAGCTTCCGGTGGTAAACGAATTGGCCGATCAAAGTGTCCAGCATTTGTTTTTAATGCTGTGATTTTTGATCTTTGTAAATTTCGGTAGTGTAGCGGTCCGAGTCGTGCAGCTGGGAATGTGGCTGCCAATTTTCCTATAACTTTTGCTGTTTGCCGAATGATCGGTACCCTGGCGCAAGCAAGACTGTGGCACTCTTCTATTATAGCAGTAGCTTTATTAGTTGGGATGGTAATCTTCATTAAATTGGTGTCTAGGGTGAACCCCAACTTATCCGTAACCTGTACCGGGTGCAGTTTTGATTTGTCTGGATGGATTACAAACCCCAGCTTCTCGAACTGACCCTTAGTTGCAGCCACTCCTTGAATTGCCAATTGGAGGGTCTGACCCACTATAAGGATATCATCCAAATATGCCATTGCTATATAATTTTGTTGTCGGAGAAAAGCTAATATAGGTTTTACCAATTTGGTAAACAGCCTAGGGGCTGTGGTGATTCCATTGGGCAATGCCTTGTATTCCCATAATTGATCCTTCCAGACAAACTTCATGAATTTCCTGTGAGCCTCAGCGATGGGCACCGTATAGTATGCATCTTTCAAATCGATGCATGCCATAAAGTACCCTGGGTAAAGCATCTGCTTAGCTGTTTCAATGGTATCCATTTTGAAATGGGTATATTGTACAAAAGTGTTCAGCTCAGTTAAGTCTATTATAATCCGACATCCCCCTTCTTTTTGAATTCTGGTGAAGATGTTGGACACAAACTCAATAGGTTCATGCTTGGTTTTGCCAATTACCCCCTTTGCTGCTAGCCGTATAATTTCAGCATGTCCTGCCTCCACCTCTTTTTGGGATAGAGTAAAATTCCTATGAGGCGAATGCTGGGTGGGGGGATTTATACTTCCAATAAATTCTATAACATACCCATGAAGACTTTGTAAAATAAACTCATCAGTGGCGACAGTTTTCCATATGTCCAAGAAAGCCCGCAATCGCCCACCTATCCGTGCAGGAGGGGATGCTACGGCGTGAGAGAAACCAGACCCACTTACTTCCATGGTTAACGGCGGTTCCGTACGTACGGTGGACGTTGGGTGGATGTTGTGGAGGTTGACGGGGCGGCGGCCGCATCTTCCATGCAGGCCGCTGTTGGCCTTGCCCTAAAAAAGGTAGTTGTGTTTGTTGAAGTGGAGGTATGTAGAACCTTTTTGTCCTGTCAGGCAGCCGTGGTTTCCAGGTTGTGTTTGGCTGTTGCCGGTGATATTGGTGAGGTCTGGCCGACGGAGGTTTCATGAGGCCAGCTGTTTTGGCCTCCTCGTCCAGTTCCTTCACATAGGTTCTCTCCACCGCCACATCAGGTCTCCAAACAACTGATGTGGCGGTGGAGCGGTTGATGGTCGGCACAACCCCGCGAATTTGGGGTTGAGTGGGGGCTTTATGGAGCTCTTACGCAGGCAGTTTATATCATACTGGGCGGTGCAGAGGAGTGCCAGTGCATCTTGCTGTTCACTGGACACATTATCCACGTCCAGGGTCCTAGCAAACGCCGTTATGCCCGTGGAGAGAACCTTTATGATACGCTGGAGGCCGACATCCTGCATCCTGTTGGCCGTACTCAAGTGTCCCCAGATCTGGGCATTAACCAAGGGAACACTGAGGTTGATGCAGTTCTCGGGGGTTTTATTTTCTCCAATGTATCATTGAGAAATTGACTCTGAAGTTGGTGCGTAGTCAGGTAATCAATGGTGCCCACCAATTTGTGGTGCAGAGGTTCACCTGTCTGGGAGGTAGCGGCAAACTTACCCACCACTTCCAGCATATCCTCCTCATGCTCTGGCTCAGCGGTCACTGGCTGTCCCGAGTCGTCTTCAAACACAGCAGCTGGGCAATCGCTAACGCTTCTGGCTGGAGACGATGAGATGTTGAGTGGGGTCCTCGCACGGCTAGTGGATGCCCGCGAGACCCTCTCTTCTCGTTCCTGGTCCCGTTGGAGGAGTTGCTCCACTAAGAGCTCCAACCACTCTATGCGACCGTCCCTGCTACGTGCAGCAGACAAGCCAACTTCCCCAGGCCCTGCGAACTTACTGGGGCTTCCACCATCGGACCACACCTCCGTAAGGTGCTGCCTAGGGTCCAATGGCAGGTTGTCGTGACCTACAGCCCAAGAAGGATCATACGACTCCCGCACGGACTCTCCGCTAGTCTGTCTTCTCCCAGACTGTGGCGGCCCACCTGTCTGATATGAAGGCAGGTGAGTTGAATCGGCGCCGGCCCCCGGAACCTGGCTCCCCGGAGTCCGTGCAGGCTTACCTCCACACTTGCCCATCTTTTGGCGTGGAGGCGCATGGTCGGCCGATCCCAGACCTGAGCTGACCGACCGCCTACTGCTGCCACCTCCGCCCTTGACCGAAGCCTGACGGGGTGTTTTGTCGGCGGTATCTGCTCCAGCAGGCCTACTAGACGCAGCAGTGGTGTTGCCAGGCTGCACTACGGCAGATATTCCTGGCAGTGGGTACGTATTGCACTTTTGCAGGGCTCCCCTGTCATGCAGCTGTCCCCCGGCCCAGCCCCCTTGGGTCTTCTGGAACTCGGGGAGAGGTCGCTTGTGAAAAGCGAGGCCCCTTGCCATGTACCTGTTTCCCCCCTTTTTTCTTGGGGGAAGGGGGCTCGAAGTCTGGATCAGTTGCATCCAGCTCCGTGGCGGTAAACCACTAGAGTGAGTTGGCCCGTAAAGTAGCGGGGGCGCCCGACTTCCGCATTCCTGCCCCCACATGCCTCGAAGCTGCCGGTGTTGCTTGCAGCTCCGGGGAAAAGGGCCGTTGGCTGGTCGAAGCTCGGCTCCTCGACAGCGTCGCCTTCCTCTTGCTCTTGTCCATCCTGTGGAGTAAAGCTAAGTACTTACCTGCCGGCCTTATGAAGGAGCCAGAGGAGAGAACGCACTCCCTCCCCCCAGCCTGCCGAATGCGATATACCGCGCATGCGTGCTGGCGGGGTCTTCACGAAGTCACTCACGTGACTCCGAAGTAAAATTAAAAATAAAAATAAAGAGAGTGACAACGCAATTAGCCCAAGGCTTCCAAGCCTCCTTCATTCTGAATTACTGAAAGGGTGGGTGGGTGTGGGGGGGTTGAATACTTGTTCAAGGGACCAATTGGGGGGACAGTTCCTTTCACAGCGTTTGGAGAGTCTATACAAGGGGTAAAGTTGCGGGGAGGGCAGGAACCTTGAGAAGGAGGGTGTCAGGGATAATGCCACTAACTCACTCACCACTGGTGCGGCGCTCCGGGCGCGGAGCCACTGCATTGTGGCCGGAGATCCGACAGCAGAACTGGCCGCCACTTCAGTGACTTCTGCTGGCCCGCTCACCTTTGGCAGTGCTCTTTGTCTGAACATCTCTCACCTGCCGCTTGCCGACTTTGCTCATGTCAGCGGCTTCCCGCAAATCCTTAAATCCCCCCTGCCGAGTAACCTCAATCGCGCTGTCGGAATTTAAGGATTTGCGGGAAGAGGCCGACTTGAGTGAGGTTTTTAGACGGGGAGATGTCAGAGATTAACGGGGGCCGGCAGAAGGCGCTAAGGTGCGGCCGGTACCGGAGTTTACTTCTCACCCACTCCCCCCCCCCCCCCCCCCCCGCCTCAATGTGGTGTCTCAGTGCAAGGAGCGTCGCAAGTGGGTTACTGGCGTGATCCAGATCCCCTCCTTCACAACGCTCCAACCCTTCCCGCAACTTGACCCCAGGCCAGACACCCCAAACGCTGTGAAATGAATTCTCCCCCCCCCCACCCACCCTAGGAAATACGGTATTTAAAAAAAATATATAGCACCAAGAAATGTACTAACCACGTTATCGGTACAGAAACTCCATTCTTCTTTCTTAGTTTCCTAACATACTCTTCAGATAATGGCAATCGATATTTGAAAAACACGCCAAGAAACTAGCGCTGCGCATGCGCAGTAGGCTGTTGCACATGTGCAGTACAGCAAATGCTGAATTTCAGCTGCCTTCAGCCACGCTTATTGTTAAGCAGCGCTGACGGCACGTGGGCTGCACAGACATCCGCGTGTTGCAAGCTCTGCGGATGAAAGGCACGGAGAGATATGCCTACATCAGAAATCTATCTCTTACATAGGCATCATTCTCCCATGCCTTTACTATTTATATTTAGAAATTACCATTTTATAATTTTAGTCAGGGTACCCTGGCGGCACTTGCTTGACGGACATTGAGAGGGGGAGAGAGAGAGAGAGAGAGAGAGAGAGAGAGAGAGAGAGAGAGAGAGAGAGAGAGAGAGAGAGAGAGAGAGAGAGAGAGAGAGAGAGAGAGAGAGAGAGAGAGAGAGAAAGTGAGAGAGACATTGACAAAGACAACGAGTGACGGAGAAAATGTGTTGAAGAAGATAGACACAAAGTGCTGGATTGACTCAGCGGGTCAGACAGCATCTTTGGAGAAGATGGATACAATTTTGCAGGGGCCGATTAATCTACAACCCTGAACATCTTTGAAATGTTGATGAAAACCGGAGCACCCGAAGTAAAAACCCAGCCGGTCAAGGGGAGAACGTACAAACTCCACACAGAGAGCACCCATAGTCAGGATCGTACCTGGGTCTCTGGCGGTGAGGCAGCAACTGTACCGCTGTGCTACTGTGCTGCGCAGAATAACAGTATCCTCCACCATAAACGCACACAATATGTGCTAGTAATGTCCTGTTTGCCAGCATGTTGACCCTCTGTGTTCCCCTCCTGCAGGGTTTAGGAGCCGTTGCTGTGGACGGAGAGACGGGGACGTGAGCGGCCATTGAGGCGGCCAGGGTGCCGGCGAGTCTCTCCCCCCCCCAATATGCTCCGTGTGCGGGCTGAACTTCGAAAGGCTGTGCTTCAATGGAGGACCACATGACTGGGGACAAAAAGGAGAAGCGTTATGTGTGTGATGTGTGTGGCAAGGTCTGGCAGCGCCCGAACCATCTGGATATCCACCAGCGGGTGCACATGGGAGAACGCCCCTTCGACTGCTCCGACTGCGGCAAAGGCCTCAAGTCGTTCCCGGATCTGAAGAGGCACAGGCTCCTGCACACCGGGGAACGACCCTACACCTGCAACAACTGTGCCAATGTGGCAAGGGCTTCACCCGCTCCAACAGGCTGCTGTCCCACCAGCGGGTGCATGCCGGTGACAGTCACCTCCCCAGCCCAGTGTGTGGAGAGCGCTTTGCCAGGGCCTCCCACGCCCTGTCTCACCAGCCCGTGCACACCAGTGTCAGCTGCTCCCACTTTGACAAGAGAGCATGGGGGCTGTGGGAGCACTAGTGGATACACACCGGAGACTCTTTGTGTGCGCTGAGTGTGGTAAGAGTTTCACCCGCATGACCAGCCTGTGGCAGCACCGGCGTACCCACTGCGGTGAGCGTCCGTTCCCCTGCACGTCCTGTTGTAAGAGCCTCACCAGCCTTGACCACCTGCTGGAGCACTGGCGAGTCCACATCGGCCAGCACCCCTTCACCTGCCCTCTCTGTGGCAAGGCCTTTGCCCGTTCCTCCAGCCTGCTGGCACACCGCCACGTGGGTAGATAGGCATTGTGAAGGTAGACACGAAATGCTGGAAGAAATGAGTAATGTTTTGGGTCGATACCCTCTTCAGTCTCGACCAGAAATGTCATGCATTCCTTCATTCCAGAGATGCTGCCTGTCCCACTGAGTTACACCAACATTTTTTGTCCTTTTTTGTAAACCAGCATCTGCAGTTCCTTGTTTATAAACCATTCTGGCTAACCATCTCTGCACCTTCCCCAAAGCCCCCACATCAGTCCTGCAACGGAGTGACCAGAACTGTATGCAACACTCCAAATGCTACCTTAAAGCTGCGCATCCACATCCTCTCTCCTCATCTCACACCCTTTCATCTCCTTATTTCCTCTTGCCTGTCACTTACTCCACTCATCCGTCGATCACCCTCTCATCTTTTAACATAGTGTCAGTGTGAAGAAGGGTACCAATCCGAAATGTCACCTATCCATGTTCTCCACAGATGCTGCCTGACCCACCGAATTACTCCAACACTCTGCGAAACGTCACTGATCCATGTTCTCCATTGATGCTGCCTGACCCACTTAGTTACTCCAGCACTCTGTGAAACGTCACTGATCCATGTTCTCCATAGATGCTGCCTGACCCACTGAATTACTCCAGCACTCTGTATTAGAGTCATAGAGTGATACAGTGTGGAAACAGGCCCTTTGGCCCAACCTGCCCACACCGAACAACATGTCCCAGCTACACTAGTTCCACCTGCCTGCGTTTGGTCCATATCCCTCCAAACTTGTCCTAGCCATGTAGAGTAGCTTGCAAATGTATTCATACCCATTGAACTTTTCCACATTTTGTTACGTTACAACCACAAACGTAAATGTATTTTATTGGGATTTTATGTGATAGACCAACACAAAGTGGCGCATAATTGTGAAGTGGAAGGAAATGATGCATGGTTTTCAAATGTTTTTAAAATATAAAACTGAAAAGTGTAGCGTGCAAAAGTATTCAGCCCCCTTTACTCTGATACCCCAAAATAAAATCCAGTGCAACCAATTGCCTTCAGAAGTCACCTAATTAGTAAATAGAGTCCACTTGTGTGTAATCTAATCTCAGTATAACTACAGCTGTTCTGTGAAGGCCTCGAAGGTTTGTTAGAGAACATTAGTAAACAAACAATGTTCCTTGGGCATCATGAAGCCCAAGGAACACACTAGACAGGTCAGGGATAAAGTTGTGGAGAAGTTTAAAGCAGGGTTAGGTAATAAAAAAATATCCCAAGCTTTGAACATTTCACGGAGCACCGTTCAATCCATCATCCGAAAATGGAAAGAGCATGACACAACTGCAAACCTACCAAGACATGGCTGTTCACCTAAACTGACAGGCCGGGCAAGGAGAGCATTGATCAGAGAAGCAGCCAAGAGGCCCATGGTAACTCTGGAGGAGCTGCAGAGATCCACACCTCAGGTGGGAGAATCTGTCCACAGGACAACTATTAGTCGTGCACTCCACAAATCGGGCCTTTATGGAAGAGTGACAAGAAGAAAGCCAGTGTTGAAACAAAGCCATACGAAGTTCCGTTTGCAGTTTGCCACAAGCCATGTGGGGGACACAGCAAACATGTGGAGGAAGGTGCTCTGGTCTGATGAGACCAAAATTGAAGTTTTTGGCCTAAATGCAAAACGCTATGTGTGGCGCAAAACTAACATTGCACATCACCCTGAACACACCATCCCCATTGTGACACATGGTGGTGACAGCATCATGCTGTGGGGATGCTTTTCTTCAGTAGGGACAGGGAAGCTGGTCAGAGTTGATGGGAAGATGGATGGAGCCAAATACAGGGCAATCTTGGAAGAAAACCTGTTAGAGTCTGCAAAAGACTTGAGACTGGGGCGGGGGTTCACCTTCCAGCAGGACAACAACGCTAAACATACAGCCAGAGCTACAATGGAATGGTTTAGATCAAAGCATATTCATGTGTTGGAATGGCCCAGGCAAAGTCCAGACCTAAATCCAATTGAGAATTCTTGGCAAGACTTGAAAATTGCTATTCACAGACACTCTCCATCCAATCTGATTAAGTGTGAGCTATTTTGCAAAGAAGAACGGGCAAAAATGTCAGCCTCTAGATGTGCAAAGCTGGTAGAGACATACCCCTAAAGACTTGCAGCTGTAATTGCAGCGAAAGGTGGTTCTACAAAGTATTGACTCAGTGGAGCTGAATACTTTTGCATGCTATACTTTTCAGTTTTTTATTAAAATTTGGAAACCATGTATCATTTTCATTCCACCTCACAATTATGCACCACTTTGTGTTGGTCTATCACATAAAATCCCAATAAAATACATTAACATTTTTGGTTGTAACGTGACAAAATGTGGAAACGTTCAAGGGGTATGAATACTTTTGCAAGCCACTGTACCTGTCTGTTTATTAAACATTGGGATAATCCCAGCCTCAACGACCTGCTCTGAAAGTTTGTTCCATACACCCACCACCCTCTGTGTGAAAAACGTGTCTCTGTGTGAAAAGACGAACAAAAGCATATTAATAAAAATAAAAGGATTTGTTCTACAAAATTTGGATTCATTCAAAAGTCCGCACTTAATGGCGTAGACGGCCGCATGTGGCCTCTAGGCCGCAGGTTCCCTACCCCTGCGTTAGCCTGACATCGGTGATGGAGATGATGTTGGAGTCAATTATTTACAAAGGGGAAATCATGATTGACTAATCTTCTGGAATTTTTTTGAGGAGGTAACTAGGAAAATGGACAAGGGGGAGCCAGTTGATGTAGTGTACCTGGACATTCAGAAAGCAATTGATAAGGTCCCACATAGGAGATTAGTGAGCAAATTTAGGGCACAAGGTATTGGGGGTAGAGTGCTGACATGGATAGAAAATTGGTTGGCAGACAGGAAACAGAGTGTAGGGATTAATGGGTCGCGTTCAGAATGGCAGGTAGTGACTAGTGGTGTACTGCCAGGCTCGGTACTGGGACCTCAACTATTTACAATATACATCAAGGATTTAGATGAAGGGATTCAAAGTAACATTAGCAACTTTGCAGTTGACACAAAGCTGGGTGGCAGTGTGAACTGTGATGAGGATTCTATGGGAATTCAGGGTGACTTGAACATGTTGGGTGAGTGGGGAGATGCATGGCAGATGCAGTTTCATGTGGATAAATGTGACAATTATACTGACTGCTGGGGGGGAGTGGTTAGCATGGATAACACACCAGCAATTAAAGGTATACACACAAGCATCTACAGTTATCCACTTTGGTAGCCAGAACAGGAAGGCAGATAATTATCTAAATGTTGTCAAGTTGGGAAAAGGGGAAGTACTACGGGATCTGGGGGTCCTTGTTCATCAGTCAATTAAAGTAAACATGCAGGTATAGCAGGCTGTGAAGAAAGCGAATTTGCCATGTTGGCCTTCATAACAAGAGGAGTTGAGTATTGGAGCAAAGAGGTCCTTCTGCAGTTGTACAGGGCCCTGGTGAGAACCTGGAGTTTGTGTGCAGTTTTGGCATGTTGGCCTTCATAACAAGAGGAGTTGAGTATTGGAGCAAAGAGGTCCTTCTGCAGTTGTACCGGGGCCCTAGTGACACCACACCTGAAGTATTGTGTGCAGGTTTAGTCTCCAAACTTGAGGAAGGACATTCTTGCTATTGAGAGAGTGCAGCGTAGGTTAATTCCCAGGATGGCGAGACTTATATGCTGAGAGAATGGAGCGGCTTGCATACTCTGGAGTTTAGAAGGATGAGAAGGGATCTTGTTGAAACATATAATATTATTAAGGGTTTGGACATGCTAGAGGCAGGAAACACGTTCCCAATGTTGGTGGAGTCCAGAAACGGGGTCACAGTTTAAGAATAAGGGGTAAGCCATTGTGAACGGAGATGAGGACACATTTTTTACTCAATGAGGGTACACAAAATGCTGGAGAAACTCAGCGGGTGCAGGAGCATCTATGGAGCGGAGAAGATAGGCAACTCATGAGTTGTGAGTCTGTGGAATTCTCTGCCAGTGGAGGCCGGTTCTCTGGTACTTTCAAGAGAGAGCTGTATAGGGCTCTTAAAGGTAGCGGAGTCAGGGGATATGGGGAGAAGGCAGGAACGGGGAACTGATTGTGGATGATCAGCCATGATCACGCTCGAATTGCCTACTGCATCTATTGTCCCTTGTCCAATGTCTATTGTATCGGGACCAGTCTGCATTTCACCCTACACGTGCGCTCAGTCCTCCAAGGCCAGCTGGATCACCCGGTTGCCAACCATTTTAACTCCCCTTCCTACTCCCACACTGATCTTTCTGTCCTGGGCCCACTCCATTGCCAGAGTGAGGTGACACACAAACTGGAGGAACAGCACCTCATAGCTTACAGTCCAATGACATGAACATTGAATTCTACGAATTAAGGAGACTCCCCCTCCTAATCAAGTCCGGAAGTCTGTCCCAAACCCATCTCTTTTTTCAATCTTTCTCCAGACCCGACAGGGCACCTGTCCATTCCCCTCCAAATTGCCGGTAGAACTCAGCAGCTCAGCCATCCGTGGTGAGAAACGGATGGAGAAGTGTTCCTATTACTAGTTCTCCTTGGCCCTGTCGAGAATGCGGTGTCCATTGTTGGGATGGGATGCAATGTCCGAGCTGACCAGTCAACGACCCCAGCGCCCCTCGTGGGCCATCTCTTCTTCATTTTTCTGTCTTCTCGCTGGATGACAAGCAGACCCATCTTAGATTAACAGTAGATGTATCTCTTTCCTTTTGGCCTTTCGTTTCTGCAGGTATTTACAGTGGAACCAGAATTACTTCGATTAGGTCCTGATCTTCCTTTTGCTTTAGTAAAGGTAGAACCTTTGACAGTTGCTATTGGGTTAGGATCTTGAATACTCCCATGGCATAATTGTTTTTGTTTAATATTTTTATGAGAAGCATTGCATATTATCTAAGGTACAACAGCCCTTCAAATACAAATCAGACTTAACACAAATGTTGCACCGATATTACAGGATAATTTATATATGCTGCTGTTTTTGATTTTTTTTTGGGAAGGTCAGGGAGTGAGAAAAAAAAGTGAAAGTGTAAATCAATAATCAAGACGTTGCGATTAAATAATAATGATTATATAATAAAAAATAAAAAGTAAAAAAGAAAAGATGAACAAGAAAATTAAAAACATAATAAAAACAGTTATTATATAATTAAAAATTAAACAAAGGAATCTTTACATTGAATGGAACAGTTCATATAACAATATCTATTGAGACATGCATACAGATCCCAATACTTTTTTCATCTAATCCTACACCAGGGTACATATTGAGTTACAGTGCTGAGCTCAGCTACCCCTTTAAGTAATCAATGTATGGAGACCATATTTGTTCAAAACGTTCATATTTGTCCATTAGGACAAACCTCATTCTCTCCAAATGCAACCCATGGCATAAATTTGACATAAACCGTACTTCCTTTTCTATGAAATTCGCCAGATCAGGAAACATGGTATTTCGATTCGCATTTTCCTCTAACAGACTAGCTTTATCCCTCCACTCTTCTCTAAAGGGCCTGTCCCACTGTAGGAGGTAATTCAAGAGTTCTCTCGAGTTTCTCCTGATCCGAACTCGGAGAATTACGGTAATAGCCGCTCGTAGGTACTTGGGGTTCTCATGGACATTTTTCAACATGTTGAAAAGTCTTCACGAGCTTACCATGTTTCCCGAGTACATGCTGTTAGCGTTACGAGCATCGAAGAGACGTCCCGAGCTCTGACCAGGCACGTGCCGAGAGTAATTACTCAGGGTAGGCAGTCAGTCGGCATTTAAATAAAAACTTAAACCGCGCATGCGCAGATTGTTCTCGCCATAAAAATAAAGACAGTAACACTTCCATTTGCCCAAGGCTCACAAGCCTCTTTCATTCTGAATTACTGAATGGGTGGGTGGTGTGTGTGTGTGTGTGGGGGGGGGGGGGGGGTTGAAGGGTGATGGCAGGTGGAGAGATGGTGGGAAAAACGGGAGCACAGGAAAAAGTTGAATCAGTTGTCATCTTAGTGAATGACAATACTTCTTCAAGTGACCAATTGGGGGGACAGTTCCTTTCAAAGTGTGTGGAGAGTCTGTGCCAGGGGTAAATTTGCGGGGAAGGCAGGAACGTTGAGAAGGAGGGGTCGGGAATAATGCCAGTAACTCACTCACCACTGCTGCGACGCTCCGGGCGCGGAGCCACCGCATTGTGGCCGGAGATAGAAGCAGCTCGGGTGGCTGTGAGCGGCCGCCAGGACCCGACAGTAGAACTGGCTGCCACTTCAGCAACTTCTGCTGGCCCGCTCACCTTTGGCAGTGCACTCCGTCTGAACTTCTCTCACCAGCCGCGTGCCGACTTTGCTCATGTCAGCCACTTCGCGCAAATCCTTAAATTCCCCCAGCCGAGTAACCTCAATCGCGCTGTCGGAATTTAAGGATTTGCGGGAGGCGGCTGACATGAGTGAGGCCAGCGAGCATCAGGAGCGAGGTTTTTAAACGGGGAGATGCCAGAGATTAGCGGGGTCCGGAAGACGGCGCTGAGGTGGCGGCCGGTACCGTGGTGCTACTTCCCCCCCCCCCCCCCCCCCCCCGCCGCCTCAATTCGGTGTCCCCGTGCAAAGAGTGTCGCAAGTGGGTTACTGGCGTGATCCAGATCCTCTCCTTCACAACACTCCTACTCTTCCCGCAACTTTACCCCATGCCAGACTCCCCAAACGCTGTGAAAGGAACTCTCCCCCCCACCCACCCTGGGAAATACGGTATTTAAAAACATATAGCACCAAGAAATGTACTAACCACATTATCGGTACAGGAACTCCATTCTTCTTTCTTTGTTTCCTGATACTCTTCAGTTAATGGCAATCGATATTTGAAAAACCCGCCAAGAAACTAGCGCTGCGCATGCGCAGTAAAGGCAGAATTTCAGCTGCCTTCAGACCTGTTTACCTTCAAGCACCGTTGACGGCACGTGGGCTGCATAGACTTTCGCGTGTTGCAAGTGCTGCGGATGAAAGGCACGGGGAATTATGCCCACCTAAGAGATCGTCCTCTTACAGAGGCATTATTCTCCGATGCCTTTACTATTTATATTTAGTAATTACCATTTTATAATTTTAGTCTGGGTAGGCAGTGCCTACCTTTCCTACCCTGACAGCACGTGCCTGGCTCCGACATACCCGCTACGTACATTCTTCGTACTTACCACCAGTTTGATTTTATTTTAACTCGGGAGAGCTCTTGAATTACCTCGTACAGTGGGACAGGCCCTGAAGTCTATGGGGCAGTTTTAGAGTGATCATTTTTTATTTCTAACAACATTCATTTCTTGCATGTGGTCTAAGAGGGTAGTCATTTCTTTCATACTTCTAAAAAATATCGCAAACTCCCGCAATGCTTTCGCATCTTCTGGCTGGATAGCTGTCCAAGCAGAGGCCTTCTTCACGAGGATGTCTTTGGATCATGAAAGTTTAAACGGACTTTTTTTTTGTTATAATATTTTTATTAGAAGTAATCCATCCTAACAGCGGTATAACAACTTTTCAAATACACAACCAGCGTATTTCAATAAGTTTACAGATGTTTCGAATAATTCTTATACACTTCTATTTTTTAGAAAATAGAAAAAAGAAAATAATAGATTTTAATCAATAAGAATGGTGATTAAATAATAATTCTGATTATATAGAGAGAGAAAGAGAAAAGAAGGAAAGAAAAAAAAGAAAGAAAAAAATAATAATAATTGTTATATATAATTAAAACAAAGTATATGTATATATTTATGTATATATATATATATATAGATTATAGTAAACATCTTAATAGTGAATAACACAAGGGTCTTTTATGTAGTGTGTCGGCAGTGAGCGGCGACTGCGGAGGGTTCACCAGCCCCGGCCACAGATGAACAAAAGGGGAAGGTGATTGAACTTTATTACCTTCTATCGCAGTGAGGAATGTGGATTCCGCTGTGGTGGATGTTTATGTTAGATTTTATTTTATGTGGCTGTGTGCCTTGTTGCTTTTTACTCAGTATGGCTGTATGGTAACTCAAATATCACTATTGTAGCGCCACCTGCTGGTGCCCGCGGGTTGTTGATTCCTGCGGTTGGCTACCTCGGTCGTGTGACCGTGGGGAGGAGTTTGTGTTCGTGCGCTTTCTCGGCGATGCCCTCCCAGTCTCGTTTCACCCAGCGTTGTGGTAAGACCTATTCAGTTAGTTGTTATTGAACTCCCGTTGATTTCCCCGTTTACATTAATGAACCTGTTTGAAACCAACTCTCGTCTCAACTCGCTACATTGATGACCCCGACGTACACACATCGCTTTTTGGGCACTGACATGCAGGACGAATTTGTTCCCGCCACCGCTTCCGACACCCATCAGAGCGCCGTCAGCCTCAAGCTGCCGGTCTTTTGGCCCGATCAGTGGTTTGTGCACGTCGAGGCGCAGTTCCATCTGCGCCACATGGTGGCGGAAGAGACAAAGTATTTCCACGTGGTGGGAGCCCTGCCGCAGGAGTCAGCTTCCCGTCTGCTACCTTACCTGCAAGACCCTCCAGTGCCCACCAAGTACAACGGCCCGAAGGTCCTCCTCGTCCACTCCTTCGGTCTCAGGTGCCGGGATCTCACCGCCCACATCTTACATATGGACGGACTAGGGGATCGCCGACCGTCGGTGCTCATGGTGGAGATGCTCGCACTGATGGACGGCCACCGCCTGTGCCTGTTGTTCGAACAGGCTTTTCTCGAACGGATGCCGGACGATGGCCGCCTCATGCTCGCTGGCGCGGATTTCTCAGATCCGCAGCAACTCGCTGAATGGGCCGAGCTGTGGATTACCAAACATCAAGGTGGCGGATCCATTAACCGCGTGTCTCCACCAGCCTCAGCGGAAACGTGTAGAGGCCACACCCACGTTTTCCAGCGCGGAGCCGCAGCAGCGCTCCGGGACTCATGGTGGGCACCATTGGTGTTACTGTCACCTCCGCTTTGGCGCGGAGGCTCGACGCACTTGGCCACCATGTACGTTTCAAGGAAATGCCTTGGCCGATCATCTGTAGAGGCGATCGCGATCGGCCCAAACAACCGCCACGACCTCCGCGACCGCCATTCCAGCCGCTGCTTCCTGGTAGACTCCGGTGCGATTGTCAGCTTCCTCCCTCTGACCGGGCGCGACACTCGTGCTGGTAATCGGGGCCCCGTGCTCTCTGCTGTTAACGGGAGCGCCATCCGTACGTACGGTATGCGGGCCCTTGAATTTACTTTCGTCTCTTGACTCGGACGTGTATCAGCCCCTCTTGGGGGCCGATTTCCTCCGCGCTTTCTCCCTGATCGTTGGTTTATGGGGCGAGTGCATGACTCCGCGATCGGCCGTCGTTGCCACCGCGCTGCAGCCCCCGCCCGCCCAGCAACTAAACGCCATCGCCAAGGTCGACAGTCCGTACACCGCCCTGCTCTCCGAACTTCCCGAGCTTTCAGCGGCGCAGTCCCCAAACACGGGGTCGTGAACCACATTCCCACCGAGGGCCCCCCAGTGCATGCCCAAGCATGCCGCCTTCCGCCGGACAAACTGCGCATCGCCCGCGATGAATTCAAATTCATGGAGGACATGAGCATTGTCCTGCGGTTTGACAGCCCGTGGGCCTCCCCGTTGCATATGGTCCCGAAAGCATCAGGGGGGTGGCGACCGTGCGGGGATTACCGGCGCCAGAACACGGTGACCAACGCAGACCGCTATCCGGTGCCTCATATTCAGCATTTCTCTGCGCACCTCTAGGGTGTCACCTCACTTCAAGGTGGACCTCATTAGGGGTTACAACCAGAACCCCGTCTACCCGATGATGTCCTGAAAACCGCCACGTTCACCCCGTTTGGCCTCTTCGAATGACTTTGGATGCCTTTCTGTTTAAAGAATGCCGCGTCGGCATTCCAGCGGCTGATGGACCAAGTCGGACATGGTCTGCCTTTTGTCTTTATTTATTTAGATGACATTCATGTCGCCAGCGCCTCACAGGCGGAGCACATCACCAACCTCCTGGTTTTGTTTCAGTGCCTCCATGAGCACGGCCTCTTCCTCAACCCCGCGGTGCCAGTTTGGCGTGCATTTTATCTCCTTCCTGGGGCACAGGGTAACCCCGCAGGGCGCTTCCCCGCTTCCCTAGAAGGTCGAGGTCATCCGGCAGTTCCCACGGCTGCTTACCTTGAAGGGACTACAGTTCATCGGCATGGTGAAAAGTTATCACCAATTCATGCTGCTCCCTTCACGCGCCCCCTTTTCTGGTGTCTGGCAGTAAACTGCGGGACCTCGTATGGTTCGCGGAGATGGACGCAGCTTTCGAGGGTGCTCAAGCGGCCTTGGCCAATGCTACCATGTTAGTGCATCCGCGAGCTTCAGCACCCACCGCGCTCACCGTCAATGCCTGGTAGGCGGTGTGTTGGAGCAGCTCGTTGACCCCTTTGGCAGCCGCTGGCGTTTTTCAGCCGGCCGCTGTGGGCTCCTGAGAGCAAATACAGCACTTTCGACCGTGAGCTCGTAGCGCTATACCTGGCCATCCGGAATTTCAGTTTATACCGGGCCGCACGTTCACCGATTTCACGGAATTACTTTCGTTCTCGGTAAGATCGCAGATCCGTGGTCCACTCGGCAGCAACGGGACCTTGCCTAGTCTCGGAATTTACGACCGATATCTGACACGTAGCAGGGAAGCCTAACGTCATTGCTGATGCCTTATCCTGCACGGCCATTCCCTTCGTTTCGGCCCTCGACCACGTCCATACCAATTTTCTTTTATGTCTTCCTACATTTGCTGCCTCATTAGCCGGGTCTTAAAACAGCCAGCAAGACCTCACTTGGGTTCGTACTATCGGACTGGCCAAGCAGCCATGTTGCCTGCTTCATCAGGCATAATAATACAACATTATACGGTTATTCAAAAAAACGAAAACTTGCTGGTTGAAACTGTGGTTCAGGAGACCGACCTTTGCATAATAAAACAATTATGACTTACATATTTTGAATGGATTGACTTATGGCTCAAGTTGTCAAATCAAGCCATGAATGTGCTCACTGCAGAGTGCAGGGATAGCACTGTAAAAAGCAATACATTCCTATTGAGGGGATCGGAAGTGACTGTTTAAATGTTAATGTTACACTGAATACGGTATATATTACTGACATCCTCCAGTTTATTCTTAAATGGTATTTGACAATAATTCTGCTATAGAGACACTACAGCTGCAACAAACGGGAACCACTCTGTCGGGTTCAACCCGGATATCGAGTTGTTAAAG
Source organism: Okamejei kenojei (assembly GCA_035221665.1). NCBI lineage: Eukaryota > Metazoa > Chordata > Chondrichthyes > Rajiformes > Rajidae > Okamejei > Okamejei kenojei. Next base: position 29,779 of record JAVHYY010000298.1, on the reverse strand, counting down.
GGATCTTGACACAAGTTCTCCCACTATAAGAATATGCAGTTGGTTATTGAAAATTTGTTAACATTACTTCACCAAGGTGTTCCAGCTACATCCTTAGTTATGACACTAATATCAGCACAACGACGGCAAACATTGCAAACGCTGTGGCTATAGGATGGAATTGGCTGCAGGTGCCATTACATTTTACATTCGGATCTACACAAGCAGAGCAGACCAGGGGTGGCAGGATTTAAGATTATTTCGGATACCCCACGGTCTCACGTCTATGTGGGAGGGCATGCTTGCTATATTATATCAAGGCCACCAGAATCCTAAGAAGTGTGGAATCAGCATTGTTTATTAAACAACAAACAACTACACAAGGGAAGGTCGGTTCAGACTATTTCAAGGTAGCTGCAGCAGGTTCTGGGTTATGCAGGTATTAACATTGACGATTGTATTTCTCATTCCACCAGGTCAGCATCAACGGCAATGGACATGCCCATCAACCATATCCTCGCAACCGCAGGATGGTCAACTAAATTGTTTTTTTACATTTTTTCCATAGGCCGGTTACTGACCCAGGGTTTTGCCCATTCTGTTTTACGCCCACTTTAGTCTCCCCTGAGTTACAGGGTTTGCTATTGATTTCTTTATTAACGTAAACCATTAATACATTTGAATCAATATCATGCTTAATGCATTTTTGATTATTCACTCACCCTGAGGCAAGCTATGCAGTGAGATGCCGAGATTTGGATCTGCGGCATGAAATCACAAAGCTTCGAACTCTTCACGGATTCACTCACATGACTCCGAAGTAAAATAGTAAGATTAAACGAGAACTTACCAGTTTGAAGTTTGATCTTGATTTTATGAGGAGTTACGTTGGTGATTACGTGCCCCCCATGCCCAACCCTCTCTCATGAAGGTCGTGTGGTAGTTCTCGAGTCATGCATCTCACTATGTCACCGGTGATTGCTATTTGTGATTTCATACTGCTGCTTTGAAGATTGACGTCCATGCGGCCTGGACGGGGTTCTTCTTCACTTAATCACCAACGTAACTCCTCATAAAATCAAGATCAAACTTCAAACTGATAAGTTCTCGTTGAATCGTATTATTTTCTTATCAATAAAACACACCTTCTGTACATTGATGTTGCATGTTGACCATTCACACGCCAGCCAGCATCTCTAACTCGATCCCACTGTAATACTTCTACTAACACTGATTCCCCAGCACCAACAGTTGGAGCAGCCAATATAAACTGACAACTATTCATCCTCCATGCTGTTAAGTTTCAGTGCTGATGAAAGATGTATTTGAATCACGTACTGAGCCTAGGAGTCATTTACATGGCATCAGAAGTAATTGGATCCACCCCTTCTGTATAACGGTTTTTTTGTTTTACCCTTTTGTTAGTTTTTATTTTGCATTATGATGGCCTCTTCCTGTCGAAAGCCTGACCCTCTCGTCTTTGATGTGGATATCAGCGAATGCTGGGCCACGTTTGAAATTGATTACCGACACTACATGAACATTGCACACTGAAATGAACCTGATGCTGTCAAGGCCTCTCTCCTACTCAACCTTACGGGCCCAGATGCCCTTCGGCGATCCAGAGCATTCCGCTATGCTCCGGTTGTCCGCGATGTGAATGACCAGGTAATAACCCCAGCTGAATCTCCTAATAACCCCAATGTTCTGATGCGTAAATTTAGCCAGATCTGTGACCTCCCCTCAAATCACATTTTGGACAGGTCAAGGTTTTTCTCTCGCTGTCAACTCCCTGGTGAACGAGTAGACTCGTTTATCTCAGACTTAATGTATTTAGCCCAGTGCAGCCGATTCCAAAATATGCCGGTCGATCAGCTGACTGATCAGTTAACAAGGGGCATTTTAGTGAATGGCATTACTGACCTAAAGCTGAGTTCAGAGCTTCTGAGACGGCCAGATTCGACTCTTGATGAAGCAGTACACGCATGCAGGACAGCAGAATTCATCGACCCTACAGACAGTTCGCACAAAACCAAAGCAATCAATCTAACGGGCCTCACTATGCAGCGAACCAACAGGTGATTTATGACCCAAACTAGTCAGGCGGCTCACACCGACCCTCAGAATAGATGTGCAAACTGGAATTACTTACACAGCAGACAATCACCCTGCCCCGCCCTTGTGAAAGCAAGCAATTACTGTAAAACGTTAAATTACTTTGCCTCTGCATGTTGGGCAGCAAGTCGGGCCCGTGGGAAGAATTCGCCCAGCTTCAGGTCTAATCTCAACTTCTTGCTGCGAGACAGCAACAATCTCACTCCCCTTTTCCAGCTCGAACCTTCCCCCGAACAGACTCCAATTAACTCACAAGAGGAGCCGACTGTCTACTCGTTGCAGCTTGCTGCTGCTAAGAATGATGATCCGACCGTGACAGTACCTGTAAACAACGTCCGTTTTGGTGCGAAATTATACACGGGAGTGAAAGTAAACACTATGTCAATCAACTTCTTCAACAAGATAAGAACTAACGAGACACTGATCAAGGACAAATCCAATCTACATGCGTTTGGAGGGAAGGTTCTGGTGCCTCTGGGCAAAACCAACTTGAAATGTGTGCTGAAAAAACCACGAGGAATTTGATCTTCTATGTCTTGAACTTTAATTCAGTTACTCTGCTTGGCAACCGCGCCTGTCAGGAACGGGCTAATTTCCATTGACAAAACGGTCCACAAGCTGCAAATTTTCCTGGACCCGCTCAGCGAATTCCCTGATCTTTTCGACAACAACCTAGGCAAGTTGCCCGTGACTTACAAGATTATTTCTGACCCCGAAGTGTCACCCATCATCCGACCCCCACACCGATTGTAATGTGCCATGACTGACAGGGTTCACTCTGCGCTGAAGGACTTGGTATCCACAGGCGTAATTGAAGCAGTCAGCGACCCCACTGACTGGGTCTCAACCATGATTGCCACAGTCAAGAAGGGAAAAAAATGAAATCCGCCTGTGCATCAACTCGAAGGAACTGAACACTGTCATTAAGCGCCCACACCTCCCATGAAGACTGTCGAGGATGTTGCGGCCAAGGTCGGAATGGCCATCCCATTGTCTGTCCTCGATGCAAAGAACTCTTTCCGGCAGATACCGCTGGACAAGGAGACATCAAACCACATTTGTCACCCATTTGGCAGATACAAGTTTCTGGGAATGCCATTCGGAATCAACGCTGCCAGTGAAGTCTTCCAAAGAACTATGGAGCTATTATTCGAGGACCAACCTTGTGCCATCATTGTCGACGATATCCTAGTGTATGGCAAAGATGCGATGGAACACGATCACAATCTCAGGCTCATCTTGGAGCGCGCACGCAAGACCAAGCTCAAGCTCAATCCTAACAAGTGCAATTTCAGGTTTCGAGGTTTCCTACATCGGCCACATCTTCACTCCTAATGGTCTCAAACCCGATCCGAAGAAGGCTGCTGCCATCACAGAAATGCCTGCCCCCACAGGCGTGAAAGGCATGCAGCGTTTTCTGGGCGTGGTAAACTATCTCGGCAAGTTCATACCGAACCTCAGTGAACTAAGTTCCACACTGCGGGAGCTGACAAAAAAGGACACAGCATGCCCATGGCTCCAGCAACATCAGATTGCTTTCGATGTTTTAAAGTCCAAACTGACCAGTGCACCGACTCTGATTTTTTTTGGACCTGAAACGTCCGGTGATGATCACCTGCGATGCGTCGAAATTCGGACTCGACGCAGCCTGCTTGCAACCATCTGCCGAGGGCATTCTACTATCTGTCTCGTAGGCCTCTCGCACCATGACCAACACGGAGCAGCACTACGCGCAAATCGAAAAAGAACTGTTGACTGTTGTCTTTGCTTGCTCCAAATTCCACGACTTCATCTTTGGCAACACCTTCACGGCCGAGACGGACCACCAACCACTGGTGACAATCCTGAACAAGCCCATCAACGCCGCTCCAGCTCGTTTGCAGCGTATGATGATGCAGCTGCAGCGGTAAGGTTTCTCTATCACCTACACTAAGGGTAAGGACATGCATGTCGCTGACACTCTCTCCCGTGCACCTCGGCCATCTTGCGAACAACATCCCTATGAACAGGAAAATTTCACTGTCCTCGGTGTCGTTATCGTCTCCAGCAAGCAACTGCACACACTGGCCGCGCACACCGCCACAGACGATACGCTTCAAATCCTCTCCTCCATCATCAAAGCAGGCTGGCCAGACAAACAATCCAACACGCCCACAGAGGCGCAGCCTTTCTTCCTGGTTCATGATGAACTGGTAGTTTGGGATGGGGTTGTCGTCAAGGGTCACAAGGTGGTGATACCCTCATCGCTACAAGACGTATATTTCAAAGCGGTCACCCAGGAGCCAACGTCACACTGGTACGAGCCTGTAGTCTGTTCTACAGGCTGGGAATGGCCAGCTACATCCGGGACCGTGTAGCCTCCAGCCCCGCTTGCAACAGCCTTGCGCCTCATCAGCAGCGGCAGCCCCTTCTGCAACAACTTCCACCAGCTCTGCCCTGGACGGCGCTGGCGGCAGACATGTTCGAATGGTGCGGGAAGCACTACCTCGTTCTAGCCGACATTTTCTCTAGTTGGTTTGAACTGGACCAATTGACCTCCCTCACATGGTCATCCAGAAGCTGAAAATACACTTCTCCACCTTTCGCGCTCCCGTCAGCCTGAGAACATTGAACATGGAAATTAGGTGCAGGAGTAGGCCATTCGGCCCTTCGAGCCTGCTCCGCCATTCAATATGATCATGGCTGATCTTCCAACTCAGTATCCCGTACCTGCCTTCTCTCCATACCCTCTGATCCCCTTAGCCACAAGGGCCACATCTAACTCCCTCTTAAATATAGCCAATGAACTGGCCTCAACTACCCTCTGTGGCAGATAGTTCTGGAGACTCACCACCCTCTGTGTGAAAAATGTATTTCTCATCTCGGTCTTAAAGGATTTCCTCCTTTTCCTTAAGCTGTGACCCCTTGTCCTGGACTTCCCCAACATCGGGAACAATCTCCCTGCATCTAGCCTGTCCAACCCCTTAAGAATCCCCTCTCAATCTCCTTGAACCGACAATTCTACAACCGACAATGGTCGGCAGTTCACCAGCCACATGTTCAAGTTTTTCGCAGACGGGTGGAACTTCCAGCACGTCACGAGCAGTCCCGAGTATCCACAGAGTAAAGGACTCGTCAGAAGCGCCAAACACTTGCTGGAGCGAGCACGTATTTCAAAGTCAGACATTTATCTCGATCTCCTGAATCTCAGAAATGTTGCCAAGGACGGAACCTTGGGATCACCAGCACAGCGACTAATGTCGAGATTGATGAGGCCTCCGGTACCCATCGCACAACAACAACTTGTCCCTCGGGTGCAGAAGCCCGCCACTATCCAGAAGCGTCTCCAAGAGATGCATGATATCCAGAAACGGTCATACGACAGTTCCAGCAGACCACTCAGGCCTTTACTTCCAGGTCAGGTCATCTTCTCAGCACCGAGAGTTGAAGCAGTCAGGAAGTGTTGATAACTAACCATCCTTCATGCTGTTAAGTTTTAGTAATGATTAGAGATGTGTTTGAATCATGTACTGAGTCTGGAAGTCATTTACACAAGGAATTGCATTTGCCAAGTCAGTCATATGAATAAAAAGTGACAGATCACCCAAAACACATTTTCACATGAACATCCACCACACTGACTGCGACACATTCCACATTGCGATGGAAGGCAAAATAAAGTTCAAGTCTCTTCCCTTTGTTCTTCCACGATCGGGGGCCACGAGCCCTCCGTTGACGGGACGTTCTTGACTCCCGCAGCCAGCGGCGTTTTGGCCCTCCACGTCGAGATGACTAAGTTCCTGCATCGCGGTGATGTCAACTCCCCCACGCTGGACGATTGAACCTCACGTCGGGGCTGCTCGAACCTTCTGTGATGTTGGAGCTCCCGACTCGGCCTCTCCCAAGACTGCGAGCTCATGATGGTAAGTCCGCGGTGGCCGCAGTTGGAGCGATCCCAGGCAAGGATTCAGCTCCGATGCTAAGTCCAAGCCCTGCGGTGGGGCTCATGACTGTCCGAGGAGGCCTCCAGCTCTATCGATGGAAGGCCGCAGAGTGCCCGGAGAATGCGATGTGAAAATCAATCGCATCTCTGGCAAGGTTAGAAACTGAAAAAAAAAATTCTCCCGATCCCCCTTCCCCACCCCACACATAAGACAAACCGGGTAGATATGGAGCCTTCACAATTTCCAGTTCTACCGCCCAGCCTGTATGCTGATATGCCTGCTATTAAAGTTGGGGTTGAAGGTGTCAAGAAGTTATTGCTCAACATCAATACCACAAAAACAATTGGACCAGATCAGATACAGAATCAAGCCAACAAGATCGCGGCCGAAGGATGGTTCCAGTTTTGCAGTTCATTTTTCAACAATCGCTTGATTCAGGTGATGTTCCGCTGGATTGTAGGAGAGATAACATCACTCCTCTCTTTAAGAAAGGTTCAACCACCAACCCAGCGAATTATCATCTTGTTTCATTAACAAGTACTTGCTGCAAATTGCTGGAGCATTTAATTGAAAGTAATCCGTTGCGACACGTGAGCAAACATAACATTGTTGCTGACAACCAACGTGCATTTAGGAGGCATAGATCATGTGAGTCTCAGCTTATCCTGACGACAAATGACCTGGCCAAGCACCTTGAGAAAGGGCGCTGTCCTGTAAGGGTATGGCTGCCCAGCCTGCAGCTTTCCGTTTATTCTCTCTTTTTTTAATTTTAGTTCGTTGAGTTTTCCTGTTTATCAGAGTCCTTGCCTTTTTTATGTGGGGGTGGGGGAGGGGAAGGGGGAAACTACTCTCTAGGGTCCCTACCTGGTCGGAGAGACAGCTTTCTCCGGGCTGCACCATCGACCCGTCCTCGCGACCTACCAGCCGGCCTGGAGCGGCATTTCCTGTGGGGACCGCCCAGAACCGCGGCTGCGGCAGCAGCGCAGCGCTGGAGCGCAACACCATGGAGCGGGTGATGCCTTGCCTGGGTCGCCGCGCTGGAGCTCCGGTGAGCTGACGACCGCAGGAGAACATCGCGGAGCTGCGGGACTGTGGGGCGGCGGCGCTGAAATTTAAATCGGGAGCCTGTGATCTCTCGGCGAGATCGCCAGTTGTGGCGCTCCATTCAGCGCGGGCTGTTGGCGTCGGAAGCTGTGGTCTCCAGCAAGGAAGCGGCTGGTACAAGCACCCTGAGCCGCTGAGAGGGTTCTCCCGACGCCGGAGCACCATCACCCGGCGAAGAAGGGCCTGGAACATCGGGCCCCGTAGCGGCGACTGTGGAGGCTTCAATAGGCCCAACTACGGGTGAACTGGGGATGGGGTCTGGACTTTATGCCTTCCCTCATAATGGGAACCATTGTGGGGGAATGTTTTTTATGTTTTATGTTAAATTATTGAATGTTATGTCTTATCTTTATCTATGTGCTGCATGACAAGACAAATTTCACTACACCAATTGGTGTATGTGACAATAAATGTCCTTTGTCCTTTGATAGTAACGTCATCACGGATTTAGTAGTGCTGGACTTTTCTAAAGCGTTTGATGTCATCCCACACCAGAGGCTGCTTTGGAAGCTTGACTTCTATGGTATTCGTTCCAACACGAAACGATGGATTTATGGTTTCCTGACAAAACGTCTTCAGCGTGTGTGTGTGTGAATGGAAAGAGCTCCAATTGGCATCCAGTTTTGAGTGGTACACCTCAGGGCACAGTACTTGGCCCACATCTGTTTTTGCTTTACATAAATGACATCCATGAAAAAATCGCAAGCACGACCAGACTTCGCTGATAATTGTTTGCTGTACCGTCGAATTAAGTCAGCTGATGATGAAGATGCTCTCCAAAAGGATCTCGATACAATGGTTGAGTGGTCACAACAATGGGGCATGCAGCTCAACCCGTCCAAATGTTAAACTATGCATGTCACCAGAAAGAGGAATCCAGGCAAAACATCATACATTATACTTGGTGCCACCCTTGAAGAATACAAACAAACCAAGTACCTTGGCATCAAATTGCAGAATGATCTGCGTTGGAATGGTCAGACTCATCATGCAACGGTCAAAGCAACGTCTTCTAAATTTTCTGAGGCGCAACTTTCATCATTGTTCAACTTCTGTCAAGAAGCTACACTTCACCCTCGTTAGACCTCATTTGGACTATGCAGTTGCAGCATGGGTCCCATACACAAATAAAAACATTTCTTCCATCGAACGTGTCCAAAGACAAGCAGCTCGATTTGTTACTAACACCTATGAGAGAGAAGCGAGTGTTACCAAACTTCTGAATTCTCACCAAGTCTGACTTGAAGCTCACCATTTGACCTGTTTTTAAAAAATGTTAAATGGTTAGCTCGACATAGATTACAAGACCTACATCAAACCCAAACCAATTAGGAGCAGACGAGGGCATTCGATCCAATATGTGATTCCAGCTACCAAGACAGATGTGTACAGCAATTTGTTCTTCCCCCGCACAATTAAAGCATGGAATAATCTCCACCCTACTATAGTTACCCAACCAGATGCAACTAAATTTAAGGTAGCCGTTTCTTCCCAAAAACCCTTTCTGGCTTAAGTCCTCGCTCCACCACCCCCAGTTTAAATTTAGTTTGGAATATTTTGGAGGACCAAGAAACCAAGAAGAACATTAAAACAAACTTTTAACAAACACTACAAAATTTAAAAATGTTAAAAAACGAAGTCTGCCGGCGCAGCAACCATGGCACGCCGCCCCTGGTGGGAAGGGTACTGACTGGATGATCAGCCACGCTCAAATTGAATGGCGGTGCTAGCTCCAAGGGCCGAATAGCCTACTGCTGCACCTATTGTCTATTGTCTATTGTCTATTGAGCTTCCGTGTGGGAGGAGGGTGAGCATTAGACCACATGGTGTGAGAGTCTGCAGCGTGGAGACCCCAGGCCCGATGCTGAGCCTAGGACTCTGGTAAGGCGACGGCTGCGACACACTGGTGGGCGGTGGAGTGGCCAGGGCCGGCAGAGTCGCTTGTCGAGGCCCGCGGGCGAAGTGTCGGAAGAGCCGGTCATTGGATGAACGTGAAGGCAGCGAGGGTCGGCAGCTCCGGCGAGGCAGCGGGGGACGGCGGTGTCGGTGAGTTGGTGAAGGTCGGCGGCAACGGCCACGGGTGATCAGCTGGCTACCTCCGCACTGTCATGGGCTGTGGGTTGGCAGCGCGCACACACACGCACGGCTCCGGGCAGCGGACACACGGGGATGAAAACCAAGCAACGTCCCCGTCAGCAGCAGCAGAGTTGGGGACAGTCTGGTCCCTTCACTCACCCAGAGTCACTGACCGGGCTGCTCCGGCACCATGACCCCCTACCAGGGTGATTCACCCCCCCCCGACCCACACACCGGGATGATTCAACCCCCCCCCCCAGACCCACACAGCGGGATGATTCACCCCCCCCCCCAGACCCACACACCAGGATAATTCACCCCCACATTGGGTGATTCAACCCCCGGACCCCAACCCCCACACCAGGTGATTCACCCCCCCTCCTCTGCCCCCCCACATCGGGTGATTCACCCCCGGACCCCCACAAAGGGGTTCACCTGGGTGGTGGGCTGTCTGTAGCTCCACCGCCGCGTTTCAGCCGGCAAACACCAAACAATATTGCCAAGTGCAGGTACTGTCTTTGAAGTTGTGGGGGGGTGTCCGATTGCCCTATGGCTAGATATCCATGGATGCGAGAATAATTTCTTATCATTTCTGGATGGTTGGTATTTCCTTTCATTATTGGTAGTACAACATGAATTCCGAAGAATTCCAAAGAACACAGTTATCAAAGTTCGTCTCTTAAAGAAAGCAGACAGCAACAAAATTGTTAAAGGTAAACCAAAGCAATATTTTAATCAATTTGCCAGACGGGAGTTGCGACATCTACAAAGAGAACCCAATCCTCTTGCTTCCCGCTCAACTTTGCTACTTTGTACTTCTAAGCTTTAATTTTTATGTCCCTGACGTCCCTTGTCAGCCATGGTCGTCCCTGCAGGAGGGGGTTCACGAGAGGGTGGAGTGGAGAGAATTTGTGTTCGGGGGGGGGGGGGAGAGAATGGAGGGAGAGGGGAGAGTATGGGGAGGGAGGAGTGAGAGGAATGTAGATGTGCAGCTTTAAGGGACATTGGTCAGGTAGCATTTGGAGTATTGCATACAGTTCTGGTCACTCCATTACAGGAGTGGAGGCTTTGGGGAAGGTGCAGTGATGGTTAACCAGAATGGTTTAATAACAATGAACTGCAGATGCTGGATTAGAAAAAAGGACACAAAATGCTGAAGTAACTCAGCTGGACAGGCAGCATCTCTGGAGAGAAGGAATGGGTGACTGAAGAAACGACCCGAAATGTTACCCATTCCTTCCAGTATTTTATGTTTACCTAAACGGCGCCTATCCATGTGGCGGTGTGCCAGCAGGCTGGAGGAGCGGGCAAAGGCCTTGCCACAGAGCGGGCTGGTGAAGGGGTGCTGGCCGGTGTGGTTTCGCCGGTGCTCCAGCAGATGGTCAAGGCGGGTGAAGGGTAAGGGACGCTCCCTGCCGTGGGTACGCCGGTGCTGCCACAGGCTGGACATGCGGGTGAAACTCTTGCCACCATTAGCACATAAAGGGTCTTTCTCCGGTGTGTATCCTCTGGTGCTCCTGCAGCCCCCATGCTCCCTTGTCACAGTGGCAGCAGCTGCTCGCCTGCATGGGTCAGCCGGTGCTGCTGCAACCCCCGCGAGCTGTCAAAATCCTCACCGCAGTACGGGCAGTCGTAGGGCTGGCCACTGGTGTGCACGCACTGGTTAGACAGGGTGTGGGAGGCCATGGCAAAGCTCTCTCCACACACTGGGCTGGGGCAGGGACGGTCGCCGGCGTGCACCCGCTGGTGGGACAGCAGATAGGTGGAGCGGGTGAAGCCCTTGCTGCACTGGGCGCAGGTGTAGGGGCGCTCACCGGTGTGGGTGCGCTGGTGGTTAAGCAGGTGGCTGGACTGGGTGAAGCCCTTGCCGCAGTCAGCGCAGGTGTAGGGCTGCTCCCCGGTGTGGGTACGCTGGTGCAACCGCAGAGTGGTGGACCGGGTGAAGCCCTTGCCGCAGGGAACGCAGGTGTAGGGCCGCTCCCCAGTGTGGGAGCGCTGGTGGCTCAGCAGGGTGTCAGAGCGGGTGAAGCCCTTGCTGCACTGGGCGCAGGTGTAGGGCCGCTCCCCTGTGTGGGTGCGCTGGTGCTTCAGCAGGTGGCCGGACTGGGTGAAGCCCTTTCCGCAGTGAGCGCAGGTGTAGGGCCTCTCCCCGGTGTGGGTGCGCTGGTGCTGCAGCAGGTGGCCGGAATGGGTGAAGCCCTTGCCGCACTGGGCACAGGTGTAGGGCCGCTCCCCGGTGTGGGTGCGCTGGTGCAACCGCAGGTTGCCAGACTGGGAGAAGCCCTTGCCGCAGTGAGCGCAGGTGTAGGGCCGCTCCCCGGTGTGGGTGCGCTGGTGCTTCAGCAGGGCGCTGGAGCAGGTGAAGCCCTTGCCGCAGTTGTTGCATGTGTAGGGGCGCTCCCCAGTGTGCACGCGCCTGTGCTGCTTCAGGTCCGTGGACAACATGAAGCCTTTGCCGCATTTGTTGCAGGTGAAGGGCCGCTCACTGCTGTGCACCCGCCGGTGCAGCCGCAGCCCCGACATCCCGGCAAAGCTCTTGCCGCAGGTGGAGCAGCCATAGGGCTTCTCGCCCGTGTGCACCCGCCGGTGGATCTCCAGCTTGCTCCGGCACTGCCAGTCCGTGGCACACACATCACACTCATAACGCTTTTCCTTGTTGTGCCCCGTCATGTGGTCCTCCATTGAAGCTCAGGCCCTCGAAGCTCAGCCCGCACACCGAGAAGATGGGGGGGGGGGGGGGGGGGCGGGGGGCTCACCTGTCTCTCCGTCCACAGCAACGCTTCCTAAACCATAAAATCTGAGGGGAACACAGAGGGTCAACAAGCTGGCAAACAGGACATTACTAGCACATATTGGGTGCATTTATGGCGGAGGAAACCGTTATATAACTTTGTGCGGCACAGTGGCGCAGCGGTACAGTTGCTGCCTCACCGCCAGAGACCCGGGCTCGGCCATGACTACGGGTGCTGTCTGTGCGGAGTTTGTACGTTACCTCCTTGACCAGCGTGGGTTTTTGCTCCGATTTCCTCCAACAGGTCAAAGACGTTCAGGGTTGTAGATTAATCGGCCTCTGCAAAATTGTTAAATTGTTCCAAATGTGCGTAGGATAGTACTGGTGTACGGGGTGATCGCTGGTCGGCGCTCTCTCTCTGTCTGTCTCTCCATCTCTCTCCCTCTCTCTTCTGTCTTTCTCTCTCCCTGTCTCTCTCTCTATCTGTCTCCCTCTGTCTCTCATTGTCTGTCTCACACTCTCCATCTGTGTCTCTGCCTATCCCTCTCTCTCTCTCTCTCTCTCTCTCTCTCTCTCTCTCTCTCTCTCTCTCTCTCTCTCTCTCTCTCTCTCTCTCTCTCTCTCTCTCTCTCTCTCCTCTCTCTCTCTCTCTCTCTCTCTCTCTCTCTCTCTCTCTCTCTCTCTCTCTCTCTCTCTCTCTCTCATTTTCAAACGCTCACTTCTGAGGTCTGACGTTCCCACCTCCTTTAAAAGGGCAACAATAATACTGGTGCCCAAGAAGAGCAAGGTGACGTGCCTCAATGACTATCGACCAGTGGCATTAACGTCTGTGGTGATGAAGTGCTTTGAGAGCCTGATCATGGCGCAAATCAACTCATACATCGACAAAAACCTGGACCCACTGTAGTTCGCTTACCGCCGCAACAGATCAACAGTGGAGACAATCTCGCTGGCTCTCCACTCCGCTCTGGACCACAAAAACTCATGTCAGGCTGTTATTCATTGATTGCAGCTCGGCATTTAATACAATCATCCCCTCCAAACTGGTTACCAAACTCGCAGAACTGGGTCTCTGCGCATCCCTCTGCAATTGGATCCTCGACTTCCTCATTCACAGACCACAGACTGTTGGTATTGGTGTAAATGTTCCAGCCTCGATAACAATCAGCACGGGAGCACCTCAAGGCTGCGTGCTGAGCCCCCTGCTGTACTCACTCTATACACATGACTGCTTAGCCGGACATGGTGCGAACTCCATCATCAAGTTCGCCGACGACACCACTGTTGTGGGACGTATCACTGATGGAGATGAGTCAGAGTATAGAAGTGAGATTGGCTGTTTGACCAAATGGTGCCAGCACAATAACCTGGCTCTCAACACCAGCAAAACCAAGGAACTGATTGTGGACTTTGGAAGGGTTGGGATGGGGACTCACAGTCCCGTTTATATCAACGGGTCGATGGGGGAAAGGGGCAAGATCAAAATTCCTGGGCGTGCACATCTCTGAAGATCTCTCTTGGTCCCAGAACACTGATGCAATTACAAAGAAAGCACATCAGTGCCTCTACTTCCTGAGAAGATTACGGAGAGTCGGGACGTCAGGGAGTACTCTCTCGAACTTCTACAGGTGCACAGTAGAGAGCATGCTGACTGGTTGTCCTTGGATGGATCAAGGACTTCTTAACAGATCGCCCACAGACTGTCAGGATGGGGTCCAATCACTCCCTAGTCCTGACGCTCTGCACAGGAGCACCACAAGGCTGTGTGCTGAGTCCTGTTCTCTACACAATATACACTCATGACTGCACACCGACACACAGCACAAACCGGATCATTAAGTTTGCAGAATGCACGACTGTGGTAGGGCTGATAAATAACAACGACGAGTCTGCCTACAGAGATGAAGTCCAAAAACTGACTGTCTGGTGCACTAACAATAACCTGGTACTCAACCCAACCAAAACGAAAGAACTGGTTATTGACTTCAGGAGGAGGAGAGAGGAACCTGCTCCTCTTTACATCAAAGGAGACATGGTGGAGAGAGTCACTGACTTTAAGTTCCTGGGCACATACATCTCCCAGGACCTTACATGGACAGTGAACACCATCACTCTCGAAAAGAAGTCACCGCAGCGGCTATATTTCCTGTGGACTCTGCGGAGAGCAAACGTCTCACAGCAACTGCTGCTGTCCTTCTATCGGCGCATTGGAAAGCATCCTCTCCTATGGCATCCTGGTGTGGTTTGCTAGCTGCACTGTGGCTGGAAGGAAGGCACTACAGAGGGTTATTGAAACAGCACAGAGCATCACAAACGCTTGACTACCCTCCCTGGAAGACATTTACAAGGCCCAATGTTTACGCCGGGCGACAAACATCACACAGACTTATCCCACCCTGCAAACCACCTGTTCACTCTGCTGCCCTCTGGGAGGCGATACGGGTCTTTGAAGGCCCGCACTTGCAGACTAACTAACAGTTTCTATCCATGTGCCATTAGAGAACTTAACTCAAACAGATAATACTATGGGCAACATTACACAATTCGGGGTGCATTATAATTTTTTTTTAATTTGTCGGATGGAATGTGCAATAAAATGTACATCATTTTAATAATCTGTTACTTATTTTATGCATTGATCTTGTGGTAAATGTAAATGTGAGAGTAAATGGTTGTTTGTGTTATTGTGTTTTGTTCTTTTTAATATTGTTATCCTGTGTCTTTTATTGTTTACAATTGAAGGAGATGCACGTGAAATTTCGTTGTGCAGTTGCTGTGCAATGACAAATACACGTATTTGATTTTGATTTGATTTGATTTTCATCGTGGCTTGGTTCGGCAACTTGAGCCTCCAGGAGTGGTAAACACTGCCCAGTCCATCATCGGCTCTGACCTCCCTACCATCGAGGGGATCTATTGCAGTCGCTGCCTCAAAACGGCTGGCAGCATCATCAAGGACCCACACCATCTTGGCCACACACGATCTCCCCGCTACCTTCAGGTAGAAGGTACAGGAGCCTGAAATCTGCAACATGCAGGTTCAGGAATAGCTGCTTCCCCACAGCCATCATGCTATTAAACTTGGCTCGGACAAAACTCTGAACATCAATCGCCCATTGCACTTTATCTGCTTATATTCTATATATACTATATATATTCAATGGTATATGGACACACTGATCTGATCTGTATTTATTTATGCCTACTATATTCTGTTGTGCTGAAGTAAAGCAAGAATTTCATTGTCCTATCTGGGACACATGACAATAAACTCTTGAATCTTAAATGGCCACAGATTCACAACTCTCCGGGTGGAAAGGTTTCTCCTCATTCAGTCCTAAATGGCCGACTCCTTAATCTTAAACTGTGGCCCCTGGTTTTGGACTCCCCCAACATCGGGAACATGTTTCTTGCCTCTAGCGGGTCTAACCACATCTCACCCTTAATAATCTTATATGTTGTTTCAATAAGATTCCCTCTCATCCTTCTAAATTCTAGTCAATATAAGACCAGGCCACATTTTGAATATTGTGAGCAGTTTTGGGCCCCGTATCTGAGGAAGGATGTGCCGGCTCTGGAGAGGGTCCAGAGGAGGTTTACAAGAACGAACCGAGGAATGAGTGGGTTATCGTTCGATGAGTGTTTGTCGACACTAGGCCTGTACTCGCTGGAGTTTGGAAGAACGACGGGGGGACCTCATTGAAACTTCACCTGAAGTGAAAGGCGTGGATAGAGTGGATGTGGGGAGGATGTTTCCACTAGTGGGAGAGTCTAGGACCAGAACTTACTCTAAACTTAAGTGATTTTACAGCGAGGGTCTTTTTTAAAATATAATGATCACTAACCTGTCATTTGTGGCGCTTCTGGACTTTGCTGAAAATGATCAGAAAAGAATTACTTAGTATTTAAAGTCAAATTGGACAATTTATTTCACACTGACCTTTCTGTCCTGGGCCTCCTCCATTGTCAGAGTGAGGCCCAGCACAAATTGGAGGAACAGCACCTGATAGGGGGTTTGCACGTAAGGTCACAGGGTCATAGGGCTTGACGCACTGACCCGCTCAATCCATCTGGAGGACATCCGTAACTTCCGGTATATGCTATTAATGCAGGATCTTTCCTACCTGTTAAAAAACGCTAAAATGTTGAATTTTTGCCCTGTAAAAAATTGTGGAAGTCGGGGTAAACGTGAGAGACATGTACCCAACTTCAGAATTCAAAAAGTGAAGTGAAATGAAGGTAAAGAGAAGCGAAAGCTGAAGGGACAACAACAGCTAAAGTGCTTGCTGAACATTGGCCGTGCAGATATCGGAATTGAAAATATTGGGAGTTATCGCGTTTGCTCACTGCATTTCATCAACAGTAAGACATTATTTGTGGTTTTTCTTGATTCTTTTGGTATCTAAAAAGTCTCAGAAGTGATCATTCTGGCTGTAAATTTTGGTCCAGAGGTTTACAAGAACCATCCCAGCAATGAGTGGGTTAACTAACGTACGATGACCGTTTGTCGGCGCCGGGCCTGTACATACTGGAGTTTAGAAGAATGAGGGGGGACCTCATTGAAACTTCACCCAAACAGTGAAAGGCTAGGAAACAGCTTCTTCCCCACAGCCATCAGGCTATTAAACACAACCTCATACACAACTCTGAACTATTGCCTATTGCAGTTCATCTGTTTACTGATGTGTGTGTATATATATATATATATACACGGTATATGGACACGCTGCCTGATCGGTATTTATGACTACAATATCCTGTTGTGCTGCCACAAAGCAATAATTTAATTGTCCTATCTGGGACACATGACAATAAACTCTCTCTGTCTCTGTCTCTCTCTTTCTGTTTCTCTCTCTGCCTGTCTCTCTCTGCCTGTCTCTCTGTCTGTCTGTCTCTCTGTCTGTCTGTCTCTCTGTCTCTCTCTCTTGATACTCACTAGCTGGAAGGAGAAATAAACCATTTCATGGGCCAATTGCAAACATCCCAACTCTACTGGAAACTGTGGTCCCCACTGTCCGGATGGCAGATCCCTGGAGTTCCCATTCCACAATAGAAGGATTATATCCCAGGCCCGGACTCTGCAGGGTCTCCATGTCCCACCAACACCAGTCCCACTTCACAGGAGAATCACCCGTCTCATCTCTACAGGACGCTGCCCAAACCCGCCCAAAGGTTGGTCAAGATTAGAGCCGCCCACTGGGGAGCGACGGACAAAATACTCACCGATGGATGGATGGATGATGGATGGATGGATGGATGGATGTCAATCTGCTGTCCCCGCTCCCCGCAGCGGCCCCGCGTCTCCCCGCACCGACAACAGTAGTTAAAATGTTAAAGAAGGAACTGCAGATGCTGGAGAATCAGGGTCCACAAAACGCCGGAGAAACTCAGCGGCTGCAGCAGCATCTGAGGAGCGAAGGAGACGTTTCGGGCCGAGACCCAAATGGCCGCCTATAGCGTCACTCACATTGTTCAATGGGAGACTGCCTGTATGAAAGATGGCCGCCTATAGCGTCACTCACATTGTTCAATGGGAGACTGCCTGTATGAACGATGGCCGCCTATAGCGTCATTCAGATTGTTCAATGGGAGACTGTATGAAAGATGGCCGCCTATAGTGCAACAGATTGTTTCAATGGGAGACTGCCTGTATGAAAGATGGCCGCCTATAGCGTCACTCAGATTGTTCAATGGGAGGGTACACAAAAAGCTGGAGAAACTCAGCGGGTGCAGCAGCATCTAAGGAGCGAAGGAGATAGGCGACGTTTCGGGTCGAGACCCTTCTTCAGACTGGTCAGGGATCAGGGAAACGAGAGATATAGACGGTGATGTGGAGAGATAAGGAACAATGAGTGAAAGATATGCAAAAAACTATCGTGATAAAGGGAACAACCATTGTACTGTTTGTGGTTGTGAAAATGCGAAGCTGGTGCGACTGGGGTGGGGGAGGGAGATAGAGATAGAGGATGCCAGGGCCCGAGGGTGAGGGAGAGGTGGAAGGGGAGGAGACAGCAAGGGTTAACAGAATTGGAAAATTCAATATGATGCAGACTCTCCGGAATATGAGGTGCTGTTCCTCCAACTTGCGGTGTTGCTCACTCTGCCGTGGAGGAGGCCCAGGACGAGAGGTCGGATGCTGAATGGGAGGGGGAGTTGAAGTGCAAGCCACCGGGAGGTCGGGTTGGTTATTGCAGACCGAGCGGAGGTGTTCGGCGAAGCGATCGCCAAGCCTCCGCGTGGTCTCACCGATATAGATCATCTGGCATCTGGAGCAGCGGATGCAGTAGATGAGGTTGGAGAGGTGCAGGAACCTCTGGGACCTGGAAGGACTGCTTGGGTCCCTGAAAGGCGTGGAGGGGGGAGGTGAAGGGACAAGTGTTGCATTTCTTGCGGTTTTGCAAGGGGAAAGTCCCGGGAAGGGGTAGAGTGGGGAGGGGAGAGAAGAATTGACAAGGAAGTTGGTGGGAGCGTCTTTGCGCAGACAGGGGGGGAGATGGGAAGATTGTTGGGCGGGTTGGAGGGGTTCACGTTGGAGGTCGAAACTGGCGGAGGACTATATTTGTATTTGCGGCTGGTGGGGTGAAAGGTGAGGAACACTCTGCCCTGTTTGCGAGTGGGGGAATGGGGAGCCAGGGCAGTGTTGCGGGGTATGGAGGAGACCCTGGTGCGAGTCATCAATAGTAGGGGAGGGGAATCCCCGTTCTCTGAAGAAGGCCATTTGTGAATGACCTGGTGTGGAACAATCCTGGAGCTGATGCGGCGTAGATCGAGGTATTGGGAATAGGGGATGGGAGTCCTTACAGGAAGCAGGGTGGGAGAAGAGTAGGTCCAGGTACTGTGGGAGTCAGTAGGTTTGTAGTGGTTGTCGGTCCAGAGAGCGTATCACCTGCAATGAGATGGTGAGGTCAAGGAATGGTAGGGAAGTGTCGAAAGGGTCAAGTGTATTTGAGTGCCGGATGGAAGTTGGTGGTGAAATGAATGAAGTCAGTCAATTGTGTGTGGGTGCAGGAGGTGACACCAAAGCAGTCGTCACTAGAGGTCGGGGATCGGGGCCCTGTATGCCGAGAACAAGGATTGTTCGACATACCCAAAAGAGGCAAGCATAGCTGGGGCCCATGCATGTGCTACGCATAGCTTGTGTTTGGAGGAAATGGAGGAATCAAAAGAGAAGTTATGAGGGTGAGGACCCAAACTCTGCTAGGCGGGGGAGGGTTGTTGTCAGTGGTACGGGTATGGGTTGCTCCCTGGTGTAACCGTCCTGAGTGGGGGATGGGGTGTGTGAGGACCGTGACTGGTGGGGGATGGAGGTGTAGTGTGATGGACGCATGGGAAAGTAAATGAGAGGCATGGTAAAGATGTAAAGAGGATGGGGCCTGGAATGCACGGCAGCCGGACGGAGAGTCTGTGGTGTCTTCAGGGATGGTTTTAACCAAAGGGGGGATAGGATGGCTCAAGGTATGTGGAAGGTATGTGTTTGGTGGGGCACGAACAGGATGTGTTTGGTGGGGCACGAAAACAGGCAGAGGGACCAATGGGTCTGCCAGGGCAGTCGGGTATGTGGATTTTGGGGAGAGGTAAAATCGGGCCGTGCGGGGACTGGGAAACGATGAGGGTCGGAGGCTTCGGGGTGGGTAGGGAGCCGGGGGTGAGTAGGGAGCTAGCTGATGAAGTCGGTTATGGTGCTCGAGATGGTTGGCCTGGTTGTTAGTCAGTGGGGTCATGGTCCAGGGGTAAGTAGGAGGAGGTGTCTGAGATGTTTGCCGCTTTTGTAAGAGAGTCGACGCCGCCAGACTACCACGGGCATCTCCCTTGGTCGGGGGCGGGTTGATAAACCCAGTCTGGGTTGTGCGGAGGAGTGGATTGGCGTTTTAAAAACGTTTTCAGGGCTGGAGAGATTGGAGTGAGAACATGGGGATGGAGAAGTCGAGGCGGTTGATTGTCCCGGACGGCAGCTCTGGATAAACTACTTGTTTTCAAGTGGAGGCGGTACGGGGAAGGACAGGAAAAGGGCATCGATCAGTGCTTCTTGGGAGACTGCCTGTATGAAAGATGGCCCGCCGCCTCAATGGGAGATAGCGCTTCAATGGGGAGACTGCCTGTATGAAAGATGGCCGCCTACAGCATCACTCTACTGACTTCTGAAGAAGGGTTTCGGCACCCGAAACGTTGCCCGTCTCCTTCTCTCCATCGATGATGCTGCACCCGCTGAGTTTCTCCAGCGTTCTGTTCCCTCCGATTGACTTCAATGGGAGACTGCTGGTTATTAAAGATGGCGCTATAGCCGGCAGTCCACCTCCCATTGAAGTCAATGCGAGTGACGCTGTATGCGGCCATCTTTAATACAGGCAGTCCCATTGAAGTCAATGGGAGTGAAGCTACAGGCGGCCATCTTTAATACAGGCACAGGCAGCGGTGACGCCTCAGGCGTACGGCACTCCCATTGAAGTCAATGCGGGTGACGCTATAGGCGGCCATCTTTAATACTGGCAGTCTCCAGTGGGAGATGGCGGTTGGAGCGCGGGCGGGAACAAGATGAAGATGAAACCGGCGCCGAGACCCCGGACCCTGGTGAGAGAAAGATAGAGAGAGAGACAGAGAGAGAGGGAGAGAGACAGAGAGAGAGAGGAGACAGAGAGACAGAGAGAGAGAGAGGGAGAGAGGCAGAGAGAGACAGAAAGAGAGAGTTTACACAAAATGCTGGAGAAACTCAGCGGGTGAGGCAGCATCTATGGAGCGAAGGAGAGGCAACGTTTCGGGCTGAAACCCTTCTTCAGACTCTTCTTCTTCGGCCCGAAACGCCGCCATCTCCTTCGCTCCATAGATGCTGCTGCACCCGCTGAGTTTCTCCAGCATCTGCAGTCCCTTCTTTAACAGAGAGAGAGTTTATTGTCATGTGTCCCAGGTAGGCCAATGAAAATCTTGCTTTGCTGCAGCACAACAGGATATTTTAGTCATAAATACAGATCAGATCAGTGTGTCCATATACCATAGAATATATATATATATATATATAGACATCAGTAAACAGGTAAACTGCAATAGGCTGTTATAGTTCAGAGTTTGGATGAGTTGTATTTAATAGCCTGGTGGCTGTGGGGAAGAAGCTGTTTCCGGGCCTTTCACTGTTTGGGTGAAGTTTAAATGAGGTCCCCGCTCATTCTTCTAAACTCCAGCGAGTACAGTCCCAGCGCCGACAAACGCTCATCGTACGGTAGCTAATCCACTCATTGCTGGGATAGTTCTTGTAAACCTCCTCTTGACCCTCTCCAGAGCCGGCACATCCTTCCTCAGATACGGGGCCCAAAACAGCTCACAATGTCCAAATGTGGCCTGACCAGGGCCTTGTGGAGCCTCAGCATTTACGGCCCCCTGTTTTTGTACAGAAGCCCTCTCGAAGAAAAACTGCTGGCAATATAAGGTACTGTTCCTCCAATTTGTGCTGGGCCTCACTCTGACATGGAGGAGGCCCAGGACGAGAAAGGGTCAGTGTGAAATAAACGTCCAAATTGACTTTTTTAAATACTAAATAATTCTTCTTTCTGTCATTTCAGCAAAGTCAGAAGGGCCACAAATACAGGTTAGTGATCATTATATTTTAAAAAAAGACCTCGTTATGAAATCAAAAGTTTGGAGATACAGCGCGGAAACAGGCCCTTCCTTCGGCCCCAACGAGTCCGTGCCGACCAGCGGTCGCCCGTTCACACACTAGTTTATTTTAGAATAAAACAGGAAACAGGACAGGTACAAAGTGCTGGAGTAACTCAGCGGGTCAGGCAGCATGGACAGGAGGAGAGAAGGAATGGGCGGATTTCGGGTCGAAGACCCTTTTTCACACTAATGTCAAGGGGAGGTGAGAGGAACAAGAGATATAGATGGTGATGTGGAGAGATACAGATTGTGCGGCCTAGCGCAAATTGGAGGACCAGCACCTCATATTTTGCTTGGGGCAGCTCCACCCCAGCGTATGAACATTGACTTCTCTAACTTCAAGTAACCCTTGCTTTCTCTCTCTCTCTCCCCTCCCCCACCTGAGTTCTAATTTCACAGGTCGTCCTAAGTTTCATCTCTTCATTATGGAGCAGAATTAGGCCATTCGGCCCATAAGTCTACTCCGCCCTTCAATCCGCACTGATCTATCTCTCCCTCTTAATCCCATTATCCTGCCTTCCCCCCATAACCCCTGACACCCGCACTAATCAACAATCTATCTATCTCGGTCATAAATATATCCACTGACTTGTGGCCTCCACTGCCGTCTGTGGCAATGAATCCCACAGATTCACCACCCTCGGCTAAAGAAATTCCTCCTCATCTTCTTCATAAAGGTAAACGTTCTTTAAGTCTGAGGCTGTGCACTCTGGTCCGAGACTCTCCCACTAGTGGAAACATTCCTCTCCACACATAATTCCACAGATTCCCACCTCTGGCTAAAGAAATTTCCTCCTCATTTCCTTCCTGAAGGAACGTCCTTTAAATTCTGAGGCTGTGCCCTCAGATTCTAGACTCTCCCACTAGTGGAAACATCCTCTCCACATCCACTCTCTCCGGGCCTTTCACTTTTCGGGTGAAGTTCCAATGAGATACCTCCCTCGTTCTTCTAAAACTCAGCGAGTACAGGCCCAAGTGCCGACAAACGCTCATCGTACATTAGTTAGCCCACTCATTGCTGGAATAGCTCTTGTAAACTTCCTCTGGACCCTCTCCAGAGCCGGCACATCCTTCCTCAGATACGGGGCCCAAAATTGCTCACAATACTCAAAATGTGGCCCAACAGGGCCTTGTGTGCCCCCCCGCCCCCCCCCCTCAGCATTTACGGCCCTGTTTTTGTATTCAAAGCTCTCTCAAGTATGAAGTATCAAGTATATCTTTTTATTATCATTTTCCTGAGTACTTACATACCCAGAGGAAACGATAAAAACGTTGCTCAACCAGTGTCCATTCAGTGTGCGTTAAAAATTAAAATAGAAATAAAAATAAAAATACATATATCATGAGTTCCAATCGTTTACTTCTTCTTGAAGTAATGCTGGCAATTTATAAGGTGCTGTTCCTCCAATTTGTGCTGGGCCTCACTCTGACAATGGAGGAGGCCCAGGACAGAAAGGTCAGTATGAAATTAAATTGTCCAATTTGACTTTAAATACTAAAATAAGTCTTCTTTTTCTTTCAGCAAAGTCCCAGAAGGCCCGTCATTGGTCACTTCAAAGTGCCGATTCACTCTAAAATTAAAAATACATTAAAAGGGGAAGTCCAAGGAATAAAAAATTGAGTCTGAGGGAGGATTTGAAGATGGACAGGGGGCCTGTCTGATTCTTAGGACTTGGTACTTCAAAGTCACAGAGAGATAAGACGGGGCGAGCCGAAAATCCACCTGGGCGAATGTGCTCCCCTTTGCCCTTCAAAAGGCGAAGTTTACAGATAATTATATTTTTACTCTCATTGTAATATCACTTAGTTTGGAGATACAGCGCGCGGAAACAGGCCCTTCCTTCGGCCCACGGGGAGCTGTGCCGACCAGCGATCGCCCGTTCACACACTAGTTTAGTTTAGAGATACAGCGCGGAAACAGGCCCTTTGGCCCACCGGGTCCGTGCCGACCAGCGATCCCCGCCACACTAACACTATCCTACACACACAGGGGACATTTCAATCTTTACCGAAGCCAATTAACCTACAAACCTGCACATTTTTTTTTGAGTGTGGGAGGAAACTGGAGCGCCCGGAAAAAAAGCCCACGCTGGTCACGGGGAGAATTGGAGAACGTGCAAACTCCGTACGGACAGCGCTCATGGTCGGGTCGAATTTGGTTCTCTGGCGCCGTGAGGCAGAAACTACCACGCCAGATATGGTGAAACTTGGGTCAAAAAGTGGACACAAGGAACTGCAGATACCCGGGTTAATAGACAAAAAAGACACAGAGTGCTGGAGTAAACTCAGCGGGTCAGGCAGCATCTCTGGAGAACGTGGACAGGTACAAAGTGCTGGAGTAACTCAGCGGGTCAGGCAGCATCTGTGGAGAGAAGGAATGGGCGACGTTTCGGGTCGAGACCCTTCTTCACACTATGTCAGGGGAGGAGAGAGGAAAACAGGAGATATAGGACGGTGATGTGGACGGACGCAGATTGAGGCCCAGTGCAAATTGGAGGAGCTGCACCTCATATTTCGCTTGGCCTGCAGCTCACACCCCCAGCAGTATGGACATTGACTTTCTCTACTTCAAGTAACACTTGTTTCTCTCTCTCTCCCATCCCCTCCTCCACCTGAGTTCTAATTTCACAGTCGTCCTAAGTTTCATCTCTTCATTATGGAGCATAATTAGGCCATTCGGCCCATCAAGTCTACTCCGCCATTCAATCCCGGCTGATCTATCTCTCACTCCTAACCTGTCTTCTCCCATAACCTCTGACACCGTAATCAACAATCTATCTATCTCTGCCTTAAATATATCCACTGACTTCTTGCCTCCACCGCCGTTCTGTGGCAATGAATCCCACAGATTCACCACCCTCTGGCTAAAGAAATTCCTCCTCATCTCCTTCCTAAAGAAACGTTATTTATTCTAAGGCTGTGCACCTGGTCCGAGACTCTCCCAATAGCGGAAACATCCTCTCCATGTAATCCCACCGATTCAACCACCCCTCTGGCTGAAGAAATTCCTCCTCATCTCCTTCCGAAAGTAGGAACGCCCTTTAATTGTGAGGTTGTGTCCTCTGGTGCTTGACTCTCTCACTTGTGGAAAATTCCTCTCCACATCCACTCTCTATCCAGGACTTTCCACTATTCGGGGTGAAGTTTTCAATGAGGCCCCCCCCCCCCTCTTTCTTCTAAACTCGACCAGCGAGTAACATGGCCCCAGTGCCGGCAAAACCTCATGTACGTTAACCCACTCATTCCTGGGATGGTTCTTGTAAACCTCCTCTGGACCTCTCCAGAGCCGGCACATCCTTCCTCAGATATGGGGCCCAACACTGCTCACAATACTCAAAATGTGGCCTGGTCTTATTATATTGACTAGAATTTAGAAGGATTAGAGGGGATCTTATTGAAACATATAACGATTATTAAGGGTTAGACCGCTAGGAGGCAGGGAAAAACATTTGTTCCCGATGTTGGGGGAGTTACAGATCCAGGGGCACAGTTACGAAATATGGAGTCGACCGCCGTTTAGAACTGAGTTGAGGATAACTTTTCCACCCAGAGAGTTCTGAATCTGTGGCCATTTAAGACTGAGATGAGGAGAAACATTTCCACCCAGAGATTTGTGAATCTGTGGCCATTTGGGACTGAGATGAGGAGAAACGTTTCACCCAGAGAGTTGTGAATCTGGCCATTTAGAGACTGAGATGAGGAAAAACTTTTCCATACAGAGAGTTGGAATCTGTGGCAATTTAAGATTCAAAAAAGTGAGTTATTGTCATGTGTCCCAGATAGGACAATGAAATTCTTGCTTTACTTCAGCACAAAGAATTAGTAGGCATAAATAAATACAGATCAGATCAGTGTGTGTCCATATACATTGAAAAAAAAATATATATATATATAATATATATATATATATATAATATTTTGGCCCTATTCCCAGTCCGTGCCGATCATTGTTTTCCCCTAGTCCATCTACCTGCACTCAGGACCATACCCCTCCATTCCCTTCCCGTCCATATACCTATCCACTTTACTTTTAAATGTTAAAATCGAACTGCCTCCACCACTTCTGCGGAAGCTCATTCCACACACCCACCACCCTCTGAGTAAAAGAGTTCCCCCTCACGTTTAACCCTAAACTTCCGTCCTTAATTTCGCATGTCATGCCCTCTTGTTTGAATCTTCCCTACCGTTTAATGGGAAAAGCTTATCCACGTCAACTCTGTCTATCCCTTTCATCACCTCAATCAAGTCCCCCTTAACCTTCTGCGCTCCAAAGAATAAAGACCTAACTTGTTCAACCTTTCTCTGTAACATAGTTGATGTGATCCCAGGCAACATTCTAGTAAATCTCCTCTGTACTCTCGTCTATTTTGTTGACATCCTTCCTATAATTAGGCGACCAAAATTGTACACATACTCCAGAAATTGGTCTTTACCAATGCCTTGTACAATTTTAAACATTACTTCCCTGCTCCTATATTCAATGCTCTGATTTATAAGGCCAGCACACCAAAGGCTTTCTTTAACACCCCATTCTACATGCGATTCCACCTTCAGGGAACTATGCACAGTTATTCCTAGATCTCTCTGTTCCACAACATTCCTCAATTCCCTACCATTTACCATGTACGTACCCTATTTTGATTTGTCCTGCCAAGATGTTGCACTTCACACTTTATCTGGTATTAAACTCCATCTGCCTATCTTTCAGCCCACTTTTCCATATGGCCCAAATCTCTCTGTAGACTTTGAAAATCTACTTCATTATCCACAACACCACCTATCTTAGTATCATCTGCATCTTACTTATCCAATTTTCACCCCATCATCCAGATCATTGTTGTACATGACAATCAACAGTGGACCACACAGATCCCTGAGGACCCCACTGGTCACCGGCTTCCAACCTGACAAACAAGCCATCCACCAATTACTCTCTTTGAAATCTCCCATTCAGCCACTGTTGAATCCATCTTGACCTAATTCCGCCATTAACACCAAGATTGAACCTTCTTAATCAACCTTCCATGGGGGAACCTTGTCAGAAGGCTTCTGACAATCCATATAACAACATCCACTGCTTTACCCTCATCATTTTCCCTAGTAAAAGCTTCAAAAATTCAAGAAGTTTGACAAAAACATGACCCTTCCAGGCACAAATCCAGTTGACTGTTCCTGATCAGAACTGTTTATCCACATAGTGAGGGGAAAGAGAGAGACACTAGAGAGAAAGGACAGAGAGAGATAGAGAGAGGGAGAGAGAATAAGAGACTAGAAAGAGTGAGGGTGGGGGGGAGGGAGGGAGAGACAGAACAAAGACACAGAGGGTGACAGAGAGAGAGAGTAGCAGAGAGAGAGTGAGAGGAACAGTGAGAGTGAGAGACAGACAATGAGAGACAGAGGAGAGATAGAATGAGAGGCAGAGAGAAGGAGAAAGAGAGCGAGAAGAGAGAGAGAGATGGAGAGGAAGACGGAGAGGAGACAGAGAGACGAGTGTCGGTGGAGTATCTTAAGTGGTCAGGCACCACTGGTCGGAAAATGTCCTGAATGGCCGGGAGACAGTTGGCAGTATGTGCTGTGTGTGGCCTCACACACTCTCTGTAGTGATTTGTGGCTGTGGGCAGAACAGTTCCGTACCAGACTTTGATGAAGCCCGTCAGCAGACTCTCGATGGTGCAACCGTAGACGTTTTTGAGGATGTTGGCGTTCATGCCAAAACTTTCCTCCTCTTCTCAGGTACAAAGAGCCGCTGGCGGGCTTTCCGTTATAGTCTCGTGTGCAGTGACGTTAAGAGAGGTCCTCAGTGATGTGCAACGAGAAACTTGTAGCTGCTGAGCCTTCACCCTCTGCATCACCGATGTGGGTGGGGAGGTTTGTTTTCATCCCTGCTCCCTCCTGTAGTCCACAATATCCTTTCGTTTGGTTTAGCAGAGGACGGGGAGAGGAGATGAGAGGAGATGAGATGGGAGGGAGGTGGAGAGGGGAGGGAGATGCGGAGGAGAGGAGAGCGGAGAAAGGTGAGGAGAGAGGGGGGAGGAGAGGAGAGGGGAGGTTAATTTAGCTTGTTTAGTTTTATTAGCTTTTGTTATTACTAGATTACTTCTTCAGTCTACTTTGTTTGAATTTAGTTCAGAGAGAAGAGAGGGGGGGAGAAAGTCTCATTCCGGCCTAGTTCTTAGGCTTTTTGAGCCCGGTCTTGAGTTTCTGGCTCAGAAGCCTGGTTCTCGGCCTAGTTGTTAGGCTTTGAGCCTGTGTTTAGATTTGGAGGCCTCACACTCGTTCCCGGACTTGTTCTTAGCTTTGAGCCTGTGTCTTGAGTTTCTGCCTCAGTAGCCTGGTTCTCGGCTAGGTTGTTAGGCCCGGAGCCTGGCCCTGATTAGTGGGATCTCCCCATGAGGAAAGTGCGTGGCCTGTTCAAAGGCCCGGGCAAATGGAGAGGGTTGGGTGGGGGGGGGGGGGGGGGTAGGGGTTAGAGAGGAGGAGAGAGAAGGCGGGGGGGAGGAGAGGAGAGTTAATTTTTGCAGTGTTTACTTTAGATTGTCTTGTTATACTAGTTAACTACATTCAGTTCACTTTGTTTTTACTTCATTTTAGTTTAGTTCAGGGAGGAGAAGAGAGAGAGAGTTAGAGATAGTGAGTGAGAGAGGGAGAGAGAGGCAGGGTAGAGAAATGCCTCATTCCTTGGCCTAGTTTTAGGCTTTTGAGCCAGTCTGAGTTTTTGCCTCAAAAGACAGGTTCTCGGCCTGTTGTTAGGCTTTGAGAACTGTGGATCTAAATTTGTAGGCCTCAAATCTAGAACTAGATGTCCCGCCCCACCTTCCCTCCTATGACGGTCAAAATTTTTTCGTTGCCATTTCACATCTGATGGGTTTTGCATGTTATTCAATTAATTTAATGATTTTCACATCTGGGGGTTGCAATATCACTTTAATTCACACATTTACTGCATTTACTTTGCAGGAGGGTTGCAAACTTGTTCCAATGTGATGCATTCATTACACTTAACATCTGAGGGTTTTTTTGCCAAGATTTGTGCAAAACGATTAATGCATTGAACTTAGAGTGGGAGGGTGCCAATATCAACTTGAATGCACGCATTTGTCTGCTTTTTAACATACGGAGAGCGTGCCAAAAGCTATTCAAATGCGATGCATTTGTTGAATTTAACATCTGAACCATGGATCGTGCCTTTATACGTTGTAGAGGAAACATTTGAATATTGTAGGAAAGTATGTTAAAATTTTACAAAGTCATTGGTAAGGACCAATTCTGGAGTATGGTGTACAAATTTGGTCGCCTAGTATAGAAGGATTGTCAACAAAATAGAGAGAGTACAGAGGAGATTTACTAGAATGTTGCCTGGGTTCGCAACTCAGTTACAGGAGAAAGGTTCTGAACAAGTTAGGTCTTTATCTTTGGAGTGCAGAAGGTTAAGGGTTTGGACTTGATTGAGGTCTTTAAAAATGGGGGACAAGCTTATGACAGTCCCGCCATCCCGGGAATTAAACTTGTGAAACCTACGCTGGGCTCCTTCATATCACGAATGTCCTTCCCTGGAGATGAAGGGAGAGAGGGGGATAGTAGTGAGAGGGGGGAGAGATAGAGAGAGGGGGAGAGATAGAGTGAGGGGGAGGATAGAGAGACTGAGAGAGATGAGGGGAGAGGAGAGCAGAGAGGGGAAAGGGGAGAGAGAATGTTGTTGCGTTTTCAGAACCTAAGTTTCCAGAGAAAGGTTGAACAAGTTAGGTCTTATTCTTTGGAGAGCAGGAAAGGTTAAGGGGGGACTTGATTGAGGTCTTTTCAAATGATGAAAGGGATGGACAGAGTTGAAAGTGGATAAGCTTTCCCATTGAGGGTAGGGAAGATTCAAACAAAGAGGGCAGGACTTGAGAATTAAGGGACAGAAGTTTAGGGTACATGAGGGGGCCGAACTTCTTTACCCAAAGAGTGGTGGCTGAGTGGAATAAGCTTCCACAGAGTTGGTGGAGGCAGGATCGATGTTAAAAATTTAAAAGTAAAGTGGATACGTATATGGACGGGGATGGGGAATGGAGGGGTATGGTCGAGTGCAGGAGATGGGGACTAGTGGAAAATAAATGGTCGGCACGGACTCAAAGGCGAGGAGGGCCTGTTTACGTGCTTGTAATTGTTATTGGTTATATGAAGGGGACCAGCCCCCAAAAAAAGATCAGCATAAGATGGCTGC